>VWZI01003753.1:15614-406646 GCA_013396835.1 Psilopogon haemacephalus | reverse complement strand
AAGTAGTGAGAGGTAGGAGTTTGTGTTTTGGATTAGTTTTTTTTCCCCTTAGCAAAAGTTCTGCTTTTGAAGCAATTTTTAATGCAATTATTGAATAAGTGGAGATTATTCTAGAAATAGTATTTCTCCTGTGGGCATTCATTTTCAGTTGAGGAAGACAAATCAAATGCTACTTGCCAATTTTCAACATTTTTTTTGTGGAAAGCGAGCTATAACTTACTCAAAGTACATTATTTTGAAGAGTTGAGCATTTCCTTTTATATTTAGTACCAGTTACTGTAACTACAGCATGCCTGTGCTGTTGAAGAGGATTACAACTGTGTCTAATTTACATGATTACTGCTGTGGGTTTTTGCTGAAATTAATTAAAGGTTCTTCTAGGTATTTGTTTGCTTCATGCCTAATTTTCCCCATGTTGATACATTAATAACTTGATCGGTTAATTATATGTTTTCATTTTGCTTTATTGCAAGATTTTTAAGGATACTGGGAAGCTCTTTTGTCTTATCATGGAGTTCAAATTGCAAATGTAAACAGAATATATTGGTTCATAGGTGGAGTAAGTATCATGGCACAGATCAATGCAATTCAGATTGACTCCATAGAGGATTCTTAATTTATGTCAACTCTGGATTTGATCTTGGATTTTAGCGGTTCTTGTTTCACTGTGCTCTGCTGCTACTTATTTCTGATGCCTTTAAAATCTGCCTATTCTCTGTAAATATCATGGTGCAAATGGAAGCAGAGCTTTTAAGAAGATAATTTCTGATTAAATAATTTTTTTTCATGAAACTTGCATCAACCTACGTAAAGTAATCCATGTACTAACGTAATAGCTTCCTAATATAGATACACTTAAATTCAAAGGATGCTGTAGCATGTAATCTCTTTTTTATGTTAAGTATAGGTTAGGTAACACTTTATCTTGGAATATGGATTTTTTGTTCTTCTTGCTGTTGTTTTGTTTGGGTTATTTGAGTTCTTATAGTGGGTTTTTGTGGTGGTGCTCAGGTTTGTTGTTGGTTTTTTCTTGGTAGTGGTTTATTGTTGAGGGTTGGGGTTTTTTTGGCAGGGTGGGGTGGTGTTTGGTTTTCTTTGGTGTTTTGTTTTTTTTTTCCCAAAGACATTTTTAGCCTTGAGAAATACACTAGTGAAATATTTTGTCAATCATCCTGAAAATGAAAATGGAACAGTGTACCTTTATCCAAACTGCTGTGTCAAACGTGTGTGATAGTTTTGTATAGCAAGGTTTGCAGGAAGCATCTTTTGTTAGAGCAAGGGAAATAGCTGAGGGAGCAAAAAAAGGAGCACAGTTTGAAAGAGAAACAGAAAAGTTCCGTCAAGTAACGTTTTGGGAGCAGTTGCTTTAATTTCATATTCCTCTACTAGACAAGTTGAAGAAGAAATATAGCATTAGCACCTGTTGGGCAGAACAGTGTTATTGCTGAGGGAGATGCAATATCCTCAGTGGTCTGTGACAGGTAGATAGCAGCTGTGAAGTAACAAGGTGTAAAAGCATGATATAACATACAATAAGTGCTTGTATTGAATTAATCAATTTTTCTAGCTACTCTTAAGGCTTTGTGACATTCCTTTAGCAGTGATGGACCCAAATATCACATCTCCTAACCTATTGGTAGCTACAGCCTGGCCTCTCTGAAGGAGTCACAAACAAATGACTAATCCAAATACACAGCATGCATCTTAACCATCAGACAAACTACAGCACACTCGTTGAATGTGAGACTAAGAACCAAAATTCTTGACCTGACTGGGTACTAAGAAGCACAGGCTCAATAGGCACACTTGTTTTATGGTATGCCATAACTCCCTTAATTAACCTAACTACATTTCACAGGCAATAAACTATTTGTCCCTTTTCTTCTGCTGAGGGACAACCACATTGCCATCTCTTCTCCATCCTCTCCCTTTCCTTCCCATCTCTCTGAACATCCTCTCTGTTTCACTGGTGCCAAGTACCTTTAATTTAGGAGATAGTCTTATAAATACTTATCTTAATTACACCAAGCAACTGTTCTCAACTTGTTTTTAGCTTTGAAGTCTGTTGCTTCTATTTCAGACAAGAAGTAGAAGAGGTCTTGTATGCCCAAAAGCTTGTGTTCTTTCTGACTACACCAGTTGGTTTAACAAGGAACATTGCCTCTAACTACAAACTTGTCTTGCCTACTTTCCATGTAATTGTGGGCCTCCCTGGATAATCAGGCTTGAGAAACTGGGGATGAAGCTGTTGCTTTACGACAGGCACTTTCCCACAAATAACAAGATGTGTCTGTTCTTTAACAAGTGTCTTCCAATGCATATTGTCTGTCCTCCACCCAGTACCTTCTATGATGTTGCAGGCATATGGGATTGTGTATATGCTGTTCTGAGGTAAAGGTGTATAAAGGATGCTGGAACAAATATGTCCCTTATTTATTTGTTCTTAAGACTGGGAAGATGTACTGGCAAGTATTATATTTGTTGCACTGAGTAGTCTGATGCCATAAAGGATTTCCTGATCTGTAGTTTGCATCTGATGACTTCAGTGGGAGCGAGACAGTGTTTGAAGGCTGGAGAGGAAACTCAGTTCAAGGGAAACATCAGAGAATTCCCAGAAGAGTATTTGTAGTGAATAAAGATTGATGAGGTGGTTCTCGTGATTGTTCTTCTTGTTGCAGATATGGTGGTGCCCCAGGATTTGGCTGTGTCTTGGCTTCTTTTGAAATGTGTTTTGGATGATTGCACCATGTATATCTAGAGGTTTTTACCAACAGTAGTTTGTAGGCTACCATTTCTTCTGATGATATGATGGCAGATCTGCAGTGATATGAGTTTGATAATTTCTAGAGTATACTTGGAAGAAATGGTTGTTACTGAGTTTCTGATGGGAAGAAAGAAAAGAATGAGCAACTTCTATATGTGGTGTATTACCCAGAACCTGTTCTTTATCATGTGCTATGATAGCTTCCTAGGGAAAGACAGGAAAATCAGTGCAGATTGCAAAGATAAAAATGGTGAGTTTGGTAACATACTTGGGTTTGAAGTCTGATAGTTAGGTGTCACCTTGTAAAAGTTCACGAGAGTCTGCAGTGTCAGGGAAGTAGGTAGAAAATTAAGTCAACGAAAAAGAAAAGCTATATGTAAAGCTATAGAATGTTTCTGTAAATTCTGACACTACTTCGCTAAGGATATTACAGGTGCCTACAGGTCTAAACTTTCCTTCATTATGCGTCATGAGAACCATGTGAAAAGTTTGCAGAATGAGAAAATAGAGTACTAGTTTTAATAGGAGGTGTCAGGCAATAGATCTAGGGGTTTATGTCTGAGCTCTTAAGAAGGGAGTTTAGAGTCATTCTTACGTTTCTTGTAGTAGGCAATATCTGCTAGTCTTACTCTTTGCTGATCTTGCTCTTTGATGGCTGAGTCTCAAAGATTCTTGAAATGTTGTGTAAAATATTTGTTAGTGCCTGACAGACCTGGTGGCCTTCTATGAACAGGTTGCAACATTAATAGACGAGGGGTGAGCAACTGATGTCATTTAGCTGGACCTGAGCAAAGCCTTTGACACTGTCCCGCACCACATCCTGGTCTCCAAGCTGGTGAAACATGGGTCTGATGGGTGGACCACCAGATGGATAAAGAATTGGCTTGATGGCTGTGCCCAAAGAGTGGCTGTCAATGAGTCCATGTCCAAATGGAGGCCAGTGACAAGTGGAGTCCCTCAGGGATCAGTCCTGGGACCAGCCTTGTTCAACATCTTTGTGGGCTACATGGACAAAGGCATCCAGAGGGACCTGGACAGGCTGGAGAGGTGGGCACAAGCCAACCTCAGGAGGTTCAACAAGGCCAAGTGCAAGGTCCTGAATCTGGGTCAAGGCAATCCCAAGCACAAATACAGGCTGGGCAGTGACTGGCTGGAGAGTAGCTCTGCAGTGAGGGACTTGGGGGTGCTGGTGGAGAATAAGCTCAACATAAGCCAGCACTGTGCACTTGCAGCCCAGAAAGCCAACCAGATCTTGGGCTGCATCAGGAGAAGTGTGGCCAGCAGGTAAAGGGAGGTGATTATCCCCCTCTACTCTGCCCTGGTGAGACCCTACCTGGAGTACTGCGTCCAATTCTGGAGCCCCTATTACAAGAGGGATGTGGACATGCTAGAGTGTGGACACGCTAGAGTGTGTCCAGAGAAGGCCCATGAGGATGATCAGAGGCCTGGAGCACCTTTCCTATGAGGACAGACTGAAGGAATTGGGGCTGTTCAGTTTGGAGAAGAAGAGGCTCTGAGGTGACCTTATTGTGGCCTTCCAGGATCTGAAGGGTTCCTACAGAAAAGCTGGGGAGGGACTTTTTAGGCTATCAGGTAGTGACAGGACTAGGAGGAATGGAGCAAAGCTGGATGGAGGTGGGGAGATTCAGACAACCCCCCCATAGCAGGGGGTTTGGAACTTGATGATCCTTGTGGTCCCGCCCCTTCCAACCCTGACTGATTCTATGATTCTGTGAGTCTATCTATAGAGAGATTTATTTGTTTATTAATTTAACAGCTACAGCAGCCTTCTGCCAGATGTTGAGAAGGTATTCCATGGTCATGGATGTTGCAGCTTTAGGTGAAGCTGTGGTGGCTTGCCAAGTCTGATGATTTGTGTGGTTTATTATATCTGTTCTTCCTATAGTGATATTAGAGCAGTAGCAGAAATTGTTGATATGTTTCTTATTTTAATATTATGTTTAAATGACTGGAGATCAGTTAATTGCGCACATACATAATTATCCTATGTTCTACAGTAATATTTGAGGATTCGCCAAGACTGGGGCTATGTGGTTCTTGGCCAAGCAGCAAATAGCTCATTCCAGAGAAACCATTGCTCTGATCTCTCCCATCCTTGTTCCTCAGTATTGTTTCTGTAGTTTTTACACCCACTTTGTGTAAATAGATCCAAATTAAAATGAGAACTTTTCAGGGAATGGCTTGTTTATAACTTTGTGTTACAATACTTAACAGTGGTGAAAATTCTGCTCAGCGAGATCTCTGAGGACACCAGGAATACAAACAATAATAGTACTGATTCATGGAAAACTCCACTTTCATCTGTTTTATATTTACATTCTTTAAGAGGGAGAGACTCAGCCATGTTCATATTTCTACATTGTGTGTGAACATGCTTCCGCTGGAGTTCTGGCATGTTCTTTTGATGTCTTGTTTCTCGCATTGCCTCCTGCTTTTACACTGCTCTGGTAAACTCTGCAACAGCTCACATCCACTTCTGAGTGAAGTGGAGGATACTCAAGTCAGAGGAAGCAGAAAAATACACGGACTAAGGATGAAGTTATAATGGACCTGGAGAGTAAATCCAGTTGCCTTATTCCTGTCTTAGTCTTGCCCAGGCAGTAAATTTTCCTGGAAATGTTGGGACCATGATGCAGCCCCTAGTCCCTATCCGCAGACACAGAAATGTGCCAGCTTTGCCTTGACTTCCTTGGTGAAGTTGTTTGCACTCACACATGTGAGAGTACCTTTCAAAAACCATTTCTCAGACCCTTGCTTAAACAAGAACAAAAATGAAACAGTAGACACCCCTATTCAAAGACCCTTCTGTGATACCTAGATATAAAATACATATTTATGAAACAAAAAGAAGGCATTTTCATCTCATCTATGGACTTCACAATCTCCTCTTCCCGCTTTTCACCTCTTCTGCTTGTGTTATAATCATGAAAACATATGCAGGAGCACTGTCTATGGATTTGGGGCAGGAGAGTTGATCAGTTTAATTTTTCCCAAAAGGGACTATTTTCTCACACAGTTGTGTGGGCATGCAGCCATGAGGTAAAGGCATTCAATTTTAATTTTATTTTTGGGTGTAATTCTACTTTATGCCCTACCTAGCTAATCCATGTATTTAGATTTTCCCCCCCCCTTCTCAGTATTCTGTTGCTCTGAATGTACTGTTAGGTAAGAACAGACAATGACAATACTTGCACATAAAGCCAGCTGTAAGTCTTTGTACTGAATGCAGAGAAAATTCATGGTAAGTGCAACAGTCAAAATCATGCAAATTACCAACTGTAGCATCATAAATATCCAATTACTGGACCAAAATGCCAAATTTTCAGCCCTCTTGTGATTAGTTGTTGGAGCGATGACTTATCACAAGATTGCTACTTGTTAATATTGGCAAATCAACAGCTGCTATTCTTCGGTATAATAATATCACTAAATTCTGTGATTGTCATGTATCTAGTTTTACATCACATATGATTATGCCCATTAGGATTAAAGTCATTATATGGTAGGATTAGAACTGAGCATGATTTTGGATAATGACAGTGTTAATGTCACTGTAGATTTCAAATTATATTAATTTCTGTCAATATGCAAAAATACACTAGAAAACCTTTTCACACTAGAAAACATTTTCACAGGGACTAGGACATGTGTTTGTTTCCCGGTAATAGCATTCAGATGATATCCAGGCTATAAATGAAATAGGATTGTATAATTTACTGTCTGCTCATAACAAGAATATGCACTCTGTCGTCAAAAATCCAAGTGTTGTAGAAATGGTCCCGTCTTTGAGCAAATGTTGCAATTACTTCAAGCTGTTGAAACTCTGCTTGCTTTGAACAGAAGTGTCCAGAGCAAATACTGCAACAATGAATCTTTTTATCATTCTGCAATCCCATTTGTGATAAGAGGAATTCCTTGGGGATTACTTTAAATTCTGTACATTAGCAGCAGTTCCGTGGGTTAAATCAGATAAAACAGGCTCTTATCAGATTATTAGTCACATTAGGCAATTACATTCTTATCTCTTAGAAATAATTCTTGCAGCCTTGGTGCTTATTTCTCCTCATTAGAAGAGGCTAATTCCCGATTAAGATCTTTTGCCTTCCGTACAATAAACCTTTATATTGGATTTGCCACATAAATTGAAAAATACCTTGCGGCAGGGAGGGACAGCTGCACTTCCCTTTTAAAAAATATACCTCACTGATCACTTAAACATTGATCCTGCAGATTTGCTGCCTACAGTTTGGGATTTAAGAAGACAGCACTGTAGCTTTTTGGCAGTGTCAAAGTTAAGGGCCTCCAAATCAGAACGGTTTTACAGGGCAGGGAAAGTAAACATGTTTTCATTTGGTTTTACGGAGTTTGGTTTTAAAGTGTGTGAAAATCAGAGTAAGGAAAGGATGTTTCACAGACTGCTGTGAATATATTGCCCCGTGTGGGATGCTTTCACGGTGAGCATCCCATGCAGTGTAGGTGGGAGGGTTGGGGCAGGGACAGACCCTAATCCCTGATGTGCCTTGCTCTTTTTGAAAGTTTTCTGCAACCATGGTGTCACACATATGGAGCCATGCTTGTTGGCAGGTACGTCTCAAAAATGATCTTGTGTTTACTGCAGGAACAGGATCAAAGTTGTTTTGCTCTTTCATGTAATTAACCCAACCCAAGAGAAATATCCAATTGAGTGATTTACTTCAGATAAGCAAGACACTTGGGAAATTTTAAGTGCTTCAGTGGGAATGAAACATGGGAAAAGATGAGAGTCAAATTGCTGTCTGTAGGTCTCTCATGTCCATGTTCTGTCAGAAGCTGGTTGCCAAAACAGATACTTCCCACCCCTTCATGAGGATTTGCTTTTGCAGTTGTTCAGTGTTATACCCTCCCCGCTGCTGTTCCTTGTGTGCCATCATGTATAAATCTCCATTTTACACTTGGAGGTCTTAGTCCCTATGCATGCATGTTTGTGTTGTTTCAATATTTTTGTAAAGGATTAACAAAAAATTTTTCCTTACTAGAAGTCAGACGATGGGAAGTTTTCAAAGGCAAAAAGGGCAAACACCTAAGTCCTATTAAAAATAAATGGAAATTAAGTGTCTGCCAATTAGGCCTGTGAAAACCTTTCTGGTGGTCTTTAGGACTGAACCAATTTACATTGAAAGCCAGATGGGAATGTGTTAAGGATGAAGTGATTACTTCAGACAAAGTGTTGCCTGTTAGAGGTGGTCCTGAGTAAAGTTTCCAGTGTCTGTGTATATGCAGTGAATGTCATATTATGTTTACAGAGCACCTTTAGTAAAATGTTCAGTGAATTTGCTGTGGAAATATTGCTTCCACGTAGTTTTCATATTTTTGCAAGTGATGTTATGAACTCGTGGCCAGAGTTGTTCGCACATCTATCCATTGGATTTCATGAGCAAGGCTAATTGTTAGTTAACACATTCACAGAAGACAGTTCTGTGAGAAAATTTGAACCTTCAGAGCTGCAGCCTTTAAAAATGGAGGGGGAAATCCACCTGTAATAGATTAAGAAACTGATGGCCTGGGAGGCAGATTAAAGCCATTTTGTCACAAATTGCAGGACAAGGGTTAAAGTGTTGTACAGTGGTTCAAGTGCCCACTTGTAGAGATCAAAGAAAGGACTTGAACTTGGGTCACCTTTTTCATCCAGCATCCAGAGAGCACAGAGGCCTTTCCTCTCTCTGCCCAAAGTCCCATTAAAGGCATCCTCACAAAATACTTCCACTTTGACAAAGTTTATCTATTGAAAGATGTTTGACTTAGTAGTAGTTGTGCAGTACCACACAAGTCCAGGAAGTCTTAAAATGTGTGCTGCAGCTAATTTGCATCAGCCAGCATGCAAAGGTTGCTTTCGAAGTAAACCAAAAGTGAGAGAAAGAAAATACTATTACTTAGGTCTCTGATGTGCAAAGATAAAGTGATTTACCCAGACCTTGGGAAGTTTGAGGTAGGGATGAACCTACCTCTGCTGCTTCTGATGTTGCCTTTCAGATCTGCTCCCAAGTGCAATTTACCAGTGTCCCAGCACCATGGTTTGGGCCAACATAGTTAAAGGTCTATGGCAGTTGTATGCTTTGACTGACAGGGTATCTGACTGAAACATTACTCTGAGGCTAGCTGGCTCTCAGGCTTCCTGCTCCCTTCATCTCCTGCTGTGAACCAGAAGACTGCTGGGGTCTCAGGGCTGTTCTGTGTACTTCCCAGTTACTCAGGTAGAGTTACTTTTTTAATATCAAGGTGATGATGTAGTACACATAGAATTATTTCTTCAACTGCTGTCCAAGGAAAATGTTTTTTCTTGGTAAGGTCTTGGAGATAAGAAGTCTTTGCTAGAGTAGGTGTTTGCTGCTATCTAACCTACACTTGAAGCAGAGAATTGCAAAAAAATCATCAATGGAATAGTAGGTCTCAATTGTGTCTTTACAGTTATCTTTCCACTTCTCTAGATAAACCTTGTTGTTGCCTGATGCTTGTTTTTCTGTAAAACAGATAAACAGATTCTGTTTTTGAAATGCTACCATTATTAATTTGCAGACAACACCAAGCTGTGTGGCACAGTTGACTTGCTAGAGGGCAGGGATGCCATCCAGAGGGACCTGGACAGGCTGGAGAGGTGGGCCCAGGCCAAACTCATGAAATTCAACAAGGCCAAGTGTAAGGTCCTGCACCTGGGTCTTGCAATCCCAAGCACAAATACAGGTTGGGTGACAAATGGCTGGGGAGCAGCCCTGAGGAAAAGGACCTGAGGGTCTGGGTTGACAAAAAGTTCAACATGAGCTGGCAGTGTGCATGTGAAGCCCAGACAGCAACTGTGTCCTGGGCTGCATCAAGAACAGCATTGCAAGCAGGGCAAAGCAGGTGATTCTCTCTCTCCCTTTGCTCTCACCAGACCCCACCTGGAGTACTGTGTGCAGTTCTGGAGCCCTCAACACAAGAAGGATATGGAACTTTTAGTGCAAGACCAGAGGAGGGCTAAAAAGATGCTCGGAGGGTTGCAGCACCTCTGCTATGACGACAGGCTGAGAGAATTGGGGCTTTTCAACCTGGAGAAGAGAAGGCTTCCAGGAGATCTTATAGTAGCCTTCCAATTTCGGAAAAGGGCCTACAGGAAGGCTGGGGAGGGGCTATTTGCACGGTCTTGTAAAGAAAGGATGACGACTAATCGGTTTAAACTGGAAGAAGGAAGAAGTAGATGATCTTTGAGGCCCCTTCCAACCTAAACCATTCTATGATCATTGAGAATTTTGTTCTGGCCTGGTTCAATATATAAAGTAAGTCTGGAGGAGCAAATCCAGCCTAGGTGTGGTAAAAGGGGTTTTGAAAAAGCTTCTGCTCTAAAGCTAAATTTTTGGCTCTTACTCAGAAGCGTGAGGTATTGGATTGCATCATGTATGACAGACTATAATAGAGCAGCCTCTTTTTCCTTTTCTAATAACTACAGCATTTTTCCCCACGGTGGTGTTTCACAAGATCTTCCATTTAAGAATTGTCATGTGATCGACTGAATTACCTGAGTTCTTTAATCTTCTCCAAGCTTCTCCTAGATCAGCACTGGCCAATAAAATGTAAACACCATTCTGACTAAGGCCAGTGGAAAACAAAGAAGCTGTCTTCAAAAGTTTAGTTGAATTTTCCTGAAAAGCCTATATGTTTTGTTGAGAAAATCCCAAGTCACAACATTTCAATAGGAAATGTGTGTATTTGTTTGGGTTATCTCTCCTACCTCCCCCATTCTGAAGTCACTAGATTCAAATTATTCTTTTACATATATGTATTTTTTTTTAATTCTACTAATTGGATACTACTAGCTTTGATATAAGCATTCTTAGAGGTATTAGATGTGGATTTCTAGAGCTTCCATTAGCAGCTATCTCAGAGTAGCAAAGAACTCAATTAATAGGGCCATAAATCTGGAGCACTTATGAGTTCCATTCCTTCTCCTCATCAAGAGTTCTATGTTTTTTTCTCTGTGAAAGACGAGCATTTTTCAAAAGTGTCTAATAAAGTTATTTTTGTTCCCTGGACTTTTCTAAAGGTTTGATGCTGAATAAAAAATGGGCAACTCTCTAGGAGCAGTACATTGTAATGGTTGCTTTGCTGCAGAGGGATTTGTGAACTTTATGCTTGTGGTTATTTTTTTTTTTTTTTTAAGACAAATTTGGTCTCTCTGGGCCCAGCATTTGTAAAGTAAACATAAGGGGCACTTGTGACACAATGAGAATTTATGACAAGACTAAGAACCTGCTTATGTTCTTGTAACAGCCTACAAGATTGTAAACCATTACCTGCCTTTGAAATCATGTCAGGTGGGGACAAAACTCTAAAATACACAGCATACAGTGACTGAACCTTCTGCTTGTCCTTTATAACATGACAGAAGGAGAGGGCTGTATCATACCTTCTGAGCATTAATTTGATATTACAATTGTGCTGGCTACTTCCCAAGCTCCTTAAATGGGGTAGAAATAATTGCTTCTTTTACCTTGAGTCTTGTCTCATGACTAGAGAGAAGACACTAAAAGAAGCCTCGTTAAGGTACTGGTTAAGCTGTTAGGAACTTTATTGGTCATAACAACTCATTGAACACTCCAGAGAAAGTTGTATGGTGACTCCAATTTCCATCCTCTTAATGTACAGATTTTCCTTCTGTTTCTCGTTCCTGTTCACAAGATTATTGCCTGTTAATCAGGAATTTATATCTGTGCATTCCCCATGATTTTTCCTTCTTGGGAAAACTGTTGGAATGTTTCCAAAGTTTTAATTTCCCCAAGGATTCCCAAAATATAACTTTATAAGAAAACAGATATATAACACTATTTGATGTTCACTTTCAACCTGACTCTTGTTGTTTTAAAATCTAGAATTTTTGTCCTGAGCCTTTCCATGTATATAGAAATAATTACCAAAATATAACTTTGTCAGAGTAGAATGACAATGACATAAACATAGTGGCAGACCACAGCAATCTGTGGGCTAGCTCATAAGGATCTCGAAAATCCTGGAGAAAAGCAAGTTTATAATCAATAGGATTATGTCTGCTACACGGGGATCAGCAAACCAAAAACATTTAAAAATACTCCAAAACCCCATTGGAGTTTATTCTGAGCACAGTGGTGACATAATCTTTTAAATAACCTTCTCGCCAAATTTTACGTGGTTCAATATTGCATGATGCTTTGTAATAGAAAATGCCCAGCTCCCAAGAGAATCCCGAATTCTGTTACATTTAAAGAATGTTTCTGTGTATTGCTGTAATGTTCTCAGTTGTTACAAAGCACTTATTAAAGTAAATTCCCTGAGCACCTCAAATTTTCTCCCAGGAATTTTGAATATTATAAAAGCAGCTTTTAAGAATTTCAGGTTAGGTGGCTGAGAAACAAAATAAAAATTGAAATCAATGTGCCAAGCCCTGGCTTGTGGAAAGATGAAGGAAATTGTAATTCCTGTCTATACTACCTGAGCTATTTGAGGTGATGATCTGGGCATATTTTAGGGCACACATGGTGATAGATCACTTTTATTGCTGGTTTTAAGTTGTTTTGCAAAGACAAGAAAAGAAAGAAAAAAAAAAAAAAAAGACACACCCCACCTCCCCCCCCTCACCCCACCCCAAATCTCAAACTAGAACAAATATTTAATCATATCACTTCCTGTAGCACCATATATTTAAAACATCATTAGTTATATTGAACTGGGTCTTTTCCAATATCACTCACAGAGCATGGAAAGTCTCCAAGTGACTTCACTAGGTTTTGGCTTGAGGCCTAATACCAAAAAGTGGACTGAACGTCTGCCTGAGCACCGCTCAGCAGCGCTTGAGAAGCAGCAACCTGAACCTCAAGCAATGCTGTGTCACGTTGTGGGAAGCTGATTTACTGAAGAGAAAAGCCATCTCCTTGGCTGGCTTCTGCCCATTTCTTGATTTTTATTTTTCTTTTTTTTTTTTTTTCCCAGCCTCTTTCCTCTTTGCAAGGACTGTATTTGCTGAGTGTGGCACTTTAGGGGCATACAGACCTTCAGATCTTGCATTCTTGAACACACTTTACTGATAATGCAGAAGAGCACATACCAAGTCCTGACATATGGGGCAAGCACTGATTTATAAGGATGGTAACTGTATGGCACATATGAAGTTCTGTTCAAGTCAAACTTTGCAGTAGAAGTGATCTAAAATAATTGTTTTAAGAGCCATCTTTGTAAAGATTTTAGTGCCTTTAAACTTTTATTTGCTTAAACATAACAAAAGTTCCGTTGTATTTATAGGTGTTTATTTTACAAGGCAGTTATAGGTGGATTTTGCTGCTGGTCACGTTTGTGTAAAACACGTGCTTTGCTGAAGGGAGGTAAAAATGATTCCAGGATCTCTGACTACCTTGACTATTGTATTGAACAGAATAGTGTTTTCTTGTTGAGTTGTCCCTTTGTGTATTTCTTCCTGTTAGCACAATAATAGAAAGAAAAGGTTTTATACAGCTTATTATGAAAAGGAACTGATTCATAAATTCCAGAAAGAACTTCATAGGAAATCCTTTATATATATATATATTTTTAAAAAGGTTTGTTTTTTCAGTAATCAAAAAAAAAAAATTAAATTACAAAATATGCAGATGGTTTTAAGTCTCGGTGAATGACTGTCCAAAACTTTAGAATCTGGATTTCATTTTGTTAAACTTCCAAAATCTTTTGCCTGACTGGAGATTTCCACTGGTGTGACAAAGCAGCAAATCTGTTCCAGTTCTATTTCAATGCAAAAAAATTGCTTGAACTATATGAAGCACCCTAATTCCAAATAATTTAAATACCTTAACTAAATCTAAGGCAAATCAATATATTTGGTTAATTTGAGCAGTGGAGCATTCCGTAAGTATCTTTTGATGGAGATCAGGTAGGAAAAAGTTAGCAAGTGAAATTTAAGTTGTTTTTTCCCAGAGTGATTACTGCCTTAGATTATATGTGGCAAAACAATTAAAAGTGAATAGTACAGGACAGATTTCTGTGTCCTCCAAAAGATGAAGAGGTTAATTTCCAATAACTGTGGTGAAAGGACTTGATCTCTCAGCTTGTTATTCATGTTACCTCTTGTCTTGCATGTTTAAACAGTTCAGTTGCTTTAGCTAGCATGAATACAGGTCCTACCGCCTATATACAGTCCTTACATAGTAAGCAACCTTTAATACAAACCTTACTTCTTTACAGATTTATTTATCCCTACCTCATATCCCATCTTTTGTGAGGAGAGGCAAACATTTTACCAAAGAGAAAACTATTTTCACCCCTTTAGCCTTTCTCTGGAAGGAGGTAAACATAAAATCTAACTGGAGGAAAGTACTATTGAAAGGCTGAGGAGAAGAGAAAAAGGTTCAATTATATTGCGTGGATCAAGATATTAGTATGTGAGATCCGGTTTCACATAGACTTCAAAAACAAACAAAGACAACTCCTTTTGAGCCTGTGGTAATGTGACTGGCTCCGTAAGATCAGAGCTCAAATTTACATGGATCTGTATTAGTTCAGGTATGAAGAGTTTCATTTTGCTGATCTTTTGAAGCAAATTCCACATAGCAGCACAAGAAAGGGCTGCCACATCGGATTTGACACCCTCCAACTGTGCCTTATGCCAATGTTTTCGTTGGTTCCCTCCTTACAAAATAGCTCTTTGCCAGTTTTCTGAGGACTCCATCCTTTCTTTCTTTCTTTCTTTCTTTCTTTTCTTCTTATTTTTGTTTTCCCCCCCTCTCCTATTTGAGAATGGTCTAGTTTGGGATTGTTAAAGTATGTATAGAAATAGCCATGAAGCAGAAGGAAAGGAAGAGCTGGCTTGCAAAAAAAACCCTCTCTTTTAGCTGAGAAAACAATCCTATTAGAATGCAAACTGTTGTTTTCTTCTGGTCTGTAAACAGTTCTTACTCTGTGTATGTTTAATAGCCAAGTAAGTATATAATTAATAGCCTTTCGATTCCTAAGATATCCACATGTGAAGTGTAAACCAAACCAAATCTTGTTCGGCTCCCGGGTTACATTGTTTGTCAGGCTCTCCTGCATTATGCCTCTTGTGTTGTTAACTATCTCCCTTCCCCATTTTGTTTCAAGCATCCTTACACTGGCTTCAAGCTTCCTACCCTCTGGGCAAAAGACAACTCACAGACACATGGCTGCATGCTTAGGACCTGTATGGGAATCCTTGTTCACATAAATAACTGTATAAATAGTACTTAGATACAGTCATTCTCATAGAGGTCTACCTATATATTAGGGTACAGCAGCACAAGATATGACAGAAAACAGAAGACACAGCAGACTGCCCAGTGCAGTCTTTGATGCCTCTGACTCTGCTGCTACCAATCAGCTTCTCAACTTTGGCATATAGTCCTTGCAGTGGTGTTGCTCATGGATTCACTTATTCTGCAGATTGCATGCATACATCCAAAATGTGACCCAACTGTAGTCAGCAAATTCAGCTACCATTAAAATAACACAGCTAAGACTGCACAGAGCATTTGCTACAATGCTGCTGTGACTCAAAAGCTGCTCTAAGCAAATGGTACAAACTCACAGCTCCTATATTCTGCTATATATGGGCTATACCAGATTATCTTTCAAAAGATGGATAATACTCATAGCTATTCCCTGAATTCTGCAACTTTGCCAGAGAAATAACATTTAGTTTGGAGGCATGATGCACTAAATCAGGATCAGCAGTTTGCATACCATTTTTCAGATGCTCCTGCCACACAAGCCTTCCCTCAGTAGGTGGGAAGTGGTTTGTGATCTAAGGTTTGTGAAGAGGAACAAGCAGAGTGACTTCATGGCATTTGACACAGGCTGTTCCAGCTCCCCAGAAACGGTTGGTAAAATAGCCACTCTCACAATGAAGACCTTGATTTATTGAAGATCTTTCACTGATTTAAGGTTTCAAAGGGGCAAAGTGGGTCACACACACGCCGATTCTTAGGTCTTCAGTTGTGAGTCTTTGAAGTTGGAGTCCGTTTACAAATTCCCTGCAAATTTTAGAAATAATATTTCTGTGAAAATGCAGCACAAAATCTGGTGGCATATGGTTGTATTTAGGTGACTAATACTCACTTGGGGCCACCTTATTAATTTACTGCTGGCTTCACCATTCATGAGTAATACATCCACTCCTAGCTCATGCCAATAAAGCTTTATGCCACCATGTATAATATTTCACTACGTGTATTGTCTTCCTCATTTCTGTTGCACTTATCAGGCTTGTGTTAACAAATTATCACCAAAACGAATAGCACAGTAAAACTGCATGACTTGTAACTACCTTTAACAATTAAGAAGTGTAAAATAGACTTTGTAAGGCCAAGAGTCCAAAGATGCCATTGTTAAGTTCATTTTCAGAGCACAGTAATGGCATGTGGACATACCTGGCAAAGAAAAAAGTTGTTCTGCAAGAAGTCCTTTAAAAATAAGGTAATGACTGGTTTGGGGGAGTTTTGTTGTTTGGGTTTTTTTGTTGTTTTTTTTTTTAAAAGAGGGGTAGCCAATAAGTTGAACCATAGCAAAATATTTACTAAGTGTTCAATCACAAATCTTGCTAATGTAATGTTTACTATAAACCATCATAAGTTCTGGATAGCAGCATGAACAGTGACATGAAACACTCCAGTGCCTACTTTCCCTCACATCCTGAATTTGGTTGTTTTCAGCAAAAACTTCTCCAGGCTGTTTTAAATGACTTATACATATGGGAGAGTCTCATCTGCCTCTGGGACTTGGTTGTCAAATTCTTTACAGATGATGTAAACTGGCACATCATCATGTTCATGGGATTGGGATGAAGGCAAAAAAGTTTTTGTTTTTGTGGTGTTTGATTTTATTTCTTTCAAAATTGACACTGGGGAGATGAGTGTTCTCCAGAATGTAAAATGGTGAATTTGATCACAGACCAAGATGTGGGAACTGGGAGATATTTTTAGTGAGAATAGGTTCATGAGTGGAAGAAGGGGAAATTAAAGATGACAGAGAGAAGAAATTCACCTGTCCCCCATGTGCAGTATGCCCTCGCCCTGGCTCAATCAATTCACCCTATGTATGTGTCATTCGTGATGGGGTCACAGAGTTGTCCTTTTAGTTTTCTAGAAGCTGTAGGTCACATAGAGAACATCACTTAAAGAGCTGACAAAATATTTTAGACAGAAGACATAATTTTTTAATTCTTCAAAAGACAAGTTAAATGTATTCATTGCATAAGAAATCTATAATTTAACAGCAGCTGTGCAGCAGCCTTTCCATGCTATAGTGCAGTCTACTATATTGATGATTTCAAATATTTATACCATCATCCCACATTCATGAAAAATATTTAAATTAAACATGCATAGGAACAGATGCCATTCTGTTCTGGCAAGAAAACCTAGTCATAAACTTCTGCTTATGAAATGTTATTTCACTTGACCCCTATCAGTAGGAACTCATGAAAATTAAACTGGGAAGGGAGAAATACTGTGTGCAAGCTCTTCTCTTAGTGAAACCTTTGAGTGGGTATGTGAAGAGAAGATGCTTCCATTAATAGCAGAACACAGTTTGGTTTGATAAGGTGAAGCTCACAGCTTTAACTTCTAATGCAAGAGTCAGTGCTCAGTTAAGTATGTGTTTTCACCTACAGAAGACTTGTTAAAGAAGCTTTCTAGACCAAATCACTGGGTACTCATTTTAGTAGCTAGTGTTTCTATTAATTGTTAGAGATGATCTAAAGTAACTACATTTAGTTTTATGCTAAAACGTGCAACTTCTCTTTTGGTCTTGCTATAATAAAAAAGGTCTAGAGAGAGATTGCTTCTAACTAGTTCTAGCCAATGTAAAAGGGAAAGGAAACGTCATGTAAAGATTGCAGGCTAAGGATATCATCCGCCCAATTCTATTTGTGTTAAGCATTTACATCTCTCTCCATGTCGTCCATATAGCAGTACGTATGCATTTGATTGACATATTTGCGGCGAAGTCTGAAGAAACAATTGATTCTATCTATTGTATCTAATTCATCTTGGCATTTATACAATCCTTTCAATCCTGTTGTCTGATGGAAGTTAGAAAAATAAGTGGGTGATTTCATGGTTTTCTTCACTTCTGATAGATCCTGTCTAAGAAGTTAGACTTGGATATTCTTCTTTGGGCCTTGCGTTTTAGCAGTGTTAACGTTTTATTGGGTATGTCCTCCTTTTCCCCTTCACAGCAGATGTAAGTAATTGTAGGACTTTATGACAGTGCAGTAGTTATAATATCATCTTGCTCCTGTTATAGTTTGGAAAAGTTCTGAAGGGTGGGGAGTTGAATGTATATATTAGCTTTGTTTGTCTGTATGATACTGTCTTGGGAATCAGACTTGGAGTGACAGAAAAGATTTGATAATTTCAGGGATCGAAATGATCTCATAAAACAGCAGTGATAATGAACCGGTGTCATAAAAACATCATATATTATGGTAGTCTAGAGGACAAGGGGAGTTCTGCTCTCATGAGAGCCTCATGAGCAAAGATTCTTTAGCTTGTGAAGGAAGCTCTGTTAGCCCTGTTGAAAGGCAGCTGTGGATACCTCAGTAGAGCAACGCTTTAGCCAAAATCAGAGAGAAACGTTGCACAAGGAGTATGTATTGTATAAATAACTGCATGTACCTAAGAGCACAAGGTACAGTGGATGCTCCAGTTGACAAAACCCCATGAACAAACCCCATTATTAATTAAAGAAGCTCAGACTTCTAGCTAGATACTATTTGGCTTGTTCTACTAACTATACAGTATAGCTTTTGGTAGCTTTTTCCTCCCTAATTTTTATTAATATTATGCTAGATAAGAAATTGCTTTTAAATCAGCAGGGATAGCAAATGTTCAAGGTTAGGAAGTAATCAGATTGTCCTTTCACAGTGTTTTCTATGGAATGGCAAAAGTGAAGACAGAAGACGCAAGTGGTGACTGTTCATCTGACAGATTTTACCTTTGCTTTTTAACTCAAAGCAGTGTACAAGCACCATTCCTCTCATTGTTTCTTTATTTATGTTCTTTATTCTATTTATAGATATAGATATATTTATAGATATATAGATATGTATTCTTTATTCTATTTATAGAATTCTAGAATGGTTTAGGTTGGACAGGACCTCAAAGATCATCCAGTTCCAACCCACCGCCATAGGTAGGGACACCTCCTGCTAGAAGAGGTTGCTCAAGGCCTCATCCAGCCTGGCCTTGAATACCTTCAGGGAGGGAGCAGCCACACCCTCCCTGGGTAACCCGTTCCAGTGTCTCACCATCCTCACTGTAAGGAACTTCCTCATAACATCCAGTTTAAATCTGCCCTCTGCTAGTTTAAACCCACTCCCCCTCATCTTGTCAATACAAGACCTTGTAAATAGTCCCTCCCCACCCTTCCTGTAGGCCCCCTTCAGATACTGGAAGGCACCTTCTCTTCTCCAGGCTGAAAAACCCCAACTCTCTCAGCCTGTCCTCATAGCAGAGGTGCTCCAGCCCTCTGATCATCTTTGTGGCCCTCCTCTGGACTCTCTGCAACAGTTCTTGTGCTGGGGGCTCCAGAACTGCACACAGTACTCCGGGGGGGTCTGACAAGAGCAGAGTAAAGGGGGGAAAAATCCCCTCCCTTGCCCTGCTGGTAATGCTTCTTTTAATGCAGCCCAGGATACAGTTGCTGTCTGGGCCCCGTGTGCACACTGTCGGCTCATGTTGAGCTTTTCGTCAACCCAGACCCCGAGATCCTTTTCCTCAGGACTGCTCTCCAGCCACTCACCACCCAATTTGTCCTTAAATTATACAATCATGGAGAAGACCTTCAGTCCAACCATCAAAGTGATACCACTATTGCTGTTAAACCGTACCCCAAAGTGCCTTGTCTACATGGTTTTTGATCGCCTCCAGGGACGGTGACTCCAGCACCACGCTGGGCAGCCTGTTGCACTGCCTGACCATTCTTTCTGTCAAGAAATTTTGCCTAGTATCCAACCTAAACCTCTCCTGCTGCAACTTTGGTCTGTTTTCTTTTATTCTATCACTTGATACTAGGGAGAAGAGACCTCACTATAACCTCCTTTCAGGTAGCGTTAAAGAGCAATGAGGTCTTCCCTCAGACTCCTCTTTTCCAGGCTAAGCACCCCCATTTGCCTCATTTGCTCATCTCATAAGACTTGCTCTTCAGACCTTTCACCAGCCTTGTTGCCCTCTTGAGACCCACTCCAGTAGCTCAAGTTACAAAGGAACCATAACGACAGCATACCTGGGTTTAAATCTTAGCTTATCCACAATTGTAGCACGAGGTTTTTTTCACCAGTTGCTTAATTTTGATTTTTTTTTTTTTCATAAATGGGTATGTGCTCATCTTCTCTCTGGGGTCTGAGAGAGAAGGAAATATTATCTTGATACTGAAGACTTGGAAACAAGGCACTGACTTTCTCTGCTAAACCTTTAGTTTGTAGTGATAACACACTAAAGAATTTAATATTTACTTGTCATGTCTTTTTGCTTAAAATTTTAGAATAGGTAATATAAACACTCCAGGGTGTACTCTTTTTCATACCACCTTTTACTTTGCTGCTTGTTATTCCCTCTCAAAAAAAGAGAAAAAAAAATCCTAGATTTTGAAAGCCACTTACATGCCACAGTATAAAAAATAAAAGGTCTTTTCAGTAATGTACTCAGGCATTTTGAGAAAAAAGCGGTGATGACCGAAGAATTTAAAATAACAATTTTTAAATCTACCAATAAATCTACCCTAAGATAACTCTGGCCAGAACTTCTACGTCTGTAACATAGTTTACAAAACATCAAAGTATTTATTGTAATAGGCTTTGCTTTTATTAGGGTCAGAGAAAATAGACCATATTTCCTCTTGAAACAATTGTTTTGTGCATCTTCACTTGGTGGTTTTAATACAGTGACTCTGCTGTATTGTAAGTGTAAATTCTTTGCATTTAAGTAGTAAGTAGATCAGCTGGACTGTATATTTGTAGAAAGTCCTGGACTGATAGTTTTAAAAGCCTTATAAACCCCTGTTTACATATAATTTACACACAGTACAATTAGAGCACAGATAATGCAGCAATCCTTTAGTCAGAAAATACCATGGTTAAGGGAATGAGTTGCTTGGTCTCCTGGTCCAACCGTGAGTTCTCCAAAAAGTGTCAGAAGGGTGACTTGCTAAAGGCCCTGAGTGATGGACAGGACCTGTTCTGGGACTCTCCAAAGTACTTGTAAGCAAAGCAGTCGTGGGAAAATGCTGTTAAGATGCAGATAGTCTTTTCATAGCTGTTTGCATCAATGGATATTAATAAGCTATCATACCTCTTAAGGGTGGGTGGACTGGCTGAAAATGTGCCCTCAGCCATAGCAGTGGCAATCTGCAATAACTGTGTCAGTTATGACAGAGGTGCTACAAGTTTCAAAGGAGAGTAGCTGAGGAAAGAATTGGCTTTATCTCTGGCCTTTTGATAAGTGGTATTTTACTAATATAATGTGTACACACCAATATCCTGTGAAATTCCTGCACGTCACCAGCGGTTTTTATTCATGCCCATTAAAATGCATTACAGTGTGGAGGTTGCTGAAATGTAAATTAAAGGCTATGGCGCTCGTAGTTTAACAGCTGCCATGTAGATTGACAGCCTTTGTGCACCCAGCTGGCAGTGTCAGGTTAGTGGGTCTCTAGTCACAACATTAATCAGCTTTATTAGTGCCACTAATACCAATTTGTAAGCAGACTGCAAGGATCAGACGGCCCAGCTGTCAGGCACTGCACATAGATTATTACAGGATTTCTTTTTATTGTTCAAGATTGGAATTATAATTTAATTAGGGAATTTAACTTTTTTTTTTTTTTACACCCACTGAAAACTAGCAGAGATATTAATGGTAATAATAAAATTTTTTTTAAAAAAGTTAGCTTCTTTATCCCACCATTCCACCATCTTTTCTACTCCCCATTCCCCATCCTCCTCCCCGCCTCCACTCCAGCATACACGGGAGAGAAAATGAATTCGCCTCACAAAACCTGTTGTAGCGTATCACTTGCTGAGATGAAGAACTTCTTACACTGCAGCAACAGCTCATATTGTGCTAGTCAGGATTTCCAACTGATTTCAACAGATTTTCCTTACCGTGTTGATGTGATATACCCAGTGCATTGGAGGACTAAGGACTACAGAGATTGTGTTTATAATTTGCTCAAAAAGCCCTGCTAGCTCCCTGCCTGGTTCCTAGTTCTTTCATAGCAATTTACTAATTTTCAGTCAAAATGTGTGAGTAAGTGAGGGCTCTACTAAATTAAGGTCGTGTAGTGCAGTAAATTCTGATTCAAGAAAAGTAGAGTGAATCTGAATACATGGATATCTTAAATCTTCCTCCTCTTCATGGTGTGGGACCTCTTGTCCTTATTACATTACACATCAGTTTCAACTCAGTTTTAATTAATGATTTCAAATTAGGCTAAGAGGATATTATCCTGCAAAGCCTAGCAACGAAGAATGGATGTTGTGGCTCAGACACAACCTTCCAAAATCTCTGCAGCTCACATCTTATAACACTTTCATGTCGGCCATACAGATTACATTTCCTGCAACACTAAAGCAGCTTTTCTAGTGGGTCAGAAACATGATAGGTTTATCCTTCAGTGTGGCCTGAAAATAAAACTGAGAAGGGAAAAAATGTCCTTAGCATCTACTTAATGCCTTGAAATAAGGGAATGTCAAGCTGGCATTTCACGGACTTAGGAGACTTATACAGGTGATGTTTTTGAGGAATGTCACAGAACCTTTCTGATGTCCCAGCATGCAGGGAAAAGGGATTCCATGCCAGAGGTCTCTGCCTCACAGTCCCCACCTCTAGATCATGGTCCTGCCAGAGTGGTTGCAAAAATGGTCAATGTCTGCAGGACTATGAATTTTAACCTACTGGCTGTCCTCTGTGGTAGGATGAGTCACATGGGGAAAGCTCATGGGACATGCTATTTCCTGCTTTACCAAACTTCATAGAACCCAGTCAGTACTGAAACACTCATGACAAGGTCATACACAGATGATATATGTGTGATTGAAGGCTCAGTTTATCTGACATGGTGCCCTTGCTGGCAGGAGCAGAAACTAAGTATTTCTTAGGAAGGTTTCAGTTTTGACATATGAACCCTGGCAACCAAAGTGACAGATAAAACCCAATCTCATATTTTTAAGCCCACAGGATGTGATTACGAAGAAGTTCAGAAGAAAACCAAGACTTGTTTTAGGTTTTGTGTTTTTAAATTTTATTTTGTTAAATCTGAGGCAGCAAGTCCAGACAGAAAATGTAGTACAAATGCAGGGAGTATTTTTTAAATGTGAGAAAAGTATAAGACTGTAAGGTGTGAAGATAAAAAAAAAAGATGACTTGTGCTGAACTGTAACAGTGACCTAATGGACCTCAGATGACCGGGGCAGTAAGAAGATGGCCAAGAATTGTCCTGTTACACAACAGAGGTAAGTTATTAGCAGATGAAGTTGCAAAGATTACAGTGCTTACTGCTTTCTGGCAGCCAGCCACTTCTTCACTAGATGTGCCAACTTGGTCAGTGTCACCATAGGTAATCCCAGTGACACAGGGGCAAGACCTTATCTTCTAATAAGTAAAAACTCTACAGAATGCTTATGGATACTTCTGAGAATTTACAGATGATGGGGAAAGCACTAAAATACTGAAAAAGGGAAACCTAGTGGATGTGCTTAAGGAGGCAAAGGATAATAGAGACAGCGCATCTTAACTAGGTTTCTTCCAAGAATACTGGGATGACATATTGAGGTGACAATGCATATGCGTGTGGAAGCAAGCAAAGACCACAGAGGTATCCACAGCAGATTGTATCAAATATGTCTAACTTCCTCCTGTAACAGAACAACACACCTTTTCAACACAAGGAAGATTATATTCACAGTCTTTTCTGACTTGGGCTTTGAATCTCTTTCAGAGTACTTTCCCATACACAAACTACAGAAATGTGTTTCTGATGAAACCACTGTTAACTGGATGCTGCTTTGACTCAAAAACTGTAATTGCAGATTTTAAGAAGGAAGTACAGGAGGACACCTGGCAGAATGGTCACAGATCTAGCAATTATGATGCGGAGGAGAAAAATGAATAAATGGTTTGTCTGTGGAAGAAATGATTCAGGGAAGACACAACAATCTCTAAAAACACAAAAGGGAGGAAATAAACGGTTTGCCTTACCTAAGACAAAACATATTAGGTTCAAATTGCAAAGTGAGGTTAGTTATTAGGAAAAAAACAACACTTTGGTTAGAATAGTTGAGACTTTCTAGAGAGATTAAGGAGTCTTCGATATTGAAAGGCTTTATGAACGAGTCGTGTGAGCATCTGTCAAAATGACACAAGCATTGCTGATCTTGTGTTTGGACAGAGAGGTGAGCTAGATTCCTCTTGGGGCCTCTTCCAGCTGCCTTCTCCTATAAAATTTGATTCTGTAACATCAGCAACATAATGCATGAGCTGGCTGTGGGCCTTGCCTTGCCGATATTATCAGCAAGTGCTGCTTGGTGGAAAATAGCACAGGTTGTTTTGAGGCCAAGAAGACAGAGAACTTGTGACCATGCCTTGGGGACCTGATCCACTTGGCATCTACCTGGTCCCAGCATCACTCCAGTTTGTTTGCCTGTGTGTCCTTCTCACAGCAGCTCTCGACTACAGAACTGGCTTATTTTCATGCCTCACCTTTAAAGTAAGGAAGAGGGATGCACATGGCATGCTTAACTCTGCCAGTCTAGGCAGTACTTCAGAAGAATGTCTTTACAGACTAAGGTGGCCGCTACTCAGTAGTAGTGGGATCTCATAACGACTACTGTAGAGGACATGCCCACAAGCATAGAAATATGGTCTGAAGCTGTGCCAGGGGAAGTTTAGGTTGGATATTAGGAAGCACTTCCTCACAGAAAGGGTGATTAGGCACTGGAATGGACTGCCCAGGGAGCTGGTGTAATCACTGTCCCTGGAGGTCTTTCAAAAAAAAGATTGGAAATGGCATTTTGTGGCATTGTTTAGCTGATGTCGTGGTGTTAGGTTATAGGCTGGAATTGATGGTCTCAGAGGCCTTTTCCAGCCTCAATAATTCCATGATTCTGTGAATATATGCTGCTGTTATTACTGGAATAGTGGCCGATAAATCATCTAGAGATTGTGCAGGGTCAGAAAGAAGAACCCCTCTAGGCAGCAGAGCTGCAGGATTCAAAAGTGTGAAACTATTGAAGAGATTAAACCTGCAAAGACTGCAGAGCCTTCCCATAAACCAGTCAAGTTGAATGGTTATGAGATTTTTACAAATTCCTTAAGCTAAAGTGTACCTATGCCATGTTTTCCTCTGAAATACAGATAAACTTCCTAAACCCAAAACCTTCGTTCTGAAAGAAACTAAGTGTGCCTGTTCAATATTTGATGTGCTTAAATATTTTATAGAAATCTTGCAGAAATAGAAGAAAGTTACTAGAACATATACATTCTAATTATAATCCCTCTAGAAATTTGCTTGGTTTATTAGCCTTATGAAAACTTAGATAAGTTGACTGTTTTAATTAAATGTAAACAACCTTATAATAACAACCCTGACGTCTCTTCCCAGAGAGTGATCTTGGAGGCCCAGTGCACTTAGAAATACCAAGGAGTTGCATTACAACCTGCTGAGACACTGCTGTACTGTCAAAATGATGTGGCAGTGAGCGCAGTTTGAACAGCCCTAACCCGATGTTCTGAGTCTCAGTCAGCTTTAAAAATGTATTGTGGCCTTCCAGTTTTATTCGTTCTTCATCTTTGCGTAAAGGGTAAAATTTCCAAGGCCTAAAAATTTAATTCAAAGTTTTATACCAGTTAGTTCTGAATTCAATAGATTGAATAGAGCAAAGACCCTAGTTGTCTAAATTTTCTAGTTTTATGGGACAATAGAATAGAATAAGCCAGGTTGGAAGAGACCTCCGAGATCATCCAGTCCAACATATCACCCAGCCCTATCCAATGGCACTAACTGCCCCATCCATGATCCTGACTCTCTCAGATTCACTGAGAAGTCCCATGGTCTGGACAGTGTGAGTTTGCATTTTCTCTCATCAGAGTTTGCAGAAATTATGACCATGTCCAGCATGGGGTACTCCCTGCAGTCAGGGAGATCAATACGTGGAAAATCATCTGTAAGCACTAGGGACAGAAGTTCGAAGCTATTATATTTCTGCTCATATCAGGAGGAAGTCACCCTGTACATCTTGAATTACTGCTGCAGATGACATGTCATGGTGTGGAGATAGAAGTGAAGGTGGGCATTGTAGACACATCTTGACCTGTGCAGCTTTGATGATGGAAGAGGTAGAGATTTAGTGCAGAGTTACCTATAGCATGCATTGGGATTTATGTGAGCAAAGAATTGGTTCTTTCAGGGTCTTGAACTTGGCTCTCTCTTCTGATCTTTAAATGCTCTATTGCCCTTTCTTTGACTTGCCTTCTTTTGGCTAGCCAGGATTAACAAGCATAGTTGTCAAATGAGAAATATGTTTTATGTAGCTCTCCCAGAAAATGGAGAAAGTGGTCAGTTACTTAAGTTATGTACTGATATGCATTATATGTTTGGTACTTCACAGGAGTGGTTGTAGCTGTTCAAGGTTTGCTAATCAGCGAGGAAGGGTAGTTGTGGGAGTGAAAGGATTTGATCATTTAGACACAGCCAAAAATAAAGACTAAAAACAAACAAACAAACAAAAGAGCTCACATTCAACCAAACAAGCAGTACCACCAAGGCTACCTCCTCCATAAATAGGGCACAACCCTTTTGACAGTCAGAGACTAAGGTCCTGCTTTTTAAAACTGACTGGAGAGTTGTTACTGAGACCTGTGAAGAACTGTCAAGCAGGCCAATGCAGCAGCTCCCTCAAGGGGAGAGCTGGAGGACAAAGCCATGGATTCTCTCTTTGCTGCTGAAGGAAAAGTCCCAGGGAGCAGGAAAGAAGCATGAGGATTTAAACTGCTTTTATTTACTCTTTTCAGCTGTTGGGGAAAAAAAAAACCAACAATGTTTTTTCTCTGAGGAAAGTGGGTTCAGCCTTTCATAGAAATCACTGTTGGGGAAAAGAAACAGTTGGAAACAAACTTCTGAGGAAGGATTAATCCTTCTCAAGAGACAGATGAAAGTCAGCAGGGAAGTGGAGGAGAGCGAAGCTAATGTTGCTTTCCATGTTTATGTCAAAGGCCTAATCTCTGGAGTCTCTTCTATCCCAGCAATGACATGCATTGCATTGGTCCTAGCTCAAGATGATGCTCATTTGCTACTTGTGCATGTGTAAAAGCCTGTCCTGAAGTAGGTCATAATTGTGAGTTGGGGAGGACTGAACAACAGAGATCCTTTCTTGTGGGCACCATGCACAGACTTGTGATTATTTTAGAGAAGAAAAAAAAAAATCTACCTAGGGAGCTAGTCCTCTAGTCAGGTTTATTTTAAATGTCAGCTGCTCAGTGTGTTACTACAAGGGAGATTGGTCTAAAATAACTGGCATTTATCAAGGCAATCTGGTTGCCTTTTTTTTTTTTTTTTAACATCTCATTTATGGCAGCTTGAAGTTCTTTACATCGGGCTGTAGAAAATCCTCTTACAGATTGAGAAATGATCCCCCATATATTTATATAAACAAAGCTTAGGAATGGGAAATCTGAATTGTTAATCACTTGTGCTGTTTTCTCCATGGAAATATCAAGCAGCTTTCCACTGAGAGGGTAAAATACCCTCTTTGCACTCCATACAAAAAGGTTTTCTTTGTTACACCTGCCAGCATGAAAAAGGATTAATTTTAACAGAGCTTAACCTAGCCATCTAGGGGAAACCGTTTAAATGACTCCATGTCTTGGTTGCTTTTAATGGCATTGCTCTGGTGACTTCATTTAGTTTTACAAAATATAAGAGAATTTTTTGACCTCTGTCACTCAAGATCATTGGATTTTTTTTCACAACTGGTAAGGATAATACAGGCAAACCTTGGCTGTACTTCACTGTGGAAAATATGTATCTATTTCTTTGGGAGTTTTTAGAGTATTCATCAGGGAGAGCAAATAAAACGTTACTAATGTGCCTTATTTACCATTACTTCATTTTATAAAGCAATGAATCCTAATCTCATGATGAGTTTTTGGCAGAGTCGCAGAAGGCTTTCAGAGTCTGTTACACAGTTAGCAAAAAAAAAAAACATTAAAAATTGAATATTGTTTTTGGGTCAGATAATTGGCATTTTCTTCACTTTTAAGGTATTTTTAAATGAACCTGTCTTTTGTGGGAAATGAAAGCTGAGAACTTCAGCCCAAAGGGACAGAGTACTGGAAAGAAAAAATGTTAATTAGAGCAGGGGTTTAACAATAGACATGTGGTGGCTTTTAATTATCTGTAGCCATTAATGTAAGCAAAGAGAAAGGCATAGTGCTACAGTGAGGACTGGTGTCATACACTGAAATTAAATAAAACTGCTCATCAGTGTAGATCTGCTGTGGAAATCCTCTAACAGAAAGGGCTGCAGACCTGCCCACTGAGGGCTCTGAGGCAAGGACTGGTGTGTAGCTGTTCACCTATGCAAGGCCCCAGGGACACAGACTGTGCAGCTGTCATGCAGATACAGAGCTACACATAGGAAATTTGTGGGACATTTAGATATTTTAGCTTTTGTGCTTTTATTGCCTTTTATGTGTTGGTAAAGTTGTCAGGTTTTTCTTTGGAAAGTGGTCACATCAATAAGAGAGAAATGTAGGCTCTTTAGTTCCCCATCACTTAAGGCATCCCTCTTGCCTACTTAAGAAAAAGCATCAAATTAAAAAAAAAAAAAAAAAAAAGGGTTTCTCACTAAAAGTTATTCAAAGTTTTAGGACCACCTAAAATATCTTCAGTACAATAGGCCTAATTGCTGACATAACTGAAGCATTCAGATCGTGCTCCTGCAGAAGGTATTCAGCAAGAAAACCAAAACTGCGAAGGGTGTTTTTGCTCTTGTGTTTTTTCTTGGTATCCTTCTCGCTCACTGCATTTCTCTGTTCTTGATGTTAGCAGTGGTAATGAACAGCATATTTAGAATTTGCTTTAAACTATTTATAATAAGCAGAACAGTAAATTTGTACAAAGCTGAAAGGCAAATTTGTGTAAAGGTCCAGGTGACATCAGCTTCTGCAAATACACTGGAACAGATCAGTGAACAGGAAGTAATCAAATATTTAAAGGGACATCAATCTCACAATTCAGTGGAAAGGGCAAAAAGTTCTGTATTTTACGTTGAATTTGTTGTTCTGAAATATTTCATATCGTAAAAGATCCCCAATTAAGCTGCGATTTAAGCAGTTTTCTTATGTATTTGGATTTGATTCATGTTTGCAACATATTAAACTTTGAAATGAAGTTTTCTGAAGTGAAAAGACTTTAATTAAGCTTAAATACATAGTAAAAAAAGAAGATCAGAAATTTCTGGAAACTATTACTAGTTATGTACTTGCACATGAAACACTATACAATAAATATTTCCAAGAGGAGTAGGAAATGGTAGCGTGCCTTTTTGAAGGAGCAAATCTTTATATATGTGACACACTCTTCTTTTTAATATGATTAAATCTCATGATTTCTACAATTTCCATAACAATTCGGTGAAATTTAACACAGAGCAACTGTCTCTAGCAAGCAGTCCTCTGCTTGCTGACTGTGTTGACGTTATAGCAGCTACTTGCAAGAGGCTCTGGCCAATCTCTGTGAACTAGTTCAGGCTCTGTTGTTATACGTATTGCTGCCATAGGTGATTCTGCACTGGAAATGTGTGACTGACACCAGCTGTGTGGCTGTAGGATGAGGCATTTTAAGTTGTAGTGAAACCTTAAGACTTTCCTAAATCCTTCTCTTGTAGCCTCTGAGACCTGAAGAACCCCTTTCTTGCGGTATCAGGCTTTGCAAGTCTGCTTAGCACCACAGTCAGTAAGAGAACATTTGCCCCAGCCACATTATCTGTAAATTTGAATAACTTCCGTAGCTAAATATTTTTAGCAGTAGATTTCTGAAGCCAGCAGAGCATGCATCAATCTGAAAGCAAAACGCTAAGCATTTAATGTGGTATTTGATTTAATTTAGACTAAGCTGCTTGCAAAAAGGTTATTTCTACAGATCAATAAGGATTTGATCTGTACAGATAAAATACATCTACAGATCAGTAAGTGCAACTATATTAATTAAGATCTGCTTTCAGTTGATCACTGAATGTAAATTATTTATTTCTGGGGAGTAGCAATAATAGTGGGAGATGCTACTTTCTCCTGTGTTGCTGCTGCTGTGCGATTTCTAAGCAGAAGGAAACAAAGCTCCTTGCCATTGCATATGTAGGAGCAGTGCTTTCATTTTTTTTCTTAGTTGAGCTAGCATGATGCATTCATATAATAAATAGTAAGGCACAAAACACAGACTGTTTCTCTGGTGGCACCAGACTCCAAAATCACATTAAGATAGATAATGAGTGTTCAAATCCAGCTTTTGTCTTTGTACCAGTCAACTTCAGTAGAGGTGCTGCTAAATTTTAGCTGCATTTTTTTTTTCCAAGGAATATTTGGGTGTCCTCCTGAGTTTTCTTCCACTACTTGACTGAGTTTTGTGATAAAGTAAGAATTCCCAGATATCTATTTGGTTACATAAACTATATGAACGATCTTACAATTTGAAAAGCACAGTAATCCCCAAACAATATTCTCATTTTATTTACAACTTTCTGAAATTAACTAGCTCTTAATTATGTGTTTTATTTAGTGTTTCTGGTCCTTTATTATTTTCAGTCTTCTCCTCATCCTTTTATTCTCCCATATTGGCATATTCAATTTTACATGAAAGGAAAAGTTCATCTGAAGGTGATCTTGAGTGAGACACAGAGGTCAGGATGTATGTAAGTTGAAAGGGATTCAACCAGAAAGGCCATGACACAATGGCAATCAGAAAACAAGCTGCCTTTCTGAATGAAGGGCTTTTTCTTGTTCTTGGGTTTTCAGCTGTTCAATGCTGATTGCTACTAGAGCAGAAATAGGAATACGACCTTAGCTCAGTTGAATGTCTAGGTTTAGTGCATGAAAGATCGAGAGGTGCTCAGATGTGGGGGTGCTTAAAATAAATTGCCATATGCCATAGGCTTTCTGCAGTCATTTAAGTAGAGAAATGGGTTTTAGTACATTTCATGCTTGAAATTTTCTCTTTGCAGGTATTTCTGATACCTGTGGCAAATGTGCCTTGGATTGCTGTGCCGTCACTGCGTATTTTTAGATGCAGGGAGGCATTTTAGTCTCTCTAGAAATCTTTACAATAATTTCAGTGGTACAAGTATTTTGATAGCATTACCTGCCAAATAAATTGTGCACTGAAGAATCCAAGCGTATTTTTAATAAATGTGTATGCAGTCTCATAAAAACTTGTCAGTACATCCAAAAGCCAAAAACCTTGTTTTTCTTTCACTTCTGGGAGAATATTACTGTGGTGAAAAGGATTTGGGGAATTTTCATCTGAATTTTAAAAAGAAAAAAATCACTTTTGTCATTTGGTTTTCTGGAAAATTAGTAAAGCCTCAAACATGAGACAAGCTCCTTTTCTTCTCCAAGGTTCTGAAGAATATACCCAATGCAAAGCTGTTTGATAATGCAAAAGTATATTCAGTCTGCTGTCCTATTTCACAGCTGTTCAATCCCATTTCCAAGCCCAACAGAATAGTACAGATGAGATACCTCATAAGGCTTCTGTTTTCCTCACAGGATTCTGTTATGTATGAGGAGGGTAATTTACTTTTCTGTGAAGGTATGTTGTAAGTGGATTCAGGAGTGGCAAAGGTGCCTGGATCTCAGTGTGTAGCACCAGTTAAGACTGTTGTTTCTGCTGCTGTTGCTGCTTCAGGGAGGTGCCAATCTGTGTAAGCCCTGTGATATTGATGTCCACTTCCTCTGGAGGGACTCAGTACTATGTTCAAGTACCTGATGTGCTCCCTTAGTGTATCCTGGGTATTCCTGTAATCCTATCGCAAAACAATCAGTATTGGAAATGTTTAGGAGAGATTTACTTCTCTCCTTTATCTTTCTTCTTAAAACATACTTTAAGTTATTCAGGGCAGAGAGAGTTTGAAATTGGTGCTTACCCAGTTGTACAATGAATTGGCACTTTCTCATCTGTCAGAGATCATTTGACTTCAATTCCTCATAATATATTAAACCTCTTTTCAGCCACAGCCATAGCATACTACAGGTAAGATCTAGTAGGATCCAAACTATACTAAACTTTTGAAGAATTTTTGCCAGTGCCCTCATGGGACATATATATGTGATTTCCTGGATTATTGTTTGTGAAAACAACATTTAAAGGGTTTTGTAATCATCTGTTTAAACTGCCTTACAGATTTTCATAGAGCATTCAGTGCACTCTCAACCCTTGCAAGTTTTCTTCACTGCTGTCCCTTAGCAATAAACAATACATATCACCAGAGTTTATTAAATAAGCACGCTGACCCTGGGTTTGGGAGTTGTAGCCTAGTTACGGTTTGCCTGTAAACAAAACCCTTGAAATATTACCTTATAATAACTCAATACTGGGACAACAAATAACATATAGCAGGGCCTGACCTACAATTGTTTGCACTTCAAGTGCTTAACAAATGACATACTGAGCATCTCCCTGATAAATGTTTGCCCTCTTCTTTTCCTTGGGATGATGACAAAGGTTTCCTGTCCCTGGCTGATGATAGATGAAGAATTTGGAAAGTCCCTCTCTCCCATCTGGGAAAGGCAATTGCAAGCTCAGTTGGCTTAGTTTTGTTTCTTAGAAGGAGTGAATCAAGGTAGGGATTTGGGGTTCCCTCCTTAACCCTTTTCTCAGGGATTCTTTTCTTCTTCTTCTTTGGTTTTGCCCACATATAAATGACCTATACATATGTGTTTTAGCTAAGCATTAGCAGCACCATTCTGGTTACCTGCTGCACTGCATTTCTGCAGTGACAAACTAGGGTGGAAGGAAAGAGCAGATGAGAAGTGCCTGTCTAGCCTACAGTGATACTCAGGTCATGTCCTTGGAGACTCAGGATCTTTTGCAATCATTATCCTGACTGCTGTGGTTTATCTGTAGGGGAGGTTACTTTTAGTCTTTTATTTCATCTTACTGTAGACTGTGTGAAACTTTTTTTTTTTTTTAAGTTTCTTTTGTTTTTAAAATAAGAGAAAGGAGCATAAAATAACTCACCAGAAATCATCTCCAAGATTACATGCTTGCTGTGCAATGTAGGCTGAAATGCTTATCCATGCTTTTGTGATTAGCAGGCTGGATTATTATGTAACACTGCATCACTGGGTCTCCCCGCTTCAACTCTCTCTCAACCCTCTTTGCATCAAGTTCCCACCACAATGGAAAGGCTGTGGTGAAATCTCAACTTTAATATCCTTATGTTGACTTAAGCAAGGCTTTACGTAGCCTTGGTTCATCTTAGAGCTCTGATCTGACTTCATCCTACTCTCTAGGGATGTCCTTGTGTTCTGCTAAAGCTGCAATGGATTAAATTGTGAGGCTCATGAATGAGCACTTCCTTGCTGGAGATGAGCATGGAAATCTCCCCTTAGGAAGCCTGGAGGTTTTTCTAGAACTGAAATCAATGGCAAACCTCTCACTGAGAAGAAGAATTAGACACCCCCCAATATATTTTTTTTCTGTGTATTAATAAAATGATACATTACATGTGCTGACATATTTGTCAATTTTTTGTTAAATTTGAACCACATTGATGTTTAAGTGCAAGGTCAGAATGATAGTTATTAATGGTTTAGTTCAGAGCTCATTGAAGTCAGAGGGAATTTTTCATTGACTTTAGTGGAATTTGTATCAGGCTCTGAAATTACATTTTGACTGTCTAACCTTTTGGATACTCCAGAGTTTCAGAATCAAGTAATTTTTTACTTTCTTCCCTCTTGTGATTTTCATTGCTGTACATTCTTCAAATACTCTATCTCACCATAATATACTTTGCATTTTAATCACCCAGAAAAAAAAACAACTAATGCCCTGCTCAGATCCACAAACAGGCACTCATCACCTTCCCCATGTCCCATCAATGCAAAAACATCGATATGCACCATCTTTATGCAGCACAAAGATGCAGCCTGTTCCTACACAGTATGCCAGAAAAGGAGCAGACCCAATTAGTTGCCAGAGGGGACTAATAAACAAGGACGTGTTTCTATTACCATTATCAGGTGTCACTAGCAACAGTTTAAGAAGGAATTGGGTGGGTGAAAGGGTCCCCCTTGGAAGAATTTTTTTCGACTAAATTTTCTTTGTCTTGCCACTTCCCCAAAAGGGAGAAACCAGCCAACAATTTCAAATCAAGGTGGAGCAAGCACCTACTTAAACATGGGATAGGAAACGCAGCTAGAAGGCAGCTTTACAGAAAAATTCAGTACTTGTGGATCAAAAATGGAATATAAGTCAATAAGATAGCACTAAAGGACCCCTCCTCTTGGCACAAGAAAAAGAAAGGTAAATGCTGAATGTCCAGGCAGGAGTGAGTCTGACCTCTGTATTGGGCCGAACTAATGCTAAAAATAAAGAAGAAAAAAGGACAAAATTATTTTTTTGTGAAAAGTCAGGATGACATTTATATGGGGATTTTATTTCACACATTTGATGGAGGTTTTTGAACAGGAATTACATGTGACAAATTAAAACCTCTTCAATGGAGCTGAGAGGGCATATTTTGAACTTCCAGAATGTTTTTCAAACAGCTATCATAAAACAAGAGAGATAACCTTTTTCGGGGTTAATAACAAGCTAAAAGATGAGGGGGAAATGAGTGGGAATAAATGTTTAGCTTGCATGATAAGGGGAACTTAGTAGTATCCAGCTGGTATCTACGCTGTTCAGCATATTTATAAATTAACTTAGATATTAGACTGAAAAATGAGTGCATTTGGTGATAGAAAATTATTCTGAGTAATGAAATCTTGAGTATACAGAGTTGCAGAAGAATCTCACAAGAGTGAGTGACAGCATGCTGGAGTGGCAGATGAAATTTACTGACAATAGATGAAAAGGAAAATGTAGATTGGGAAACAACTGTATAGCACACAGGGAAAAAATTTTAATAGAGATGACAAAATTAATTTATAGAGAGTAAAGTTGTGTTTTGGATTTGGAGCGCCTCTAGTTATGGGGCTGTCTCTGATTCAGACTTTCAAAATTGAGGTACATGGAGAAGTCTCAAAAGAAATATGTGTTGGTTGTTGTTTTAATAGCAAACAACACTTGCTTACCACTACACAACACAAACAAGGGACACTTTTTTACTGCATTTTATGTTAATGCAGGCTCAGCTGCATTATTGTGTTCAGGTTGGGACACTGCCTTTGAAGAAAGAAGTGGTTTTGTCGGCACAAGTCCAGGGAGAAAAACAAGGATGATTTTAGCTCTAGATTAGATGCTGATCAAAGTAAAGAATGTGTTATCATGGTATCAGAAATTCTTCTAGAGTGGTTTTTTTATGAATAGGACAAAGAGGGAATTGGTATCCACCTAAACAACAGATTCTGGGCCTTTGGCTCCAGTACAGCTTGTTAGATGCCAGCTTGCATGGATCTAGCTATCAAAAAGTTCTTTCCTCCATCCCTCAAGTAACTTCTGTGGCTTCAGCTTAAGAGACTGGTAAAGCATTACCTGAAGTACATTTTGTGCCCTCACTTAACCTTTTATAGCCTGGAAAAGCCTTCAGATCTGACTTCCACCATGACAGAGATGTGTTGTAGCCTTCATTTTTTTCCCCAGTAAATTTGAAGAGCCCATTTAGAGAGTATGAATTCTTGCTTGGGAGTCATCAGAAGCAGCATATGTATGACCAGCCTTCCAGAGATAGTCATCTTCTAGTGTAACTGACTTTTCAAAGATATTTTCTGAATCTATTCTTCATGTGCTTATCTTGCTTGTTTTCAGCATACTCAACAGAGGCTTGAGCAATATTGTACCCCATACGTTGTCCTCAGTCTTCTGACTCCAAATAGTGCTTGCCAAAAATTCCACCTGCATGAGGTGCATATCCAGAGAGGGAACTGCTGTTTCATGTGACCTGTGTAAGACCACAAAAGTTAAAGAATATAGGAAAAATATTAAAGAATAAGATAGCTACTACAATCAATTGTGCACATCCACTTTGATGAGAAGCCGTTTGGCCCCTTGATAACAAAAAAGGAGGCAGACCTGGTTAATTTCTTTGTGCCTTATTTTTTTCAACTGAGCTGAACTGTTGCATCTAGAAAAATACAGGGAAGAATCACATTACTCCCAAACCTATGGGGTAACTCAGCTTCTATTTGGAACTGCTTTGAGACTGAGACTAAAAATTAATCTAACCAGACCTGAAAGCTGAATTTTATGAGGATGTTAAAAACATAAAGGAGGCCAAGTCTGAACTGAAGAGCAGTAGCATTTGTTCAGTTTTCCCCAGACATGGTAGTAAACATAATCCTGCTTTCTAAGCTCAGCGTGGTGTAAATGCAAAAGATGTGTTGTGTCAAATTGTAACTCAGGAATCATTTTCAGTTTTTATGAGTCTGCAAGCACATTGTTGCTTAATAACACATCATGGCTTAATTTGGCCATTGATGTACAATTTAAAAATGCAAATGAGAGTAATATATACTCTAAATTTTCCACCCATTTCTTGACCAACACGAAATATACTAAAGTGATATATGTTTCTTGAGTTCACCATGCTTCATCTGGTCTGAAAGAAGTATTGCCTTTTGCTGTTGAAATTATCTAGAAGCTTGGTGGTATTGCTTGTGATTTATCTTGCTTTAAAAGGTGGCAGCAGCACTGTTAACTGTCTCAGCATTTTGCCAGAATGAAGACACATCTACTCTTAGTAAGGCTTTCTATAGGTCATAAGGAAACCTGATGTGTGAAAACTGCCTTGAGATAATATGCATAGTATCACATCATAGAGCTGTGCAAATCCAGGGAGCTGAGCTTTGTCTCCTGTGGAGCATGGCCAGCCTGCCCTTCGCTTTAACCTACAGGCCAGATGTTGAGTAAAATTATCTGTGTTAAAATGACAATGTTTTTCTAATGCAAGTGAAATATTTGTAGGCAGTGTTATCTTTTAACAGCTTTCTGTAAACAAAAGGAGGCGAAGTTAACTTATTTCCCATCGTGAAAATTCTTCCAAATTCCCCAGGACTTAGTTACTGAAAAATGAGCAGCTATGCACTGATAAAACGTCCATCACCGTGAAGTCCAAAGTGGTTTTACTGAAGGTGTGATTTGCACGTGGCAACCCAGATTCTGCCGTGCAGTCATGCTACTGAGAGAGGGATGAGGAGCTGCTGGCCATACCTCTGAGGGCAGAGTTTGGCACCATAGCTTTATGAAAGAAATCTGATTTGTATGTTTCTTCTTTCTGCAGAGATCAAAGACCGTTTACTCAGCTAAATAGCAAGAGCTAGTGCAGATTTATGGAACCAATTTAGAGAATTAATAAACCACGCCATAAATCTTGTTAAGGTCACACTGTATGGGATTGTGCCTATATGCAGGCGTGGAAATTTGGTATTCTTCCAAATGAGAAGACTAACTTTCTTGAGCTTAGTTACAGTAAGTAATTAAATTCATGCCTCTTAAATAATGGATCATTGAAGAGAGTGTTGTTAGTTTGTTGGGGGTTTTTTGGGGTTGTTTTGTTTCGTTTTTAACAGGGTTTTTAAAATTATGTGCCCTGTCTTTCAAAGTACAGAGGGCTTTCAACTGCCTTGGACTTCAGTGGGAGCTGAAATCACTTTGCTCTTACAGAATTGAGGCCTTCAAGTGGGCCCGAATCAAAACACCTATGACCCTCAAAATGTTTGAGCCTAGATGCAAATGTTAAACCTAGTGACTCAGATCTGGCTTTAATACAAACCCATATTTACAGTTTGTATGGTCTTGAAATGTAGTAGCTCACTAAGTCTGTTTTATAGATTGAAGGAGCATGAATAGAAGAAGAATCGTCTAATGAATAGAGATGTTTAAAATAGATGGTATAAAAATAGCTTGTTACTTAGGAAATTTTCTCATCTTGAAATCCTACAGAAAGCTAAATGCTTGATCTATAGAGTGTTTTTGTTGTTAACTCCTCTTAGGTCAAACCCTACCCTGATAACTAAGCCATTCTCTCTGCTGTACAGATCTAAATCTGTTTTGGCCCACTAATTTCTTGTTATTAACCATTGAAATTTTCTATATGTTTGTTATTTTTCAACTTTAAAAAATATGCTTTCTTCCTCAAGCTTCAAGTAATATATATGTATGTGTGTGTGTATATATATGTGTATATATATATGTTTAACTTACATGCATGAGGAAAGGGCTGGATATTACTGCACACTCAGCCTTTCCTTATCCTTAGTAACTTATGAACCATTTTCAGCTGTATTTCATGCAAGATGAGAGGAATGTCTGAAGTCTCGAAGACATGAGGTGCCTGCTGCCAGGCCACCTGCACACAGCTCAGTATCTGCTCTAGTGTGTTTTTATCCTTCTCCAGCTCCTACAGGAGGTGCTGCCATATTTCAAGCTCTTGGTGGGACTTGAAGGTGTTTTGCAGCAAGGTGGAAGTTCATGCAGGTGGGGAAGAAGAATAGGGTGTGTGTACAGACTCAGCTGTATCCACTCTGGTATTTATGGATCAAATCCATCAGAAAATGGGAGGTGAGCAATTCTGCTCTGGGGCAGCTTCCTAATTTTCTTGGTCTGTGTGTCAGCCTCAAGGGTGAGCTTATCCCAGCTCTGGAAAGTTTGTGAAGTTGATTTTTTCATTAATTAGGAAGCAGCAAAGCTAAGAGGCTGCAAATACTCTTTAACTGCAGATCTGCATCTAATCCCTAGCGACAGGCTTGGCTGAGTTCATATAAAATATATGTTTAAAAAAAAAAAAAATCCTATGTACCTGGTCTCACCATCTCTGTATCCTGCTTAAAGGAACAGTTTCCCTCCAAAGAGGCATTTCTAACTCCAGCTCTTGGTTTGAAATGCTGCTTTGAATAGGACATGAAAGAGATACAGTAGTGTGTAGGAAGAGGAGGAAATATGGTGGGAGGATAGAGACAGCAGTGGAGCTGTATTGTCATCTGTCTTAATTGTTGTTCCCAAAAAAACTTCCAATGTGTAGTCACCTGTTCTGAAGCAGACATGTAGTCTGAAGACTTAAAGGTCTTGGCTGTGCTGGGCAAGGTTGCTGAGGTAGTTTTTCCGGAGTTTTTCTTCTCTCTCAGCCTGTGTTCAGCCTGCAACTCTCAGACAGTTGCAGGTTCAGTCCATCAGCCACAGAGAGAAGTATCTGTCAAGTATCTGAAGCTGTTCAGGTGCAATTTGGGCTCAAGGATGGATCTTGAGCCTCAGTTCCCCTCCCCTCCAGAGCAGCGTTGCTTGTGCAGCTCGGCAGTGCCTGCTCCCAGAGCTAACCAATGTTTACAAAGTTAGTGGGCTAAGATGCTAAAGACTTCTGAGACCTGTTGAGGGCATTTCATCGCTCTGCCCAGTTGCATATTAATAGGGTGCACTGTAAACCAAGGCTCACAGCTGAAGGGCAGGCGGCTTAGCTCAATTCTTTCAAACCGCTGTGAATGTAATTACACCTAACAAATCAGCCTTTGAATGATGCCCACCAAAAACGAAGCACACACATATTTATTGCCTGGTCTGTGTGTGAGAAAGGCAGAGAATGTGATCTGAAAAAGAGAGAATAAAAAATTAAAAGATCCCATACAGTGCAGAATTCTCTCTAGATGTCTAAATTGGAAAAGAGCAGCAAGTTTTCATTTTATTTTAAATACATCATGAGGTGTTTTGCCTCTCAGAATATGTCATATCAAATCAGTGGCTACTGAGAGGTACACAGCAGGGTGCAGAACCACACACTGCAGAAGATGGGAAATGCACAGTGACAGCTCTGTTACTGTCAGTCATATAGGCTGGTCCCATACGGGAGACCAGCTCTGACTGCATACCTTAAAGTGCAGCACTAAACATATGCGCTTGCCTGTTTCTGACAAGGGAATAGCAGTTGCATCACTGACTGCAAGGATCTGGAGTGATTTATTTTTCCTAAGCATTCCTGATAGGATATTATTATACGTTGGCTTATTTCCAGCAGTTGAGGTGACATCCAGTATTTTAGCATTATATTCAANAAAAAGTGACATGAAAACCTTACACTTTCTGAATGCTATGCACATACTCATCAACCAGGGATAATTAGGCCTGTTGAAGCCAGTGAATACTGAAAACGTACAGAGGGTTTATTTGTTGCTCTGAAGGGGTGCAATAACAGGTTTGGTTTCTTTCGCTGTTTGCCTGTCAATCATACTTTTAATTACTTAATTGTTAGATCTGTTAACAGCCAAGACTGGTTGACAACTTTAGGGTAAAGGGCCTAATAATTTTACTGTCAACAGTACTCCAGTTTTTTCAGTACAAGGAAAGAAAACAAATGCAGCCTTCAACACAAACAAATGGAAAAAACAGCTCCAAAAGCAGCATGAAGCAAACGACAGGCAAGAGCTGTAGCACACTCAAATGATCAAGCTGCTCTAAGTGGATGAGCATTGTGCAGGGAGTTGTCCAGTTGTTTGCATTTGCTTAAAGTCTAAATCAAACCCTAATTTGTGTTGAGCACATGGAAAGTTTGAGAAATTCAGTTTCAGTTTAAAAGTGAGGACTTCTACCTGCCTAAAGCTTTCATGAAGGTTTTTTATTCCTCCAGATGCTTTTGATGGTAGGAAAGACCATGCACAAAGTAGGCATGAGTGGCAGGAACAAAATACACCACAGTGATCTTCCTGGAAACTGAACCTCAAGTAACAATGTCTCTGCCTCACTGTCTACACAGCTGACTTGTGTCTGGGCTGTCTCAAAGGAAATAAGAAGCTTCTGAGAAGTCCCCCAGTGCATGCTGAGCTTTCTAGACCAGGGTGTAATTCAGACAAAGAACCTAATTCCAGGAAAAGAACTTAGCTTTAAAGTTATTTCTTCTTTCTTTCTTACAATCTTTTTTTGTTTTATGACCATATATATACTTTGTGACTAATACATTGACATACTGTTAGATAATTTGTTAGATACTTATTAATGGGCATTTATTATTGCTACTTAAAGGCACATTAACATGTAGCGGACAGAATTATGACAAATGCATTCCTGTAATCAGCTACTTACAAGTAATTTTGCAAGGCATAGTCTGGCCTAAAGATATCACAATCTATTTTAAAAACAATTCATTTTTGAGTTTGCTTTTTATCCCTATCTACATTTTGTGGGATAACAGCAGAGATTGCTAGTTCTTTAACTTGAATGAAGCATTTGATGCTAGCAAAGGTTTATTCCTATCACTGGAGTCACTAGTTTAGTTTTCTCATTTTGGATCAGTGTTTAGGCTATGGGAATTTTCATCATGATGAGGTAATGCTTCTATTTTGTCTTTTATTGATTAACTCTTTTCCCACATTCTTCTGGCAGAGTGCAAAGGTTTGTAAAGCATAGGAGGCTTTGTCTGGAGCTGTTTGGTTAGCATCGCTCTTAGTAAACATAGTTACTTTTACTAATTCTCTAGCAGATTCTTAAACACTGCTTCTAGAAAACCAGCAGAATTAAATACTCCTGTGCAAACAGTATGCCAACCTGTAACCAGTTTCTTCCTGAAATAACGGATAAGATTAATAATGTCATTTTACCCCAGATTTTAGTTCAACTGTGGCTACAGATTACTAGTTTTATCACTTGGTCTTAATGCACAGAATAAGTTGGAAGGAATCTGTCCAAGAGGCAGATTAGGTGTAGCTTATTTCCTGGTTTGTTTGTGGAGATAAAGGGCTTAAACCAAAATTTGTGTTTTAAAGGGATGTAAAAATTGCTATTCCAAATATGTTTATCATTCAAGGTTCTGATCTAGATATCATTATTAAACTTTTTGTAGTTTAAAGACATTTAGATCAGACCTAAAAAGACAACCTTGGAGCACTTTTACAGGATCTGGTGGACTGCAAAAAAACATGTTTTAAAAAACTTTATGTGCTACTGCTGTTGACACCCCCAGTGACAAGTCCAATGTCATAATTTCACTCTTTCCAGCTGGCATTAGATTTTGGAATTATGAATTATGGCTCTATTCCTCAGTGTGTTCACTCGTCCTGTAGCAGAAGTCAACATAACAGAAGCCAACAGAGACAAACTTGAAGTATCCTGGTACAGGTTGCTGGACTGTATACAAGGAGATATGGTTATTTTTCTTCAGTATGAAACTTGACACAGAGAGACAAGAATATCACTGGGAGTTGTGTAAAACGACCAAAAAGTTAAGTGTGCTATTGTTCTGCACCTTTGTGTTTTGCTCTTTTCTTGGCATCTTGAAATGCTTTATACTAATTGTGATGGATTTTTCCATCACAAACAAACAATGTGTAATCTTAGGTAGTGGCAAGATCCAGCTCACAGATATAGATAAGGAAAATAGGTCCTGGGGAAAGGGAAAGTAATGTGGTGATCAAAATCTGGCTATCACCAATGTCCCTCCTTGCACTTTCATTTTGTGCTGGGTGAGAGTGCTTGTAAAGCTCATCGGCCTGTTCTTTGGTAGATCCTTTGCAAGTAAACCCATCCAAAGTGATAGCCTGTGCTTTTACTCAGTGCCTCCTGGGACATGCCTTGTGCCTTTCCACATAAATTTGGGAATTAGCTGGGGGTCGTGGCGCAGCATGTCTGGGGGTGGGAAGACACAGCTCCTTGTGAGGTTGGTGGCTCCTGGCATCCAAAACTCTTCTCCTGCTCTTGCTGCTCTGTGATCCCTCTTGTCCACTTTCTCCAGAACTGTTCTTGCCTCTGCCCTTGCTGACCAGCGGCTCCCATGTTTGGAATTGCTCTGGGTAACTTTGAGTGCTAGACTGAGATCAACTCTCCAAAAAGAGTCTTGAGTTCTTGCCTTCTCTGCTGCAGAGGTCTGGCTGCCTACTGTGGTGTCCTGCAGTGGTTTTTCTGTACTGTCTGTTGTTACAATGCCAGGTTAAATTCTTCTCATGAAGATTTTTCTAGTAGTTTTTTTGGGGTGCACTCTACCTTTCATTTTGTTCTTTGTGGCATGGTACCTGTATTTTTGACATATTTATTTCTATCTTGCCTGGATTACCTTTGTTCCAGTCTCTGGTATGCTTTTCCTTTACTATTAGTTCAAATTTTTGGTGTATTTGTCCAGCAGCTCAGTGTTTTCTGTTCAGAAACATTTAGAATCATAGAATTGTTTAGGCTGGAAAGAACCATCAAGTCCAACCATTAACATTTTAAGTCGGGTTTGAGCTGTTTGTTGGCTTCACCTGAATTATCCATCCTGTGAATGATCTTATCTGTGTTTAGTGAAACTTTCATGTCTCTAAATATAGACATGAATACCAAGTCTCTGAGCACTACATTACAAGCACAGGTTTTCTCTGCAGATGAAATGTTATTCTCCATTCTCAGTCAGCATTTATTGAACACATTTGTTGTATGTTCACCAATTATTAAATTTTTTTTTTCCTTCAAATTAGTGGAACATTGAAGTCTTAATTTAAAAATTATTTTCTTAATTTTCACATTTTAAATACCCGTGATCTACTTGGTCATGAACTGGACTCTTCCCTCTTTGCTTATAGAGGTCTTGAAACATAGCTTTCCTGTTGTCCCAAATCTCTTCTTTGTTCTGTATTCACTGATTGTTTTATTATCTTCCTGTCAACTGCAATCTCCTATTTGCTGGTGCTGCCACTGGACTGAAAGACTATTTGCCAGCTAATGACATCAAGATGATGCCAGGCTTGTGAAATGGGTTTGGTTTCTCATAAAAATAGCTTTATGTGCAGAGATTGATAACCTGATTACTACTTAAATCCTGTGCATATAGTTATTTATTTACCAGTCAAACAAGGAGCAAGCTGACTCCTCCAAAATCCTTCCTCCTGTAAGCTATGCTTCTTCCCTCTTAGCTAAGAACTGCAGCTAAAATCTCTGGAGGTACAACATTATCTACGATGACTCCTCCCTGATATTTCTGTGAATGTCTGCGTTGCAGTCAGGTTGCACTTCTTCAGAAAAGGATTAAATACATGGCATAGCTGCCCAGATTTGGGAAACCTTCCAGGGATGTAAAATTAATCAAATGTAACCAGTCTGATCTAGAGAGCAGATCACACAGAAACAGCCTCAGAATCACAGGGAACTCCAAGGCTTGTGACAAGAGAATCTTCTGGTACTTAGCCCAGAAATATTTGATCTGTTCAAGGACCTCAATTGGGATGCTAAGGGCCATGGGTTCTTGACCTCCAGGCCAATACCTGAAGCTGGATAATTGAATTTTCTGTGTTCTCAAGCAAAGAAACCATGACATACAATGCAGACTTTTGAAAATGAGGGATTTTTTTAATAGAGTCCCATCTCTGAAACAATGTGTTTTCAAGACTTTACAGGGGAAGTTGTAGAGCAAAGGGCAGATTTCGCTTGGGTCAGGTTTCTCACAAGCTGGATATGTTGTACAGTGTTGAATTTGCTTTCCTGCATTGTTTAATGATGTAATTGTTTTGATTTTATTATCTGCATTATCCTAACACTCTAAAATCCCAATTTATAGGAATCCCACTGTGCTGAGGTTTATACAGAAAAAGAGAGGGGAAAGAAAAAAACCCAAACTTTACCTGCTGAGTTTGCTTTCTAAGTACAAACCAAGAGAAGAACATGGTCTGTCTATGAAGCCATCATGTCAGGCATGTGGTCTGCAGCCAAGGGAATTCAAAATGCAGAATTTTCATAGCCTTGTTTGACAAGCTTCCAGAGATGTACACATCCTTATCATAACTGCACAAATCTAATGAAATCTGGAACATACAGTACATAAATCTTTCCACTCAAGTAATAAATTAGATAGTCTAGAACTGTAGAAGTAATAAAGGCTGTATTCATACATAGGTTGATTATTCTCTCTCTCTCTCTCTCTTTTGGTTTTTTTTTTTTTGTTTTTTTTTGCTTTTCCCTCATGGGAGTCATGTTCAGCTCCTTAGCTGATGTACTCCTAATCTCTGACTGTGCATTCATTACGATAAAATTTAATCCATGTAGTTTGAGCATGAAATAAATCAGAAATTTAATACCATGCTCAGTTTAGATCCTCATTTCAGGTTGTTTATACAAAACGGGGGGTGGGGGAGGGGGAAAGGAAGTTGATCTCTTTAGTTTTTCTTTAAGGAAAATTCACAAGCTGCTTTGAAGACTTGCTTTGAGGCTAAGTTATTAGTTTTGCTGTGGTTTTAAGGAAAAGGTGAAGACAGAAGATGAAATTAGATCAGCAACAGGCTAGAAGTCCTTTCCCAGAACACCTGGAGAGGTTAAATAAACTGCATATGGCCCACATTGAATTTACACATTGTTAAGACTTCTGGGAGTCAGGGGGGAAAGTAGGTAGACTGCTAACTTGCCATCTTAAGCAAAAAGCAGCTGGGGGAATTATTATTGCAGTCTTAAGTGTAACATATAATGAGATATACATCAACCTTATAAAATGCAATTCCTTAATTTGACTAAAATCTCCACAAGTCTAATTATAATTATGATCCTGCATGCGAGGTCCTGAAAGCTAACCCCTGCAAGGCACACTTTTGTTTGAATTTACTTGCAGTGTGGGGAATTTGGGGTTTGGGTTTGCTGTGCTGTTGGTTTTTTTTTGGGGGGGGGGGGGGGGGGTGTGGGCGTGTGGATTTGTTTGTTTCTTTCTTTTTTTTTTTTTTAGCTTGCTAAACTGCAAATGCCCTGGCTCCCTATGGCCTTGCAACAACATCAGACTTTGCTGGTGCCTTGAAATAAATAGCAATCACTGTATGCTTTCACTCAAGTATTCAGGGTATCAAGGTTGGTTCAATGAAGTACCATTTGATGCTATACAATGACAATGTGCTTTTGTTTGTAACAAACTCTGAAGCCACAATCCTCGCCCTTCTAGTGTTAATCCAAGATCTTGGCTTGCTTTCAGGCTATAGAATTAACTGGGAAAAGTTGGAACTGCTTGAGATCTCCCAGCTGCCTTGCACAACAGCTTTTCTTCCAGTGCAACTCCTGAAGGCAGTCAGAAGCAATTAAATGTTTGTGTGCTGAAATACTAAGGAATTCTGAAAAACTTGCAGAGATGGATTTTAAATCCACTGTCCTTCAATTGGCAGAAGACAGCAGGTGGTAGCAAGTGGTTCATATGGTTCTTCTGGGAAAATGTCGCTTTCTATTTAGATTTTTTTTGTTAAGTTCTCTCCATATTGTACTCTGGGAGTGATTTTTTGTAACAATTTTTGAGGAAGTATAGGCTTCTTACTGCTAGGAATAGTTGCTGAACCTGCAGAGCTTTTACTGTTCTGTTGTCATGCACAGTCCTTCCCTGATCCTACCAAATCTGTAACAGCCCATGGGAAAGGAGTCAAAAGAGCATTAAAACATTCTTATTCCAAAATCTAGGGATGCTCATCTAAACAGGAAAGTCTAGACTGTTCTGGCTGATAGACCGCATCTGACACACTACACAATTTTATTTGGGGGTCATTTCTCCATAGGATAGGATAAGTTGCCAGTGTTTACGGTAAGAACCGGTTGAAGAGAATACCTCTATTCTAAGTTGTGTATTCCAGGTTCCAACTATATAAATACAGGTACATCTGAAATATTTATTGATCTTTCCTATAAGTACATGGTATATGCATGCACAGATTTGTCCTCTGTTTGCCCATTCTGTGCTCTTTCGGCTGAAAAGGTGTTTTTGACTTCCATAGATGCTTTTGAAACCCATTATGAAGAGTAGGAGCACAAAGTCCTGCAAGCAACTTAGAATTTTGTGCTGTGTGGCCGGGTTAGCCTCTAAGTATGCATGTCTGACAACAGGTTATGTAAATGAACTTTTTTTTTTTTTAATTTGGTTTTGAACTCCAGGCAATGGAAAGAGGCAGTAAACAGACATGTGGTGACTCATGTAATATTTTTGCAACTGAATAATAAAGACATTCAAGAAGCAGCCCAACATAAAGACAGCTATGTGAATATGTAAAGAACAGAAGGCCAATGAAGTTTACTGAAGAATTCCTTGCAGGATTGAAGGTTTCTTGTGTTAGACACCAAATCAACACCTAGCCAAGCAGACTGACTGCTCAAGAAAGGTTAAGAGACACAAAAAGTGGTGGCAAAAATAAGCACTCTGAAATAATGCAGTCAATTGCAAAATCCTACATCTATGGACAGAGAATGTAGGTCACACTTAAGAGATGGAGACCATTTCCATGAGAGCGATGACATGAAAAAGTCACTAGGGTAATGACAGAAATATAGACAATTCTGGACTTCCAAATAGGTGCTGACTCTTAGGAAGGTAGGAAAACCACTGAGGTTTAACTTCACAGAGAGCATGGAAAAGCCAGAAGCAACACTTAGTACAGAGCTATCAGAATGAGTTGAGGACTTGGAAACGTCTTTTAATCAGAGTGATGTTCTGCTACCAGTGTCACTGAATGATGGATGAGATGACCACAACTACTATTTATACCTGTAACTGTTCTAACAGACTTCTCAGGGACACGATCCTCTAGATGCCCAGTATGGTTCACTCCCAAAAAGGGAATCCTTCTTGGACACTGCCAAAGTGAATTATGGTATGTACTTTTGCATAAGACTTCCCTTTTACATCTCATTTTTCATTATGATAAGAAGATGCCAATACTTGAGCTTTGCAGGGAGGTTAGATCTGAATTTTAGCTTTGAAGTTTTAACTTTGAAAACTATAAAACTATAAAAACTATAAGAAATAACATTCTTCCTGGTGATCTGGTTTCTTACACAAAATCAGTGGTCGCTAGCACTTTGATAGGCTCTGAAAATAGGTGTTTAAAACATTTTCTTTTCAAAAGTCAAAGCTTTCTATTGTGTTTCCAAATAGAATAATAGATGAAAGGTAAGAAGATATGCCAAGTAATTCCAAAATCAACTTAAAAGCACATGATCATGTCTTGGCAATCTGAAAGCAGTGTGTGGAGAAGAGAAAAGGGTTGGCAGAAGAATGAAGAAAAGAAGTATTCTACAAAAAAAGAAATGGCATGTCTTGGCAGAGAGACAATGTTTGCTAACCTGTTGAAGGGTTCAGTCGTAAAAGAACTGTGTTCATGAGAACTGAAATAGAGCAGAAACCATTTACCACTTGATGTTTTAAAGCAAACTGCCAAATTAAATTCTGAAAGGTTTCACTTTGCAGATCAACTCGACCTTATCATGTGATAACATAGCAGGAAAATCTGTGCTCTCACTAGGTTCCTTAATAATGCATCTGAGAAGACGACAAGTCACATTCTGCTCTCAGTTACAGTGGAGTAAGCCATAATATATCTGCTGAATTCATATTTATTTTGGCATAGCTGAGAAAATGAAGTAGTCCAAAAGGTGCAGAAGGAACAAAATCAGTCACTTGGGTGATAAATTAAAACTTTAAACCAAGAGTCAGATGTTGAGCAGGGCAAGTATTACTCTGGTGGGTGTGGTTGATTTTAAAAGTGCAGGAAATATTGTTAAACTGGTCTGGCACATCAACATCCTCAATGTTTGGGTTTTGTTGTTGTTGCTTTGTTTTGTTTTCAGACACAGACTCTTAGTTTGCTTCCTCCTTATGTGACTTCCTAGATCAACTTTCATACAACTATATTACATGCAATGAGATAAGAGAAAAATGGAACCTTGGATGTAGCATCAGTTACAGAGAAATCCACCTGAAATACTCTTAAAATAACCATGCAACAAAATGTGTGGGGAAGGTGAGTCTCTAGTAGCCTGAAGAAGGCCTGGCTTTGTGAGTGAGTATGGTTGTGGCTATCTTGTGCAGACACACCCTGGCACGACACAGGCAGTGCCACTGCCTTCCTGCAGCACTGTCAGGAATGCCAAAACACATGATCAGCCACCTCTGATAGATTTTGGAAAATTATTATTTAGACTGAGGTTTCAGTAATCATGCAGGGGAGCAGTTGAACTTTACTCACCCAGACAGAAGCCCTCTTACCCTTATTCAATGACAGATAACCCTGCTCTTTGCTCACCCAAGTGGATGTGCCGGCAGGCACTGAAGCCATGTTTGGACACACAGGGGTTTTGTCCAGCTTGAAAGATCCTTCTGTTTGTACTTAGCAATTAACTTTGTTGTTATTTGCTTCAGCGTAATGGCTCAGCTGTGTGTGCTCCTCAGGAGGGCTCTGCTGTGAGTACGCAGCTGAGGATGGAAGCAGGATGTATGGGGCAATGCTGTCTCATATGGACTGGTTTTGGTATGCAAGGTGTTTCTTCAAGGGTGCATTTTCTGTGTAGCAGCTCTCGTTATATGGAGACAAAAGAAGGGTTAACACAAGCCCTTTCCCAGCACCCCCCCCANCCTCCACCCCAGATTTAACCTAGTTTTATGGCATGAACAGCCCCAAAGAAAGTTGGAGAGAAAAGAGATGAAGGCCAGAGAGCAGAGGAGGACCAATGAAAGAAGCAGTAGCCATTCTGTCATTCCTTTGGAGAGCAACATTAGACACCTTTAAATGCAGAGAGTGTCCTCTGCCTTTTTGCCAAAGCCCTTTTATCTGCGTGAATAAAAAAGGGAGGCAGGTCAGCCTAGTTTCTGTTGCCAAATAAAAGCATGAATAAATTAGGCTATTCTTAGTAGGCAAGTGAAAGGGAGGGAGGGGGGGAAAAAGTCAGTATCTATTTCTAAAGCAATTTCATATTCTGCCCCAACTGTTTGCACATGATAGAAAGGGGCTGGAGCTGCCTACTATTATGATTAGTACTATTGTTATCGCTGAAGGGCCTCATTGTTCTAGAAGATGTTAGGTTTGCACGATTCACAATCCATCTCTATTCACCCAGGAAAGGTTAGGAGAGAGGATCTGATATTCTGCAAAGGGTTTTCTCCCCTTCTCCCTCCCCCTGCCTTCTCCTTTACTGACTTAAGGCAGAAAGCAGGCAGAAGGTCTCCTATTAACTAGAATTAGGAAATAGGGATCTAGGTGCCTGGGAACAGCCGCTCCGTAGCTCTAATCCCAGTGAGGACCTTAATTGTATCTGGTTTAACAGTTATTCATGCAGTTTTACTGCAGGCAGGCACGGTGATTAGGGACATTGCTTGGAAAAATCTGTTCATTAGCTTAATAAAGGCTGCCTAAGCCTGCTTGTTCAGCCACTAATAATCCAACTATTAGCACCATGCTAGATGCTGTGGTATTAATATGTGTAGTTTACTAGTGTCACAACAGCAATATGGGTCATTTTAGTCGTTCTTTGATTTAATAGTCAGGCACCCTGTGCTGGTGAAGAAGTGAATGAGCCTGACAAAACACTATATAGTGAGCTCCCTATATGTTTGTGTCTGCAATTCAGAGGCAGCCCAGGAGCCTTAGGAGCAGGGTTGTTTGAGGACAAGAAAATCAGCTTCTACCACTGATGGATGTTCTTGAAAAGCAGTTTATTTTTTTTCATAGGTGGTTCACTCATTTTCTTCACAGAAGAGCTTTGGCTGTATATCAAATATTAACAGAGGGTAATTGTTGGGGGAGAGGAGGGCTCACATTCCACACAGCATTGCGCGGTGAATGGGCACACACACCTCGCGGCTTGTGATGAGACCAGCATCAGCTTGGGAATGTCCAGGTTGTCTTTGGAGGAGGAGAAAAGGAGGTATAATTGTCTTTTTCTCTGCTTCCTTGATTTCCCTCAGATGACCTAAACTTTTCCTTTCCTGGTAGAAGGAGGTAAAAATGCTGCTCACACTTTAGGGGATTCATCTGCCCTAAGCATAATCCTTGGGTTGCTAATTAGGGTGTCTGGCTCCTTCTGTAATAAAATCCTGTCATTCATCTTCCTCTTTTATTTATAGGAATCATATGTTGCACTTTCCAATGTAAGATGAAAATGACAGAAATATAATATTATAAATAAATTATTGCCAGATACCTTTCTGTAGAATCTCTTGCTAAAGATTTTGAGAGATTAGAACATTAAGAGCTGTATTATTGCTTTTTCTACAGCAGATCTTCCACCTGTTCTTTTCAATACCTCCTCTTGTTAGACATTATATGTAACCCAAATTTGCCTTGACTTTTAACCAGTCTAGACTCATAACCACAAGCAGTGTATAGAATTAAACACACATACACACACTGCTGTGTCTGTCTGTTACTAGCAGTGATATCTGTAATAAAATGAGGAAAATCCTCCAACAGACAGATAGGTAGTCTGTTACTACCTGTAGCTATTAATCCAAATCCAAAGGATATGCATTCTTCTGTCTCCTAATAAATACCCCTTAAAACACAAATGGCAAAACAAAAACCATTCAAATGGAGAAAACCCACAGTCCTTCATCTTCAACTGCTCTCCTCTAAACCCAGATAAAGCTTAACTCAAACCCTACCACAAACTGCAAGAGCCAAAACCTGCCCTTGCTGAGTGCTCGGTTGGTTATGTAGCAATGATGATGTATAAATTTTTTTTTAAAGTACAAATGAAGGCAGATATTGCTCAGTACTTTTCAAATGTGTAGATATGACTTTAGAAAATAGACGTTTCCTATTCTTGTTTTGTATTTTAATTGCAATCCCTGCATTCCCTTCTACAAAAAGATATTTTAGTCTATTTTATGTGTATTTCAGGAGTTTCGTGTCAACACTGCTCATTACTTTTTGATAGTCTTGCATTTGAATTGTTTGTTTAGAAGAGGGAACATACCAGGTGGGCATGTACTGTTCACTGCCACGTCCATGTGCAAATGTCTACATCTGGGATGCTGGTGGTACACTAAGTGGTTCTACACATTTCATAGATTTCAGTCAAGTGAATAAGTGTATTTTTCATGCTCCTGTGATCATCAGCTTCATTTCTGCATTCTAAAATGCTGCTTTCAGAACTACTGCCAGAGATACCACACAGATTCAGGAAGCAGTGAAAGATGCACTTTTCTTTCCCTGTAATATGTTGGCTTAGAAAACAGGTGAACAATATTCACCAGTCAAAAATAATAGTGAGAGGCTTTATGACTGATATTCTGGAATGTTTAAGGCTGGGATTCTAAACGTTATAGTCTAAAAGCTGGACTGTTTCTAAGACTCCACTGAGAAACTAATTCAGAAATGACAGATTTCTTTTTAAGTAATTGTAGTAGCATAGACAATATTATTAAAGTAAATTCCTCCTCCATGCAGAATTAGGCATTGCCAATTGTTAAAAACACAGAAAGCTTCAGGAATAGAAATAGCTTCTCTTTGTGTATGATTCCTGCTGTGTCTCCCTGCCTGAGGAGAGATGCTTTACACTGTAATTTCTTATAAGGTGGTTTATATAACTTTGGGAGTAGTCAGGTTGATATGATCAAAGAGGCAGGTTATTGAAGAAACTGATTTTGAGTATGAGGTACCTTTGAGAAGTTCTGGATGTTGTCTGTTATCACATTTTTATGTAATAGTTTTATTCTTGTAATCTTTACTTTGTGACAATCAGCTCTACACCACTGTCAGCCCTATTTTTTATTTTATTTTAAACCAGTAATTATACATAGATTAATATGTTCCAGAGATTAAATGATGGTAGTACTCTGGAAATAGTCTGAAATAAAAGTAATCATATTTGAAATAAAAGGAATGTGGAAATGTTTCTACAGATGCTGCTGTGCTGGGAATAATTCTGTAATAAGGACAAAGAGGCAGCTCTTTTGCACCCTATTTCCAACGCTGACAGTTCTTGTGAAAACTTTAGCTAGGAAAATGAAATTTTCCTGACCAGCTTCCAGACTTTCGCTCTCCAGACGATCTCGTATGTTCGAACTGTCTTGGAACTTCTGGATGAAAAGCTCATGAAAACAACTTTTTTTACTGGACACATCTCTTACAAACCAATATCTCTAGTTCAGGAACAAATTTCTTTCTTTATTATTTGGTTTGTTTTGGAGGCTCTTAGAGGTCAGGGTACAAGAGTTGTATAGAACAGCCTTGAGTGCTTTTTAGGAAAGTGAAATGTAATTTTCCTACTAACACCTTCAGGGGAATTAAGGTGAAGAACTTTTTCAGCTGGGGTGAAGCTAGAGTAGTGGATTCTTAAATTAAGTGGTCAATGATGGATTTTTTCCCTCGTTGCTAGTTTACATCTGCCAGTGCATTGTACCTTCTTAGATGTCATTCAGTGAAGAAAGGACATCAGCTGTTGAATCTTGCAAACAGAACTTCCACTAGAAGAACCTAGATTGTTTCTGACTGTCAACAACCTGTTGCAAGAGTGGCATCATTTGGGAATGCTGGAACAAATGCAGTGACAGAAGCAATTGCTCATCATAATGCATGATGGAGAGATTAAATTGCCAGTTTTTGAAGACAATACAGTAGATTGAACCACACCTCATTTTTCTTCAAGGCTGCATCTAGAGGGATAATGGAATAGGATAGATTAGCCAAAATGCAAGAAAACATCTAAATTTTGGAGGAGGTGTCTCCAGTTATGTAGATTAGATACCTATATAGGCTGTGATAATGCAAGAGAATGTTTCTTAGCTCCAATTAGGTCTTCAGCAAATAATCTAGGTATTATATTCATAGTATCTGTATCGGAAGAGCCATCAAAAATATGGGTATTATAACAGTAAGGAAGGGAAATCAAGTACCAGAGCTGCAAATTGACAACTGAAAAATCTAAAAAGCTCATCAAGCAACTTTCAGTTGCATTGCATGCACGTCAATCAGATGTTACCTCAGAAGGTGGAATTTGTCTCACTTCACCAGCAATAGATGCTTTCAACAGAAGCTCAGTGCAAACTTCTAATTTATGCTACCAATAGTTCAGGAAAAGATAATTCAGTCTAGACTTCAGTACAGTTTTAATTGGATTCCACGGATTTTAGATAAGCCTATGGCTGGAAGCCTAATTCTAAGAACCCTTAAGGAGCAGGAAATGGTAACTTTTATTTCAACACCTGCTAAAGAATGCCCATGGAGATGTCAAAAAATTAACTTCCATATGTGCCTTCCACATGCATCTGGATGGGAAAAAAAAAAACTAACAAAGAAATACAATCATGATCTAACATTGTGTTGCTTTTAAACATTTGGAAATGTGTGACAGCCCACATGAAAGCATCTTTTGTCCACTTCATAGTTTACTTTGCCCCAATGCTGATTTTAAATCAGTCCTTGAGATGAAAAGACAGTGATCAAACTCATTTGTGATAACTTACTCTCTCACCTTATTCAGTCTCTAATAAAAAAGCCAGGCAAGGACGTTCATTTTACCTGCTGGTAGCTTAAGACTGACTGTTATTTCTTAGCCACTTTCATTGTAGATGAAACCTTCCAGGTTTTGCACACACTACCAGTGTTTATCTCCTCCGATATATAAGGACGCAGTTATCTAGGGTGAGGAATGTAATTTGCGGCAGGCTGCTGAGAGAGCAGACGAACAGTGAGTTACTGTGAAGGACTACTCTATCTGATGACGAGAACGTTGGATGGGGATTCATGAGACTTGTCATCTATTCCCAGCTCTGCCTTGTGCCTGTGGAATGACCTTCAGCAAGATACTTTCTCTCTTTTGTCTCAGCTATCGTTTTACCTGTTAAAACGTGATAATGAAACACTCTTTTTTTCATAAACTGCTAGGTGCTGATGAACAGGACTGATGAAAAGTACTGTACAAGAGCTAAGTGGTATTGAATATTTGATTGCAATTGGTTTCACTGAAGTTTGACTGGCAATGTAGATACTGACCAGCAAGTAGTTCTGTTGGTCCAGTAGGTATTATTACATAACTATGAAATTTTCTACTTCTCTACCTTTAATAGTCTCAAATATAATGCTTCAGAGATTACATTGATTTTGCATTCTGTTGTAATCTCATGGGGAAGCTAAAATCTTGGTATCTTCCCATTGGCATTTATTCTATTTGCTGAAGTTTGGAGGGCAGGAAGCTCAAGATTCCCATTCAGATTAGCTAATTTAAGATTAGTTAGGCTGAGGAGTCCAGAAGAATTGTAGTTAGGTGCAATTTCTTGTTCTTATGCAAGACAGTTTCTTGCAGCCATGAAGGAAATTGCTCCACCCGACCCACCTGCTCTCCTGGATGGGTGGAAGCCCATCACCACCTTCTCAGACTGAAGGGAGCAGAGATAGCTGAGATGCTCTTTGCAACACCCTGTTTTAGGAATAGTTGGAAGTTTTAACACACCTTGCTGTTTTTTTTTGAGATCATGCAAGAGCCTGCTAAAATCTAGAGACGAGTAATATTAAGGTAGATTACATGCTTTGTCAGAAATCTGTGCTGAAATAAATGCAGCTACAGTTTAGAGGAATACTGTAGGCCTCTTAGCACACCAAGAAGCTCAAGAAAATAGAGCATGCCACTAAAGAAAAAGAATGCTACTGATCTCAAAGAATTTTTGGCTATAAAAGGCTTCATCTTAGTGCCATTTTTTCTCTGCTGTTTAATTTATTTCTAGCCTGAAGTTCTCAGATATGGGTACATTAAGCCTATTGTTTTTATCTAAAGGTTTGGTAAAGTTCATCCCTAAGATAGCAGCTACTTGTTAGTGTTTCTTAATGCTAAGATATACATTGTTGGTACCAATGGTTGGGGGATGTTTTCAGAAACCCAGAAAACAAAAACTTCATGCATACTATTTTGGTGTAAAATTTGTACTATTTTTTTTTTTAAACAGCCCTGCATATGCCTGTATTTCTCTGGAGCTGATACTTTAAACTCTTGGATCCTATCTCTTGAGTAGGTGTTCAGCAGCACAACTTTAATTGATGGCTTCTGGACATGATAAAATAGGGGAATACAGACTCCTTAACCAGAGGCAAAGGATAGGACTATCCTGAAGAATGATCCAATAACTCTGAAATTATAAAGTCATAAAACTGACAAGAAAGAGATATTTGAAAGCTCAAACAGGGGATATGTGCCCAGAGTCCATTTGTTCTCAGTGGCAGGTATACGTCTATCACTTGTGCTGTTGCGTAACATCTTTCTCTCTTAGAACTAAAGATTGCTGTAAGTGACCTATGTTTGGTGGTTTTGTAGTTAAAGAGATGAACTTGCTTCTGTAGTTATGCAGAGTATTTTAAGAACTAAAGGAACAGTGACAGTTGACATAATAAAAGTAATGAATCAACAAAATATGAAGCTCTGTTAGTGCTGAGACAACCATTAGGAACATAAAATTCTGTGAAATATATTCATGTATCCATACGCTTGCAAAGTGTGATTCGAAAGTACTTCATATCTATGGCTAAATTATGAAAATTACCAGGATCAAGGACTGTCTTATTTCCCACCTGTCATACAAGGACTACCCACATGAAGGAAAATTTTATGCCACTGCTATTCTTTTAGCTTCTGTCTCTGTCAAGAAAAAAAAAAAAAATACATGCACCATTTGTCCCCTAAAGCCTAAGAGAGGGCAATGGTTTATTTCCAAAGTTTGTTGCTCACCCATGCGCAAAGATAAAAACATTTTCCTGAAAGTCTAGCCTGAGTGGAGGGAATTCAGAAAATTAAAGGCAGCTGAACATCTAATTTCCTTGTACTCCTCTTAGCTTTTGTTTTTATAGTTTGATTTCCTAGTTTTGAAGTTACTCAAAACCTAAACTCATTTGCTTCTGTACTACCCCATATAAATTCTTTTTTGCTTTGTAATCTCAGCCAATCTGCGAACTTCATAATGAGTAAGAATACAAAATCCAATTGAGAGTGATTCATCCTCAGCTGAGTTACAGACTTGAAGCCATTGCTAAATGGTACTATGTTTAACCACTACTATTATGTATTTGCATTATAGTAACAAATTAAAGCTGTCCAAGAGTGGGACACTCCTTTAAACACTTAAAAAGAGATGATCTCTGTCCCCAAGAGTTGATTATCAAATACACTTATTAAATATGATCTTGAAAAATGTTGGCACTAAGGCTACTTTTAAGGAAAACTTATTTCTAATGTTACTTTTCATTTTGTCACGTGGCTTACACGATGCAGTTCTCATACCTTGTTTGATTACATTATGTATAAATTCTAAGTCATACACATTCTGCATTCTACTGTTTAGACCAGAGGATTGGTTTAAAGGCTGTACTAATTTTGTGGGAAAGCATAAAAGGAAAAGGTGTTTGGATGATATGAAATCCTTATTCTCGCACATAATCTTTAGTACATGTGCTACAGCTTTCAGAGACGCCTCCCTGGACAAGAACATAGCATATGGATATAACTATGTTTATATCTATATGTTTCTGTACTATGTGTTGTGGAAGATACATTCCCTGGCTTGGCCAGGCATGATCCCACAGTCTCTTTCCTCTGCTGGGGGAAGGAAGCAGAGCACAGGGAGAAGACAAAAAGCTTGGAGACACCCACTTTGAGGGTCCAAAAGTTGCCTTGATTTGGTCCTCCCAACTAAGGGAAAGCAAGCTCCTGACTTCACCTAATATGGTCAGGTTTGGCAAAGTGTCATTCTGGTTGGTGAATTTGTGCGGCCATGGCGGCCAATAACATTTGGGCAATCAATAAATAGGCTTCTGACACATGCCTTTTCCGCTTTCACTTTTACTCTTGCTTTGCCTGCTCTGCACTGCCACATGCTCTGCCTGCAATGACCTTCCAAGACGCCAACAGCTTTGGGTACTATCCGATACTATTTTGCAAGTAAATATTTCAAAGCCTCTCCCTAAGAACCTCTTTCCAGTTTTAATGTTTGCATTTGCTACTTATTTCTTAAATTGTTCCAGTTTTGGTTGTTCCCTGTGTGTATAAGTATCCAAACTGGGCATTTCAAATAAGGTTTCTGGTGAGATTTAATGTTAATAAACAGATTTCATAGTTATTAACAATCTTTGCCTGGATATAAAGATTAATATTGATTATTAATTTTGCATAATTTGCAACACTATGTTAGCTGCCTTCCACGTTCTCTCAGGATTTCATTTAGGTCTTTCCTACATTAAATTTACAGGCTTTCTACTATGCACCACTTTTTAAGAGTTTCTCAGGAATGTATGGGTTATAGTTTCATGGGCCCTCAAGGTATGCTGGGAGCTGATGCTCTCTAGTGCCTCCCTTCATGAGGTCACGAGGGTGTGGGGCTGCTCCCTGCATTGTACCTTGGACTCCCACAGCCTTTGTTCTACAAAATTCTTGCCTTGAGGCCATGGCCTTTGTGTAACTGTGTGTATGTGGGTTTGGACCAGGAAAATTGTAGCTGCCTGTTGGTCACTTTCTATGAGGGGAACCAAAGCCAAACAAAGTTGAGCATTACCCAGCAAACAGACTGCTCTGCTGTTCAGGCTTTTAGATGTGCTATTTCTTTAACTTGATTTGACCTGAGAACATTTTCTGAAGTTGTAAATGTTTTTCCTATAGCCACTTTAGTTTACTTTTCACTCTCAAACTGGTTTTATAAGGAGATGAACAGATATCCACCACCATTTCCCTACGTGTAATAGTACCCTACTGTGGTGTGGAGTAAGAGCAAGAGGGACAGGACCATCCATTGGTCCTCTGCCTCCAATGGAGCAGACAGAAAGGGCTTGAAGACACTGTGTGCAGGAACAGGTTATGCCTAGTTCTTTCTGGAAGAATGACAGTGGTGTCAGCTAGTTATGAGAGTCTCCAACCAGTTGGAAAGTTCTTAGAATTGGTTATAGTCTTCTGCATTTTTCTGTTGTTCATAGTAATAGCTCTCTCTCTTCCAAGGATTGTATTATTAGAGAAAAATATCATTTCCTAGCATAGGGTGGAAATGCAAATACTCATAATGGCAGATCCCAAGTATTCCCACGTGGGAGAGTGGACACACTTCTTCCACAAGGGTCAATGAACCAGCCAGAGTTGGTGCTGTTGCAAACTTCATTCCGGTAGTCAAATAAAATACTACTTTTGAAATAAACTATTTAAAAGCAGCTAAAAGAGTGAACACAAATAGCTCTGCCACTAACACAACTAATTTTTGTTAGAAATCAAATTTTGTTAAATTTTAGAGAGATGTTAATAAAATCCAATGGACTGAAAATATCTGAAATTTTAATACAGAGGACATGTAAAAACTATTTTGGTGATGTAAATTCTATCTGTAACTTCTATTTCCAATAGAGGAAAAATAAATATATAGACAAGGGCTCTGGATCCAACCAGAAATGCAGTTTCTGAAGTAACATTGATAAACAGAAAACCTTATTGAATGAAATGTATGTCTTGTAATTTAGAAGGTGCAGAAATAAATTGACAGCTTCCAGATGTCAGCTAAGTTTGACATACATATTAAAGTTCAACAGCAAGAAGAGCTTTTCAGACATAGAAATGAAAGAACTAAAGAAAGAAATGGATCTTAGGAAAGAAGTATATGGCAAAGCTGGATATCCATCCTCCTGCCAGCCACAGGCCCCTGTCCCTCACATGCCCTACAACACAATTCTCCTGGCACTGTTGATACTAAAATATCTGAGTGCAGAATGGCAAGAGAAAAGAAGTCAAAATTACAAGAAAAGGTTACCAAGTTGGGCTTTCTCAGCATCCCCACTTAGCTTTCAATTTCTCTTCATAAATGTGTTGTGAGTACGTACCTGGGACAGAATGAACAATTGAAGCTGAAGAAAAATATTGGCTAAGAGTGAATGAGTGAAAAAAAGTGAACATGGACAAATGTAGGCTAAAAATAAGATGACTACCACAACAGCAAATTCCTTAGAGTTTCTCTCATCCTACTTTTGTTAGTCTGGCTAATTTAAAGCAGGAAATGCACAGATTTTGAAGTGGACTATATAGTATGACTGTTAGCCATAGCAAGGCAAAGACCAGTGACCTGGACTTCTTCTTCCACGGTCATGCATCACAGCCTTATCCAACAGCAAAAATGCAAGCCCATGATGTTGATTTTTCAGTAATTGATAACAAAAAAAATGGTAAATGAACTGACTTGCACCAGGATATTCAAATAAAGTCAAGCTTCTTAAAACTGACATAGATGTTAGAGAAGGATGTTTGAATAATGCTGCTGTTGACTCTGCAAGAAAATGTAGGGGTTTTGAGCTGCTCTGCCACAAGCTTTGGCTCTCATTTCACCTCGCAGGAAGTCTGTGAGTTTCTCTCTCCAAATTATCTATCTCTTAGTCAGTTTTCTCTTTGCTTTAAAATGCCAGGATTTCTATTATCATACTGAATAACTGGACTTGTCATTTTATCTTAATTCTTTTGGCTACTTAGAAAAATTACAGCAAACCTCCATCTGCAGACAAAGGAGCTAAAGAGAGTTTGTCATCCTCTTCATGTAAAAGCATACGCTTCACTTGTTCAATAACATTTATTTTCAGTACAAGCTCTGGATTGTCAACTTGACACACAGTAATTGGTTATTATTTTCTTTCCTCTTTTGAAATTTGGCTTTTCTTCAGCATTGGTTGTGATCTTCTGAAAAAGAAAGCAAGCTTAAATTGTATCTGCTTATTTTCTCAGGAAATCAGAAATATGGCATTGCATATCCAGTTTTAGGACATGGCTTCTGCTTTTGAGACATTACTTCTGTCTACCTCTGTAATATTACCCTGCTGATACCTGGATGAACTGCAAAATCTTGATGGGAATCTGTCACCACTAGTGGGAAATGTTACCTTTCTCAGTTTCCAGTGATAAGCAGTTACCTTACATGATTCATTAGGCAATTTTAAAATTATGCTTTTGGAGCATAAAGCTATCTACTAAAGTAAGTTAGTAAGGTGACTTTCATGGATATCTGCTTCCTTTCTCCACTGACGTTCTGTGTTCTGGTATCCTGAGTTCAGATGGGATCCTCAGTGTGTTTCTGCAGACAGAGAATCTGATTTGTATAGAGCAGCAAGCCACATTGTTGAGGAAGTTAAAAGCATGTAACTGAGTAACACTACTTAAAGCTTCTAGTGTCCAGTCAATTTTTTCTCTATCAGTAAATCTATGCCTTATGCTTCTGTAGTTTTAGGATATTTTGTCTGAAGCAAAGCTTGGACATAGTTTGCTAATAGCACTTCTGAAAATGTGAAATGCTGAAAACAATTGTTGGAGTTAAAGCAATGTTGAAATGGGAACTCATAAATTACACAGTTAACTTATGTTCAAGTGGTCTCTGTAGATACAAAGAAATGGTCTGAGTGCGTAGCCCCGTATGTAACTTTTATAAATCACATCAAACCATGATTCAACAAAGCACAAAAGCAGTGTGTTGTTTTGGTCTTCAAGGCTTTGCTTTTAACCCTGTAAGGCATCCCTCTCTGTAATTTCCAGTCACTTCTGTTGAGCCAAAACTGGAGATCTGACTATTTTCTCATCCTGCTTGGTCATTTTTTGTATCAACAAGTTCCTTCTTCCTTTCCTTTTTTTTTTTTTTTTTTTTTTTTTTTTTTTTTTTAAGGTTGTTTTTTTTTTTTGGGTGTTTTTTTTTTCAAAAATTTCTTTTTTTTTTTCTTTTTTTTTTTTTTTTTTTTTTTTTTTTCTGCTTTTAAGGTTGATTTCTCTTACTGGTGAGTTTATGTTCAGTATCTTACTAGTCACACCTGCATTTCTGTCAAGAGACTAAGCATTAACTGCACACACAGAGTAAGTGTGGGAGGCAAGAGGGAAATGACATATAAGTGACCAGAGTCTATCAGATATGAACAGTTCCATGGGATTGTGTTCACCAGAAAATGTGGAAGTTGGACAAAAAGTTCCTGATGTTCTGCAGGAATAAGAACTTTCTATTAAAAGGCAGATAAGGATAGAGGAAACTGATTGCCTAAATACAGATAAGAACATAGAAAACTAATTGTCCAAATACAGCAATGAAATTTCATGAATACCTCAACTTGGAAACAATCAATTTTATAATTCTCATCTTACTGGCAATTAGAATGAGTTACTGAGAGCTAGAACAGCCACAGGCCCTCAGTGAAGCTCAAGGCTAACTTTAGTCATAGGACTCTGCTTTTAATCATGATCAACTTGTTAGTCATCATCATACAGTGTAGACCAATTTCCAGTTCTGGAAAATTGCTATAGTCAGTTCATAAATATCTCCATTTGTCAGAGAAACTGAGTATCAGATAATAATCTGATGTGGTGAAGACTAAAAATGATCATCTTCATCACTTCCGACAGCATCTGGCATTTACTAACAGCTACTAATATTTTTTTTTAATGTAGCATCTCTCAGCAAATGATGCTCTGAGTGGACATAATTTTAGTGCTGTTTTGTACTGAAACAGGAGTTCAAAGCAAAGCTATCACTAATGATTTGGCATATAACTATAAATATAAGTGTTGAAAAAGTTTACAGATGACCGATGTTACAAAGGAATTTATTTCAAGATATTACTGATTGAATTATTTCTATGTCATTTATTTCTCTCTAGAAACTTGCTATGTGTACTATGACTAATTTTGTGCAGTTTTGGTGAAGTCAGCTTCTTGTTTCACACTTAATGTTTTTTACTCATGCAATTGCTAAATGTTTTTGGTGGAGACCCTCCCTAGACCAAACAGCCAGGGATTTTCAAGCATTTGAGAACTGTCTTGCTCTGGCAAAGATTGATTGAGGTAATGATGTTTTAACTGTGCCTTTGTACATGTTATTTCACAAGAAATATTTCTCCTTCTATCACTCTTAGCATATGTTGTATGTCTTGTTTCCTAAGTCGTCTTTATCTTGATTATTCTGTTCTTGTATGTTTGGCTTCCTCACTGTTACCCTGGGACACTGCAAATCAAAAATGTTTTCTCTTGAGTCTGATATTCCAGTTTCCACATCTTCCAGTAAAGACAGACCAAGTTTGATGGCAGTATTGTGTAATCTACTGCATGCCAGGAATATCTTGCACACAGTACTTTAGAAGGGCAATCTGGTAATACATGTCACTACAACGTATCTTAAATATGATTAATGGGCTTTTAAATGATTCCTCAGGTGAGCTGTAGATCTTCATTATCTTCTGTGAGGACATTGCATTGGATTTATCTGGAGAAAATGAAATTAGGGTCATGAACCTTTCTTGAAAGGCTAATTTATATCTTCTGAAATATTGCAAAGCATTACATTAATGAAGTGATATGGTTGTTGATGTTATAAAGACAACTGTCAATAACATCCAGAAGATAACTGTTATTTCTTATTTAACAACTTGGGAAGTTGCTGCCGTCTTTAAAGCTATTTTTAATAGCTGCCACTCCTACTTCAATTTCATCTGGATACACTTGAGTTTTATCTGACTACCCAATAATTAGCTGCTGTCAATCCAATCAGTGTAAGATTGGCTAGGCTCTTCTTTTCTGAAGTGCAAAAGTTGTCACAACACTGCTTGACAATATTATGTCATGATGACGTTAAGACTGTGCCACCTCAGCCACTGCATAATGGCTAATTTGACTAATATTAATTGAATGATAAGATTTGGAACATTTGATGAGCCAGAATTTGCCCGAAGGAGCTTTGGCACACAGAATATTTGTATGTAGTTTACTGGGGTTGAAGAACGCCACAAGGAAAAGATTCTGTCATTTCCTATTGATATATTAAACCCTTCCAAGTAAAACACAACATCTATATCTGAAAATAGCGTCTCTGGCCTATTTTGTGAGCTCCTCATTAGCTGACTGGGAGTTTGTGCAGCAAGGAATCTAAATGCTTGGGTTTTTTGATGCTTTATCGTTATGTGTGGCCGTATATTTAATTCTGTCAGGGGCGTATGGAAAAACTTTGCACAGCAGATGCCTTGTACCTCCATGATGTTTGGGAAGTGGGTGGTTTGCCTGGAAGTACACAATTCTGTCTTTAAACTTTTCTGCTGATCTTCGGTTTCTCCATGGTTTCCTGTGCTGCAACTATCTAAACACTCCTGAAAAACTGTGTTAGCTTTAAGTGGTCTTTAGTGGTCTTAAACATTTTCTGTGGCGCAAGGAGGCTCTGATATTTGGATTGCAATCTTTTTAATACCTACTACATATGGTTTAATATATGACTGAGATTAAAGAGGGCTTTAACCGTGGACTGCTGATTAAGCTGGCATGTTCTAGAATTTCTATACGTCGCCACTTAACAGTACAGATCCAAGCACAAGTCAGCTGCTTGGAAAGAGTGGGCGTGTTGTGAAACTCCAGTGATCCTACTCAAGCTGAATGGCCTGGTCTCTAGAGAACCACAAGCACCCACAGAAGTCACTGGTGCACCTAGGTTTAACCATGTTTCCCTCTCAGGTCTGGAATTAGCGCCTGTCACACACACAGCGCACAGAACTCCTTTTCCTTAAAGAGTGGCAGCTCTGGCTGTGTTTCTATAATGGGACTGTCAACCTCATAATAAGCATCATCGCACCAGTGTTTTGGATGAGGAGATCCATTGTGTGAGCACAATGTCTGCTTGAGGTAAAATGTTCTCAGGGCAATGGCTGTCAGATGAATAAATGTTATCTCCCGGATTCTGCTGAGCACTTAAAGGTCATTGTTTATGTTTTTAGGTCCACAGTTGTATTTTGCTAGGTGTGGACTGTCCACAGCACATGTAACGCTTTCAGCCAGTTCTCTCTGGAAGTGACTTATTGCTCCTCACACACTTAGGATAAATCTGCACCCTCGCTCCTGCACAATGACTTCCGTGGCTTATTCAGGGTTTGCTCCAGGTCTCCTTCCTTTCTCAGGGCACACATCTTCTGTGTGGTCCTCTACAAAATGAGCTGGAAGACAGCACAGACTGCAAGCATGCTAGAACCAGTTAGCATTCTGTGCCCTTTGCGTGTCTATTTCTGTCTAGTCATAATGTCCCCCAAATTATTAATGTGCACTAATCCCTTTATTTATGACATTTCTTTTAAAACTGAATACAGTCTGATACCCCAGATAAGATCGCTCACTAATTAAGAAATCTAGAGAGTACTGCAGTATATGTTTTTCACCTGAGTATTTCCAACAGCCTTTAACAAAGAGAGTTACTGTGGTGAGTATCAGCATAGTGATGAAGAAAAAAAAAAAGAGACGTTTTGTGTAGCACTGCGGAATAATTGTGGTAGAACAAGTGCTGAGCAGTTCTCCTGTATGTTGCTGGGGGTGTTATTGCTTGTGATTTAAAGCTCTGAAAGAAATATACAGCTTTTTTTCAGAGCAGCTCAGCAGCAATGATTAAAATACTCAACCTCACTATCACTTTTCCTTTTTAAAAGTCAAAACAGGTCAACAAGGGTGACAGAAAGTTCTTTCTTCTGCTTGCCTTCATTAAGCTTTTTCCTTAAGAAACAAGAGAGAAGTGACTGAAGCATGCAGCAATTCCTTCAATAACCTTGCAGCAAGCTGCCAGAAAGTTTTCCAAGGCTCTCATGCAACTGAACCCAGTGAAAGGAAAATATTCCCCTACTCCAGCCCACAGCCCTCCTTAATAAAGTTGCTGGATGGGTTTTTGGTTTTGTTTTGTTGGGGGTTGGTTTTTTTTTTTTGTTTTTTTTTTTTTTCCTGAACACTTAATTGCCCAGGTCTCCCAACAAACTGGTGCCAGCCTGAGAGGACCAGAGCTGACGTTGCGGGTGGGTAAGGGAAAAAGCCGAGCAGGCAGAGGACGCTCAGGGGTGCACGGGAGACTGGAGATCTGCAGTCTCCGGTTTCCACTGCCAGCCGGCATACAGAAGTCACCAGTTATGATTGGGTTACAGTGCATGACTATTTAGACTTGGACATGGACTTGAAGCCACTTCATGTCGGTACAAAGGGAGGAATGTAACACTGTCTCTCCAGTGCCAGAGGGGAGAGATTTGTAGGTTGGTATGTGACCTTCACTGCTGGCCCATGCAGGTGCTGTTCAAAGGCCCTCCCCATTCAGCTCTTGATACTGATACTAGATTAAAAAGAGAGAATGAAAAAAGTCGTTGTTAAAAACGTTCCTCTCTCTTTTTGCCCTTTATCTCTGTGAACAAGTTGTCTTTTGATTTGCTTGGGTTTGTGGGTTTAGAAGGCTGTTTTCTTTTCAAGGACTTATTCTTGTACTATGTATTTTTTCCTGTAGTGACTAACATTTAACTCAGTGAAAGCAGATTTGTCTTGAGGCAATTCTTGGGTGATTTTTTTTTTTTTTTAAAGTTTGTGTGCATGCTGTTTTGTCACACCAATTTTTTTACAGTTTAAATTGTAGTTCCTTATTTATTATTAAATTATTAATACATCCACTGTATTTCAGTGCTTGTGTTAAAAGAATGGAATCAAGGGAAAGAGAGAAGCATGCAAAGCCAGCAAATCCACATCACCAGGACAATTAAAAAAATAGCTAATAAGAATCTTACTGGCTGACGATCGGGGAAGGGACCAGCATCCTCTCTGGTCTCTGGCACCATTGTCTCTGTCAGTTGTCAGTGTCCAAACAGCCCACTGTTCTGTGCACTCGAGCAATTCATGGTATTTAAGATGTCTTCAGAGATGACGTGTTTGAAAACCATTGAGCGAATGAGCTGTGCCGTCCCATAGACGGAAGTGGAAAGGAGCAGTGTTCCCCACCCTGCAAAGCAGATGACATCTATCAGCAAAGGAAGATTTTGCTTAGCACAGATGTTCAGGACTGACTTTTGGACTAGAAAGATCACAGGGTACACCAGGAGCTAAAGTGTGCAACAGAGCAAAGTTTATGTACATGTCTTATGCTAGAGTGTGTGCTTAGGTTAGGCTTATTCTTGAGTCCTCTTTGGAAGGCAGCAGAACTGTGATGTCTTCATTTAAAGACTGTTCTTTTCCTGTATGCATGCGAATAGGACCAAAACGTGTAGAACAGAATTGCTCCCTCTGCTTCCACACTCACTCCTTGGAATCCTACACAACAGAGCAAGCCTGCTCAGCCTTAGTAGCAATTTTTTCCTAACCCATATAAGATGTTCTTATTGAAGTGGTTGGTATAATTAAGAACCAACTGGGCTGCTTCTGATTTTCTTTATTTTATATTTACTGGAGAAAACCACCAGGTTGTTGATCTGTGAATTTTATGTTATTATTTAATTACCTTAAGGGATGATCCTACATTTTGGCCAATTTATTTTGAGCACTCCATTTTCCAGGGCCTTGCTTGCTTCTAGTATTAATCCCTGTCCTTCACAGAAGTTTGCATATGGCTTTGGATTATTTATACTTCATTGTGCTTCCAAATCCATTATTAATCACACAGGTATTGAAATACATTTCACAGATAATACTGGACATACTGCTGTATTGTTTGCTCACATAATAGGCATGCTTTCACTCGGCAGGTTCCTCATACATCAAATTATCGTTAGATAAGAAAAAATGTTATGGTGAGGATTTGCCAACAATTTAATACTGGATGCTCATGCAAAACCCTGATGTTCCCCATTCCAGGTGATGACTCCTGGGGACAATAAATGAGCAGATGCTCTAGTTAGATGAGAGTATATCACCTTCAGGGATGTGAACGGTGCAAAGTTCTGTTTAGTGGACTTAAAGGAAACCTCTTGTTCATTTTTTCCCCGGCAGCAGTCCAGATGACTGAACAAGAGAGATTTCTTTTACAGTTGCTTTTTGGTTAGTATAAAAAAGGGGCCGTATTTTAGTTTTGAGACTGTCCTGCAGCTATCAGTGACTGTAATTTAGAGGGCTGGAAAGGACCATCTGAGTCACGGTGTCCAGTCTCTGGGTTATCCATCCCCTAGCAGCCCATGGTCTGCATGCCATGCTTCTCCAAACTCAATTGCATTATTACAATCTCACGGCAAAACTCAAAAACCTCAACTAAAAAAAAAAAAATTAAAAAAAAACATAAAAAAGCAAGAGTGATCAATTTTTAGCAACACTCTAGACCCACAGAAGAGCAGAAAGTATTAGATAAAGCTCCTCAGTGATTCCCAGCAGTTAGCTCTAGACTACTTTACAGAGAAGGGCAAATTGCCTTTTCTCCTGGTTTCTTTGTGGCTTTTCCACATGAACCCTTGTGCAAAAATTGGTTTAAGCCTGAAAGTTTCAACAAGTGCATCTAACAAGCTCCTGAGATTCTAACCACCAGGACCTGTAGCATTTTCTACTTTGTGTATGGAACTATTTACTCACCACTCCAGTGCAGGCAAAGTGTTTGAGAAGGAAACGAGAGCACAGCTTCACATAGTGGAGACAGCTAATCTGTGAGTGTGTTTCTCTGCACTATACAAAACAGGGCTGGTTGGTGAAAAGAGATGCACCTACACTCTGCAACATGGACATCTAGTTTAGATCTCTGAGAAAGTTCTGCCATGCTCAGACTGGTAGGGATCTCAGCATGGATCCCTAGCTGTTGTAGAACATGGCACTGACTCAAAAGCCTTTTTCAGCTGGCACTGTCTTAAGGAGCTTAAATCTGGGCATATATACAGTGCAGTGACTAGGGAAGAACACATGAAAATTGGAGATCTCGGTGCTGTTTAGAAGTCAGAGAAGAATCTTTAAATATCTCCATTTTTCCATTTCTGCATCTGTATTTAAGGGAAAGTAATCACACTGTCATAAAATATTTTTTTCTGGTCCTTTAATGGATGGTTGGTGCTAACTTTAAGATATAAATCTGTTAAAGGTGAGAACTGATTCAGTAAGTAAAATATTGTTATTACAGCAACTCTGATAACTATTAAAAGTTGCCTTTTGTTTTTCTTAAATTAACACAAGTGAAAAAGCAATGATTGTTTTCTGTTTCAGTCAGGCACACATGAAGTCCTCGAGAGAGTGGAGATCTGCTGTATTTTCCTCATCAGTTTCTGCAGTGTCTGGCTCTTTTCATCACAGTAAAAGGTCAGTTTCTGTAGGTGAATAGCAACAGTAATAATGTCTACATCACTCAAATTGGATCTCTTATCTGAAATTCAGAAGAGCAGCAAGATAGGTTTACAGAATTTCCTTCCAATGATCTCAAAGGACTCTGCAAGTGGAAAAAAATATTCACAAAACTCACCTTCACCCAGTCACTGGGCCCCAGGGAAGTGTGACTATTTTGCAGGTGGTGAAGACATGTCACAAACAAGAAGTGACTCACCAGATACATACTGGAGAGCTGGGATACAGCATAGAGCAAAAGAACTGTTGCTCGCCTATGCTAGAAGATAGTCTTACCAAAATGGAAAAATGCATGAATACAAGTGGACATTTGTTTCTGTTGCACTTCGAATTTCATCTTAAGTCGTGAGCAAATGACTGTGTATTCTTCTCTCTAGTGTAGCATCAGCTCTAATTTGATTTAGCCTTTAGGAAAGAGGTTAGACTGAATTAGAGCAGGAAGGTTACCTATTACCTCTCTACAGGCAACTCTACCAAAATTATTTAGAAGATTGGCTTACGTTCAACCCATTTTGGGGACTCATGAATTCTCTTTAATATGGTGACATTTATAACTTATGTGTAATGATCTTAATCTTTGTAATTTATATAATTAAAATATATTAATGTGGTTGCTTTAGATTAATTTTTCTGCAGACAAGTACCACTGTGCTTCCCAATGTACAGAATTAGAGCTGGGCCAGGGTAGCATACTCTGACCTTCATTCTCCTAGCTCAGAAACATTCTTGACAGCAGCTTCAGCTTGCCCTGTTGAGTTTCATGGTTATAATTTTTCCTCCCACAACTGCATATGAGCTCTCACTGTTTTACTTATTATTTCAAAGTCTCTATACTGCCTGTTCTTAGACTGTTGGTTCTGGCCTCAAAATTATGAGATTGCACAGAGGAATCATAGGGGTTTTCTTGGGATGGAACAGTGTTTTCAGTGTATCTAGGCAGAGAGCTCTCTGAAGCACCATCTTTTTGATTTTTCTGTTGAGTGCCCAGCTCACTAGGGGACCTGCTCAAGGAAGACATCTTCCCTAAAGGCAATTGGGTGAAAATGGAAGAGATATTCAAAGTAAAATAACTAGAGAGTTTGGGGGTTTTGTCAGAAAGGAAAAGGTTATCAAAAGGTAATGGAAGTTTTAATTTTTTGGGGGGGAAGTTTTCTGGATTATTATTTTTTAAAGCAGCAACATCATGACCCCCCCCTCTGTTCATGTGTCATTACTTCTGTGAATATTCAAACTATCTCCTCTGTGTTCAGGATTGCAACATCAAAAGGACCATAGAACAGACTTCTTTGATGTTAAATGTTTTTGCTGATGCCATTTGTGGTCAGGTAATACCACATGATTAATATGAAAAGATTTGACCTTTGCGTATTTTCCCATGTTCACTAGCAAGGCAAAGATGCAGTGCATCAGCAGAGTATGAGATACAGGCAATCAACTAATTCCTCACGATTAGAAAAAAAAAAAAAAAAAAATTTTTTTTTAGCCCCCCCAAATCAACCTTGATTGATGTCTTTTCTTTGTGTTTATTGTGTGTGTGTGTGTGTGTTTGCATAGTTGTTTAATATTAAAGGAAGAGAGTGTGGTTTGGTCATTTAGTTAGTAAAATCAGGCCTTGGGACTACCAGGCCTGGGAAGAGCTGACTCCTCTCACTCTGCTCAGCTTGGCTATTGGCCAGCCTAAGCAAGTCACTTTGCCTCTTTAAAAAATAAGTATAATGGTTCCTCCATTGTAAAGATGTGAGATCCATTGCTGAAAAGCTGTACATCAGTTAGGTAATATTATTTCTGGCTCTCCTACAGATGTGCTTAGTGTTCAAGCTTTCCCATCTGTAATGTGGGGATGTTAGAACTAATCTACCTCCCAGGGTTGTTTTGCTTAATTCCATAAAGTACTTGAAAACCTCACATGGAAAGAGTTATAGGAGCACAAGGTTTCTTAATAAAGCTCATTCATGAGTAATGTATTTTTGAAGTAAGTGACTTGAACCCTCACCCATAGTTGGAAACCAACGTGAGTCAAGTCCTCTTTGTTGTTCAGCAAAGGCTGGTTGATACTTTTTCCTTTATATATATAATTCTCATAAGGCTTCACATTTCTGGTTTCTGGCTATGATTGAAAGCAGAAATGCCAAAACACCACAAAAGAAGATCGGGGGTTTTACTTTTTTTTTTTTTTTTCCCCTGACCCTCCCAGAAGCTGGAAGTTTTTAAACCCACAGGAGTCTTCCCCACCATCCCCAGTTCTCACTCTCACCCTGCAACAATAGCTCTCTGAAGATTGAGATTTACCCAAACACAGTCCGTAGCTTGCAACTTTTGAGGCCTGCCCAGCCACGTCAAATATTATCTGCAAGTGACTCTTAGGTGCATCAAGGCTGCTCTGTTCAGATAACCACTAAGCGCTTCCTTAGCATTTACCCACCTTGCCTTGAGCTGTACAAGACCACATTCAATCTCATCCACTGCACAGTTGTTATTGACTGTTGCACACAGCATAGTAAGAATCTTTTGAGGTGCCTCACAAATGCCGAGGCTGAGATGGTCTTTATGTCAAGGACTTGTAAGAGAAAATCAGCCAAAACTCATTTGTCTCGGTGTCAAAAATCTTACTAAGTGGGGAGGAAGCGGAGTTCCATCCAGAGGGAGGCTTTTAGAAATCCTGGCCTTCACACCGCGGGATGCGTTACAAACCCGGATTTGTGGCATCTCTGCCTGCAAGTAATCCATCCATGCGCTCTGCACATATCATTTGATGTGTGTAAAAGAGGGATGGTGCCAGGAGGACAGAAGCTAACTTGGAGCTTGGGGAAGTTTTCAGTAGGTTTTGCCAGGGTTTCCCTCGGTGGGAAGGCAGGGACGGCTTTCTCCTGCCCCCTCCTGGTGCAGCCCTCGAAATGTGGCTCTGAAAGCACTCTGAAAGCAACCTAGAGGCTGAAAAACATAACACCTTCATTTGTCAGGGGATTTGCACCTGGAATATATGGCAAATCTGGTCTGTTTTCATGGCACAAAAAGGAGGTGTTATAATATTTTTTTTTCCCTTGGCATTGCTGATCCAGTTGAGCCCTGTGAAAACAAACCAAAGCTGGGTCTGTTTACTGCACTTGCAGTTGAATGGATAGCAAAGTTCAGGCTTTCAAGTGTTCGATCTAAAGCCCATCATCATGAGAATACAGTGTCTTTGGAAATATTTTTAAATTTCTTTTTAAGCTGCCCTGATACTTGGCCAACCAAAGCATAATGTAATGCAAAGAAGATAGGTAAGAATACATCGTCCTCTACCAAATGTAGGGAGTCTGGTCTAGGGAGTAGGTGGAAACCCATAATTTAACTTCAAGGATAAAATTCGGCAGTTCGTAAGATGTTTCCATTGTGTATTTGAACAAAAGACAGCTCTAGAGCACTGCACTACATGGAGTGGGTGCTTGATCTCCAGAGGTCCTTTCTAACCCGTATCATTCCGTGAGAGAAAGAACTGCTTGACAGAGTGGACGCTGCTGGGATTTGCAGTACCACCAGTAGTAGTATTACATCACAGCCAGGCAGCCAGACCTGTCCAGTCTTCAGTTTTGTAATGTTTGCCCAGGAAATAGAAAATCCTAGTGTTCTAAGTCAAAACAGCTACTATATGGGGTTGTTCCAGACTTTAGCCTTTTGGATTGAGCACAAACTGAATGCAGTCAAACCCAAACAGAGCTCCCTAAATGTGGGCATCCTAAATCTGGGCTATACAGTAAGTTACTGCACTTTAAAAAGTTATTAATATCGTTCACCAGGACAGAAAAAAAAAGGTAGTACCAGGACTTTTGGGCCTTTTGGTTACAGCATTTGCTTGAAATATGGGTAAACCTTCCTGTCAGTTTTGCTCTTGATACAAATCCCTGGACACCAATGTCTTAATGTAAGCAAACAAAAAAAACCCCTACAACCCCGAAAACAAATAAACACAAAATTACACACACAACAAAAAAAAAACCACCAATGAAAACCCAACAAAAAACCCTGAAACAACAACAACAAAACCAAAATTATTTTCAGACTTAGAGATTTCTAATCACAGCAAAAAAAAAAAGGAACAGATTAAGAGTTCTTTTTTTTTTTTTTTCTCATATCTGTTCTCTTGTCATGCCTAAGATATGATTAATGCAGAGGTGGAGTCTTCTCTATCATTTTTTCCTTTTGAGTTTCATCCATCTGCGTGTTGCATTTTCAGAGGTTGTTCATATTTCATGGGAAGTCATTAAACTTTCCATCAGGTCCCAAACTGATGGAAGAACTCTTTCTGCATAGCTATGCACCAAGCTGAGCTGAAATGGCAGGTGCTCACTGTAGGTTATTATCTTTCTTTACTAGATGTGCTTGAAAAACGTCTTGCAGCTCTACACAGGCAAGCTTAATGTTATAATTCCTCTCTATAAAAATAACACATTGTTCTTTTACAAGTTTTGGCTGACAAATTTCCATACAAGTTCTTGCAACTCAGCTCCCAATAGGTATCAGGCTTTCTGTCCAGTAGTTGGAGAAAAGTGAGTCAGTGACAGACTTTGTGGTCCTCATGGCAATGTATCTGCGGCATAGAAGATGAGACAGAAAACAGAGTCATTCCTGCTAAATGGACAGTATCAAAGAGGGAGAGAAGAAAGGCAATTTTCTTTTAGTCATGTCCAGTAGTTTTGAGAACTGGCTGCACAAACCTTTTCCACCTGTGTGACGTTTCTTAGAGAGATTTCCAGATATTAATTCCTGTCTTTGAGTTTCTCTGTGCTTTCCCATTGCAGGGCTTATCTGGCCAGCTTTTGAGGGGCCGTAACTCTGAGGCATTTGGATATCATCTGGCATCCAGCAGTGTAACTGCTGAAGCTGAAATGCATAGAAAGATCTGAAGGAGTGACAAAAATTTTGGGAAGAGGAATAATTTCTTCACCACTCTAAAAATCCAGTTACGAATTTATTTTTTCAAGAAAATTTCCCATCAATTTCTGCATGTATGCAACAGACCTCTAAGACAAAACAATTTCAAAACCAATGAAACAGTTCGGTCAGACTGATGAAAATAACTTCATAGTTCTATCCATCAAGAAACAGACGTGAACTTCACTTGAGGGCAGTGTGAATGTTTTTTCTCCTTTCAAGTTCACCTGGCAAACTGAAAAATTAGTTATTTGTACAGGCCTGGCTGTGAATCATTTTGACTCAGCTGTGTCCCTGCTGGGGAGGACACGCTAGCCTCTGACACCTTTGCGTGGTGCTTTTGATTTTCTGCTTTTCAAGTTCACCATGATCCAGTTTGGCCTCAGATGGCCTGAAAAACACCATTTCTCAAAAAGGACTTGAATAGCTACAGAGCTTCAGGGCAGGTAAGTACTGAGATAGGTATTAGATAACCAGAACCTCCATTTTTTATCTTTCCCAGACACTAGCATTTCCAAAGAAGCAGGCAGACTTACCTACTTAATAGAGTAATTAAAATATGGAGATTTTGCATTATCACATAACGTTATGTTCAAATTTTCATTCTATTAGGCTTTCTGCATAACAGAGAACCTGTCCCTCCCCACTAGTTTTAGCATCACGCCTATGACTTTTACTTGAATCATAGCACAGAAAGGATAGCAGTAGATAGGATCTTGGAGGTAATCTAATTCCATCCCTTTCCTAAGCAGAATCAGTGACACTGAACTGAACAGAATAGAATAGAATAGAATATTTCATCTCGAAGAGACCAGAACTTATTATCTAGTCCAACTAATTGCCTGACCAATTCAGGGCTGACCAAAGGTTAGAGGATATTTTGAAGTGCACTGTCCAAATGCATCTTAAACAATTACACGCTTGGGGCATTGACCACCTCTCAGGGAAGCCTGTCCAGGGAGGGAGGTCAGCATCAACCTGTTCACATCCACTCCTCAGAATGGTGTAGAGAGCAGTGAGGTTGCCCCTGACTGGAGACAGCAACTCAAAGTGTTGCCCACAGAAATTTGTATAAATAAGGCTTAAAAACTCCAGTGATGGTGACTTGGTGATTCCATAACTTTCCCAATGTTTTCTGCAATGTTTACAGCTATAAAAGATTATTTATTGGTCCCTCCCTCTGGTTTTGTTGTTGTGTTTTGGGTAGATTTGGTTTTTGCGTTTTTGTTTGTTTGGGTCTTTTGTCTGTTTCATTTGTTTGGGGAATTGTTTACTTCTGTTGGTTTTGTTTGTTGGTTTGGGGAGGGGGGAGGGGGAGTTGGTTAGGTTGAGTTGGTGGGTTTTTCTGAGAAATTCAGTATGATTGGAGTCAGAACTGGAGACAGAACAAGGGGGAATGGTCTCAAGCTGAGACTGGGGAGGTTTAGATTGGACATTAGGAAAAGGTTTTTCATGGAGAAAGTGGTCAGGTACTAGAATGAGTTGGCCAGGGAGGTGGTGGAATCACTGACCCTGCATGTTTTTAATGGCCGTTTGGACGTGGTGCTTAGGGATATGGTTTAAGGTGAATCTTGTTGAGTAGGGTTATAGGTGGGACTTGGTGATCCTGAAGGTCTTTTCCAACCTGGATGTTTCTGTGTGATTCTGTAAGTGGTAACACAATCAGCATGTCCACTGGTTAACTAGAATCACTTTAATACTTTCAGCTCATTTTCAAGTCTAGGCTTAAATTCTCATACTTCTGTATCAGATTAGATATATCTCTCTTGCAGACATCCAGAGCTTCTGCACTCAAAGACGACCATGCAGTCATCACATTTCTTTTCTCCTGCGTGCCACAGACTTGTGTTTTTCATGCTGTTACCCAATACTTTGCATTTGAATTAAGCGTAGCTTTTATTTTGGCTAAAATATATTTTCTGGAATAGCATCTAATTTTGATATGAATACATCAGGAAATGGATAATCAATCATTTCCTTCAGAAGTTTGTCACTGCGGTTAATCGCCGTCACTGTTTGAAAAATTGTGACCGTTTTGAATTTCTGATTTCAACTTCCAGTCACCGGTTCTCATTATGCTTTTCTCTGCCAGATGTAAGAACCCTTTAGTATCCAGTACGTTCTTGTCTGGAAGTAACTATGCAGTGTAATGAAGACATCACTCATTTTTTTTCCTTCCCGATAAACTTGGTAGATGGGTCTCTAAATCTCCCACGGTCGGGTGTCACCTTCATTTATCAGCTCAGTCTAACACTTGTTCTCTGTTGCCATTTATGTTATTAACAGTGGCTGGTGAAACTGGACTGCAGGTTTCTGTGAGATGTGGTATGTGAGGAGGTTAAATCATGGTGCTGCTCACTGCTCCCTTATTTGTAGGTGTATGGTTCATGGAAACAACTTGATTATGTCTCAGTCTTCCTGGAATTAGTAATTACATGGCCGCTGTGATCATTCTCTAGAAGCATAGCTTCCTAGGATTCACAATCCCATCAGGTTTATTTTTCCCTCTGACTTGTGGATCACCTTCGCATTGATTGAGTTTGGTTCAAAAGGACTCCCTTTAACAAGTGACCCAAAATACTCTCCACACCAGTATTTTCTCATCATCATTATTTACCAGCCTGCTAATATTTATGTCAGCCATCTGTCTGTCAGTGCTGACTTTATATTCCCTTGCAGAGCATCAGTGAAAATGCTGAATAGCACCAAGTATACTTCAAAGCCCTGCAGAAAGGCAGTAAAGTATCTCATTGATGATGGTCTGATTGACGCAGCTGGGTTTTGAGTTATGCTAAATAGCCATGTCTTAGCTATTTAACATAAGTTTCCTTGATGTTATATAGTGTTTATCTAGTAAGTATGTCATGCACCAAGTCTAAAGCCTTGAGGAAGCCTGCTATGTCTGTACTGTTAGCTTTTTTGCACACAGAACACAAAACCAGTTTGATTCAAGAGGAGCTATTTTCCATAAACCTGTGTTGACTGGCAGTAATTAAAATCTTGTTCTTTCATGTTTTGGCTGTTCAGTCCTGTCTCAGCTTTTCCACTATTTTACCTGGGATTGATGTGAGTTTAACTGCTCAATAACTCCCCTGTAATTGCACTTGATTTCCTGTTCTCCCTCTCTCCTTTTCTCTCTCTTTATCTCTGCCTCAAGCTTTCTCTTTTTTTTTCCATGCTACTATTCTGCTTCCAGTCACCTGGAATCCCTCTGATATTAAAATTTATTAAAAATTAACATTAGCAAGCCAGAGTTCTCCTCAGTCAAATATTTTAGGACCCCTGGGTGTGATTTATCCAGGCCTGCTGATTTAAAAATGTTTATCTCTATAGATGATGTTTAACATCCTGCTTATTTCCTAATGGTCTGGAAAGTATTTATTCAACCTTGGTCTCATATAAACACCATCATGCTATTACTTTCCAAAATACCAAGCAGAAACATTTCTTGAACAAATTTGACTATTTGTATTGTTGTTCATAGTTTTATCCTATGCAGTTCAAACACTCTAAAAAAAAAAAAAATCCAGTTTAGCATCATTACAGACTGATTTTTCACATTCTCTTTAATTTTGCAGTGTCAGTTTCTTCTACAGCTACAACTGTGCTTCACACAGTTGCTGTAGATTTCCTATTTGTTGAGTGTTTTTAAAACTTTTGGCTCTCCACTGAAGTAGCTGGGCCTTAGCCAGTTTGTCCTTGATGCTGATGGACTAACTATTCTGAAAGAACTTCTGATTTTCATTCATGCTTTCCTCTCAAATTTCTTCCTCCCACTCACTGTTTTTTCATAATTTTCCTCAGCTGGAGGATATTAGCCATAGGAAGGCACCAGCTACAATTGTCTTCATTTTGTCCACTTTTAATTATGAGCACTTAGGATAATGTCACTTTCCAGCTGTTTGACTGATACGTTCTTTGTTAATCAGAATGTAGAATAAGTGGTTCATGTTGGATGCAATATCTTTTCCTTATGTAAATGCATAAGCACATGTTGCATCAGATCACTTCCTCACACTCATTTGGATGAACCGCATTGCACCCAGGATTAACAAGATTTCTTCAGAAAAACAAGTCAGATGTGGGGATCTCTGTACTCAGTCCTGAACCTCAGCTTCTCCAGGGGTAATGGATATCAGACCTTGCTTTTATTCTGGCCTTATCTCACATTCGATCCTTTTCTCTCTGCCTAAATTGTTCCATGTTCTGATGCCTTCCTCAGGGCTTAGTGCTGCAGATGGTGTATTTATATTAACCTAAAGATCACATTCCATCTTTCAAATGAGATTAATAAATTTTTCAGACCATTGTGGTTACCTGACCTGACCTCCTATAAATGCAGCCTGTAATACTTCAGCCAGATTCCAGCATCTGGCCCTATAACTCATACTTGCAACATGGCATATATTTTTTAGAAATGCATCTCAGGAAGATGTAAAGCCTCTGTCACTTGGATGTTTTTCCTTATATAGAATAAAATCTGGTATTTTGGCAATGAATAGACATCAGAGTACCTAGGGCTGTTTATAAGTGTGTGGCTAGCTCCTAACTGTGTACTAGCACTCACCATCTCCCTACCTAAAGTATTGCCCTTGGTGCATTTCAAGTGGATATTGTTCTAGACGTGAACAAGGGATCAGAAAGTCACTGAGAGTTACAGATGGTTATTGAAAGATGCATGGTCAAACCCAAAACAATCCAATTACAATGTCCTTCAATCAGATGTGTGCAGGGGTGTGTTGAATATCTGTATCTCTTTCATTGCTATGTTTCAATTTTCTGTAGTATCTTTCAAATGAGGATGGTGCTCTAGCTGCTGGAATTAGGAGGGCATTGCCATTTGCCCTGTGAACGGCCCACATCTTTTTGTATCTGCCAGAAAGCAGAAACCAGGGTAGAGTGTTCAACCTCTTACTAGTACTCCTGGGGTTTATGTTTATTTTTTTATTTCTTTTAATTTCTTTTTCCATGGTGAGATTTTCACTGAACCCTAATATACTCCTGCATTCTCCTGGGCCTATTTGAAATTCTTGATCTTTTCTGCATCTGTTTAAATCCTGCATTCATGCACGTACAGTACAAGGTCAATCCTTTTGTTTGTTACTTTTATGGAGTTTAAAGAAAGTCCAAATACCTGACCGAGATACCTGTCTGGTGCAGCCTTGTGACAGTTGCAAAATCTTCAGACTCCAAGAGTCACATGATTAACTGTTTCACGAGGAACAGGAGAAACCACAAAATTGGGGGTTTGCCACATAAAGGGTATGTTTTGCAGCTAACAGGTATTTAGGGCTGGCTCACCGCTGATCAGAATGCAGAAGGCGGCAAATTGTATGCTCAAAGTAAATCAGCCAAGTAATATGTTGCTGGCTTGTGCTCCAAACAGAGCCTCACATACAGGGAGGTAAACAGCTCACAAGCAATCCACAAAGCTTAGCTCTTCCTTAACCTTATTATTTTTTAAATTTGGTCTTACCACACAGCACGGCTAACCAGCTTCAGTGATCAAAGAGTATACAAGCAGAGGTAATCTGCCAAGAAGATTCTGAGTTCTGCAGTAGTTACACACCTGAGTCTAGAACTGGCACATTCCAAGACAATATGGAACCCACTTATTGGATGTATCGTGCTCCTGGGGGGTTGTTGTTCATCTCAAAGATGAAGCTGAGCTGCCTGCTGTTGAATTGGATGCACTGCTGAATCCCAAGAACTTTAAAGGTGTTGTTTTGGGATTGCTGCAGTTAGCCCTGAAATTATAATTACTTTCAATATTATTTCCTTTTTTTTTTTTTTTTTTCCCGTCCCAAAAGATAAACTCCCTTTAGATATTAGAATGGATTTTGTTATATCTCTGCTTCATTTTATTGGTGTGAATCTTTGGGGAGAGACTGATGTCTGAAGGAAATTTATTATTAAGAACTAGCTATACTGTTTCCCAGCAGCGAGCTTGTAACTGCTACATCTTCCCCTAACCGTTATAATTGGCAATTATGTTTATCTGACCTACATTTTACTGTGTAATTGTAGCAAGATATGGTATTTTTCAGTTCTTGGATAAAAATGCCCGCACCGGTTGTGAAGTGTTACTGGGCAGAAGCTTTTACCCTCAAAAGGCAATAGCATTTTTGTGACGGAGGATGCATTTTTTTTAGATGTATCTAGCACTAGGGTCCTGTGGGGGTGAAAAGCAACGTAGAAATAAGTTAGATATAATGACACGATTTTTCAGAACCTAGGAAACTAATGGTCAATTAAATCCCAGTGGAGGGTGCATATTAGCTTCCTAATTTGTTTTGGACCCATGACTGGAATGTGTCCACACATGCTATTTCGGTCCGGAGCATTCGTGTGAAAGATCCTTTGGGTAATTTAAAAGCTACAAATGACACTTTCATCTAAGATTGTTACTGTGTTGTGTTTCTGCAGCAACTGACTCTTTGATAACAGATTTGACGATCACGTTAGAAATTTATCTCTCTCCTACTGATTTTATCATCTTTAAAAAAGAAAATTCAGATTCTGTCTGAGGTTCTTCAGAGGACTAAAAACGTTCCTTTCCACTTAAGATATTATTTTCTATTTCCTACAAATAATGTGGGAAATATCTTCCCTACTGCTTCACCTGAGAAGTTTTCAAATTTTTTTCACCCATGAAGATCGGGGAATCTAGTGGATTGTCAGTATTTCCCAGTACATGGACTAGATAATCCGACCACAAACCTTGTTTCTGAGCCTTTCACTCTCTGGCTTATTGACTCAAAAGTTTTTCATCTGTTCCTTGGGGGCTACTGAGGATTCTGATATTTTCTCCATCTGTTTATTGAAATTTCCCCTGTGAGCACTCAGCATGTTTCCCTGTTCCTTCCAGATGACCCTCTCTTGCTGTTCCCACTGGGTGTCATAAACTCCATGACTACTTCCAAGAAATGTTAAGGTGAGTCACATTTTATTTATTGTGCTGAGTAGTGCCATTAACACTTTCCAAATTGATTCGTCAAAGAAGTCAGCCTGGAAATCCTGCTCGGTGGCAACCTCAGGTCAAATATTTAGGCGGGGCACTGCCGTTTACCTGAGCACTACATGAAGTTGTTATTGAAGCATATTGCCTAAAATACCCCTCTGGGCTCTGCTGGAGATGCTGGCCTACTCCACCGAGCCAACCAGGTGCTTCTTTTAGAGTCCCCTTCTGAAATGTGAACACAGGACAGTGGAATTGCTGTCCCGTTGGATCACTCGTCTGGAAGAGACATTATTAATAAGGAGTGATAGACTTCCTGTTGACTTGGGTAGAAGGTATGTTTATTTTATTGGTGTTTCTTTTCCTCAGTTTTTTTGAGCCCAGTGCTGAGCCCCTGAGCAGAGCCTGGCTGAATCTGAGTCTCATAATGTTGACACTTCCACTGGCAGCAGTGAATGCTGGCAAAAGTATTCCCTTCATCTGAGGGACACCACAGTGGTAAAGAAAACCAGAATCAGATAACATCCTGTGAAGCATTAGACATATAAGGGCTGATGTCTGGAGCTTCTCAGACATTGCTTTTTGATCCTTAAGCTGTCTATGGAGAACAAGGGACAGCTACTTGTTCTCTAAAACAAACAAACAAACCCCAAACTAAACAAAACATACCTCAAAACTCCACCCCCCTAAAAAAAAAAAAACACAACCTAAAAACAACAACAACAACTTTTATTTTAAAATCTTCATTAATTGACTTGCACTAATCCTGTTTCTCTTTGTATTTTGCCATGTGGCTTCACTGAAACTGTGTTGTGGCTTCCACTTGATCTTGTTGTCTACTAGTTATGCACCCACCTTGGGCTGTATGTACCATGATGATTCATGGCCCACCCTTTGGGAAATGGGGAAGCAGCCCCTAACTGGAGTCCCAGCTGGAGGAGTACTGGGCAGATTGGAAGCCTGGCACACAGGGAGAATGTGAAGAACAAGACCACAGAATGACAGTGTCCCTAGTTACCAGGGAAACACTCCTAAGTGGGAGCATTTTTTATTTCAATCAGAATATTTGTTTTCACTTGAAATATTTTTATAGTGGTTTTGGGGTTTGATTAAAAAATATTTTTCAGGGGCAAATTTGTATTTAAAGTCTTAACCTTTTTTTTTTTTTAATAGTTTTTATAATATACAGATTTGATTAAAAAAATATGTCATCATCATCTTTTCATAAACAAATAACCTTGTATATAACTTCACAGAAATACAAATACCAGTGATGGGCTTGGAGTAACTTTGGGGGATGCACTGGTACAGACAGGATCACCTACACTTGAATTTCCCCCAGCAGAGATTTAATGTTTAACATGTTTGTAGAGAAGTTCCCACTGTGGGGATTCCCCTGTCATCCTAGGTGAGCTTAGAGTTTCCCTACCCCCATGGTTAGTAAATAGTCTCTGATATCGATCTTTGCCACAATTTTAAAGCAGTTAAATACAAATTTTGACTTTGTCCTGTAAGGCCATCTTTTGCATATTTGCAGACCATTATGTATCGCCAGTATCTTCCATATACAGTCATGTCAGCATCACCCTCTTGGCCAGAGGTCTATAATCCATGAGCTTTCATCCATCCTTGCTCTCTTCAAACTGTGTATTTCTTAAAGTGTCATGCCCACAGCACACATAGAATCACAGAATGGTTTGGGTCAGAAGGGACCTCCAGAGGTCATCTAGTCCAAATGAGCAGGGACATGCTCCATTAGATCAGGTTGCCCAGAGCCCCTTAGAGCCTGACCTTGAATATCTCTAAGGATGGGGCCTCAACTTCCTCCCTGGGCAACCTGTTCCAGTGTTTCACTACCCTTGTGGCAAAGATCTTCCTCCTAAAGTTCAACCCAAATCTCCTCTTCTCTGATTTAAAACCATCGCCCTTTGTCCTATCACATGAATGGTTTTATCCCAGCATGCACATTTCTGATTGCAGAAAGGATCAGACTTTTTAAGCAAGATCTGCATCTTTTCCTTTGAGCTGAGCAGATATCTCACTATATCCAAAACTGTGTGTTTAAACATATTTTACCCTTCATGCCTATATAACAACAATATTTTGACAATGTAATTTGTCAGTAGCATCCTCCTGTTAAGAGCTATCATCTATAATCCAAAGAAGTGATACAAATCTTAAGTACTCATAACCCTCTTGACTTGTTCATCGAAGATGATCTTACGTAGCCTTCACACCTGCCATTTCTCTGGCATTTTCCTCCACAGTATCCATTTGATGCTCATTAGGTTTTCAAGTTATTTTCCCAGCTTTTTAACTATGTGTGCAATCTTGTATTCTAAATAGGGTTGTTTATGCCCCATGTGTTTCAGTGAGTATTTTGGTAACAGTACACATGCAGGCGATATATTTGTCCTACACATCTTTGTCCCAGCATTCTGCAGTTCCTTCCCACTCGTGCCTGAAAATTGGAGTACACTGGTTTTTTTTTCCTTCATCTCATCATTGTTGTTGTATTTTTTTACCCTCTAGCATTTTTAGAACATAACATATTTTCATATAAGTAGTGTTAATTATGTAACAGCAATTTATCTCAGATAAGATCTTTTATTTTTGTTGCAATTTGGCAATTAGAATGCAGAAAATTTCAGGCTTTGAACCCTGCCTTTCATGTCAAGTTGTCTGCCCACAACTGATGAGTATAAGTATCTTATGTGCCTCAGAAAAGGAAGTGAAAAAAGTACCATCTGCAAATTTATTGGGAATTTAAATATCTTGGAGGTATGCCTGAAGGAATAGATCATGGAGTAGTCAGAGTTTGTGTGTGATAGTGACCACAAAGTACTTTGATTCAATACCCTAAGAACCGTTATCAAAGGGCATCAAGAACAAAAGCAGATCTTGCTTCAGACACATCAGGATATGACAACTCGCCAGTGTCTGATGGGCAGAAAATAATACGGCAGGGAATCTAAATGAACCTTTTTTGCTCATGCATCATGATTCACTGGAGTTCTTTAAATGGGTCAACAACCATGTGGATAAGGGAAAGCCAATTCTTATAGACTACCCAGACGTCTAAAAACTATTTATAATGCTTTCGTGGAACTGACTAATGACTGGAGAACAGAAAACGCTATTGCATGAATTAAAATATACTAAAATCTGTAAAACAAAAGACTAAACAACAAATCTCACAGTGGACTTCCATAGAGATCTGTAGAAGAGTAAAGGGCAAGTGTCACAGTAGGCTACTACAAGGATTTGTTTTAACCTTTAATCTGACACTTATGAACACTCTTATGTTCTAACTTAGTCAATGTACTGTGTGCTTGAACCAGGATTCTTGAGTCTGATTTCATGTCTCCCACACTTCACCTAGATTTTTTTTATCAGGAACTTGAAACTAGTGGGAACTAGGCATGCTACAACTTCATTAGGAAAGTTCAGTTTCTATCTTTGCTATCAATTACAGCAGACATTTTAGTGCTGCTCGCACAAACAAATTTGATCCAGTATTCCCTAGCAGTCTTCCTGCAAATGTGTATGTTGATGTTATATCATCTTTAGGACACGGAGGTCATATCATCATTAGCAAGTCTTACCATGGTGGAATAGTGCAATTATGCTGGCTTCCCAATAGTGATGTTCTTCCCATGGGAAGATCTGTAGTGCTCTGCTTTATCCTTTTAATCTTAGGAGAAATATCTCTTGATATTCATCTACCTTACGTTAGTGACACAGAATTGTCACATCTACCAATCCTAATTTACATAGCTTTTACATGTTGGGAGAAGACCAAAAGTCCCATGTTTCTTTATTAACTGCCATGGCATTGCTGGGCTATGGAAGATATTCCTCGCTCCTCTGGTATTTGTCATTGAATTTGACTGTCCTCATCAAACCCATCAGCTGACAAATAAGACTGTATTGCCTTGAACGTCAGAGTAGATTTTTCTAACTAGGTCTAGCTACTGAGCATATGCAGGAGCCAGAATAGCAGTTGCCTGCCTTTATTTCATCCTCCTCCTCTGACAAAGCTAAAGTAACTGATGTTCCCTGCCCAGCATGATCTTTCAGGTCTTTTATTCAAATAACTTCTCTCTGAAAGAGAAATTATAGCTTCTTCAAGTCTTCTGGGTGGGGATGATGGAACGTAATTACCCCAGATGGGTAGACCCTTGTACACATGACTCAAAGGACATATTATCAAGATGTACATCCTCTAAACATCTTCAGATATGTACCTTTCTAATCTTGGGCATTCATAGATCAGCATTCTTGTAACACCTTAGGCCATATATTCTAGAAAGTGTAATTTCATCAATGTTGACTCAGAGAGTCTATCGTCTTTTAAAATGTGGTACTGTTGCTCCTCTCAGCAGATCTCCTTGGTGTGCAGAAAGCTCTAATGATGCAAAGTCCTGATGACCCTCACTCTTATACCCTGGCAGTGGCAGACCCATGTCAGCATGGCAAGAAGGCAAAATTTTTGAGGGGATGTGCATAACTTGGAGAGACTTCCCAGAGATACACAGTGCTGAAGGACATGAGGGCACACTCAGTGGGGACCACAGTGCTGTGAAGAATGTATCTATTTGGTATGCTTCCCCCACACAGTGAGGTTTAAATCAGTCACCAGACTTGGGCTGAGGCAAAAGTATTTCTACAGTACATATCAATGTCTGTCTCTCTCCTTCCTAGAGCTTCTTCCTCTTCAGCAGCATGGTGTATGGGCCATTTCCCAGGGACTCTGTGTACTAAATCCTGTCTGCTATATCCACCTATATTAAGTGGCCAAATAACCATTGTCAGTATTACTAATCTAAGATCACACACACACAGTTTCAGCCACAAATGCTTATGAGTCACAGTATCCTGTCCACCTTGCAACTGGCTGTGTAATAAATTCATCCTGTTCTTGTCTTCTCACATGGTGCAGTATCTGGAGCACTTGATCTTTGATCCAGAAAGTTTAAAATGGGTGTTGAGAATTGTTTTGTCATTAGACATGTCTAGGTCTGGGGGAAGGTAAAAGAAGAACATGTATTTCTTTCCTTGCAAACCATTCATAGGCATTGGCAAGGGCTAAGGAGACCTGGCCCTGATGACCTAACTAGGACATTCGAATTCTGATTTTCCTCTGTGTTGAAGGACAGTTGTTCTTCAGCAAAAGGTAAAGAACCCTGTTTCCTCTGACCCAGAAATACTTACATGAGTCATAATGTTCTAAATGTGCCTATCAGTGTAAAACTACATGCCAATGTGAAATCCTTCTTTGGGTTTCAAGGTTGCTTCAGAACAAAGTGGAATTTAATTCCCCACAAATCTTTTACTTTATTGCTCTTAGAACTGGAGGTGAAGGAAACTATCTGTGATTTTTATTAACACAGAGTAAATATGTGATCTCATAGCTGCACCCTAGTGAGGAAAGAATGAGCAGATGAGAAATAAGAGAGTGCAGAGATTTAAGCAATGTTGACAAGGACAGCAAGGAAATCAGTGTTTCTAGAGAGTCTCTGTCTCCTAAATTTCTCTGCAGCGTTTAATGGACCATCCATTTCAGAACTATTGGAGAGGCCACCAAGACTTGAAATCTTTTATATTCTGCCTTCTTGAGACAAAACAATTCCCTCAAATATCTTAATGCTATTCAGTGTAAGATTATTCTAACTCACTTGAGCAAAAGGAGCTCACCTTCTAATGAACTCAGGTGAAGACAACACAATAACTAAAATTTGCACTTAAAACTTAAAGTTCTTTCAAACAAACTTATTTAGGAGTGGAAGGAGAATAGGGGAGAAAGGGCCACACCAAACTGAAAAACTACTGGGAATATGAGAATTATACAGGGCAAATAATGAGTTCATCGAAAAGAAGTGGTGGCTGAATCTGTAGGGGGATGGTGATGGCTTCACCTTTTTCTTCTCCCCCCCTTCCTCCCCATTTTAAAGTTTCAGAAAAAAACCCTACCTGTTCTACAGAAATAATGCTCTGAGATACTTTAATGTATCTAATACATGGTAGGTAGCCAGAGAAGCTTCATACAGCTCTAGAGCTGTTGCTCTCTCTGGAGACTCTGTGACTCTCCAGGTTGCAGATGAAGGTCCCTTTAAGTTTTTTCATTAAACGGTACAACCGGTCCATGTAGCATAGGCATTACAGAGTTGCAAGATGCTTACCTGGGTTTGGTAGCCTGGATCTGAACCTTAGGTGACTACAGAAGTGGGAGTAAGGGTAGCAAATGGCAGCCTCATAGTCATTCAAGAAGTATTTAAGATAGTGCCATGGAATGTGACTATTGCCTTGGGCTCTCCTTTGTACACAAAGCAATGAAGGCAAGAGTTCCTCATCATGCTGCAAATCTAAAGTTGAGTTATGAGTACAGATAAACAAGGTACAAGGCAATATCTGGCACACCAAGCAATTAGGACTCAACAAGCAACTGGGTCATGCTAGACCTCAACAATCAGCAGCAATAAGACAAGGAGCAACAGCTACAAACTGGAAAATAGAAGCATGAAGAGAAACTTCTTTACAGTGAGAGTGACAGAGCACTGGAACAGGTTGCCCAGAGAGGTTGCCCAGAAAGGTTTCCACCTCTGGAGACTTTCAAAACCCACCTGGATGCATTCCTGTGTGAACTATGCCAGGTGATCCTGCCTTGGCAGGGAGGTTGGAGTCAGTGATCTCTGGAGGTCCCTTCCAACCTCTAAAGTTCTGTGATTCTGTGAATCACAGGCAACCATATTAATACATTACAAGATTTTAAGGACTTATATGTGTATCTTTCTCTTATATACAAATCTACAGTAGTAAAAGGTGTGAAAGCGAAAATGAATTGCTGGATAAAAGCAAGAAAGAGGTGGTTCTGTTGATGCCCAAGGTCCCTGTGAAAGCTAGAAATCTCTGTCAGAGAAAACTCACTGATGGCTGCTAGGAAGCAGGTAATGGTCCAGGGTACAAAGAAGAGCAGGGTGGTGGGAAACCCAGCAGCACCCCTTCTAAGGAAGTCCTCTTTATATCAAATCTGGTTGTCAGATTGAAATTGGGTATGTGTACAGGTACATTAATTATGTGCCAGATTTAGCAGTTGGAAAGAAAGGGGCACAAGGTGTTAGTGATCTGCTCCAGGCATGAGGCAGAGCTGAGGACATCCTGGCTTTTGTCTCCTCTCCTCTCTCTTACAGTGGTGATTTCAAGAAGTAAAGGGAAAAACTGATCTCAGAGAGCAGTGACTGTGGTTACACCTTAAGATTCAGGGACGTGGGTTTTACCATGGGGAGATGATCATTAGCATAGCTGTTTTCAGCTCAGATAAGGTCAAAGCTGGAAGCAGCACCAGCAACCTAAGGAACTATTTTTGCACACACTCTAACTGCTGTACATTGGTGCCATCTACTGCCTGGCCTGTATCTGTCCCTGCCCTGGCCTCTGTGATTGTCACCTTAGCTACACGTAGGCAAAGGGGCAACAAAGGAAGGAAAAAAACTACAATTCTCTTTTGATGTCCTGACATAAGAAGAAAAATTATAACTATCTGCCATGATGATAGCAGCACTGATTTGAAGAGAGGAGACCTGCTAACCAACAATAAGCTCAGTGGATTTGAAGGTAGGACAGAAACCATGGGTGAGTAACTTTTTGGCCTGGAGAAAACAGGAGGGAATCAACTGAATTCCTGTCAGCATGCTGTGGTACAGTAAGTCTCATCTAATCCCGTAACAAATACCAACAGCAGTGAGACAGTATCAGTGGAGACAGGGAAGAAGGTGCTGAAGCTTTCGCAATGCTGGTATCAAAGCAGAGGTTCACCTGGCACCTGCACCGGGAGCCTGGCACTAGAGAACAGCACATATCTCACACACTGCAGCTGCTGTGATTGTCACCTTGAGCAGGCAGCTGGGAATGTTTGAAGCCCCTCTTTGCATGCCAGGGCTTCTCTGTACTTCATGTCTCTCTTTTAAAGTCATTACAGTAACCCACTCGTGAAGTTTTTGTGGTGATTCCTTAAGCTCAGGGTTGCTGTAAAACTGATATATGTGAGGGATGAGAGCTGTACAGCACAGTTCACATCATCACAGTTAATCCAACTGAGGCTGCTCCACAAAACCTTTTGTGTAGGGAAGGCAGCAGAATGCTGTTTAAATGTTGTATTGATTGGAGGCGATTGAAGAGGCTGAAATTATAAGTTATGTATCTTTTATAATTTCCAAAAGCCCCACCCACAATCTGTGTGTAGATTAGTTTAAGTTTGGGTTCTAATTCGGTCGGGAAAAGTCTTCACGAGGATGCCTTTTCTTGTAACTCAGGAAAAATCAGGAAGAATGGAAAGGTTTGGGCATGAAACAGCTTTGCCCTACTTACAAATGGGAGACTGTCTCAAAGTCCATGCGAGGTTCGTGTCTCCAGGCCTGTGTTCAGGTCCGTGCAAGTCCCAGTGAAGGTCTGAGCAAGTCCTGCTCCAATCTGTCCAGCTGCCATATATATACTGAGGTGATCTGTTGCCTCCCTGTTCAAGCCCATGGAGGGTGGGAGAAGGCACTTCACGCCCATTGTACTAAGCCTCCGGTGACAGAGGTGGGGAGGGAGGAAGACCGTTTCCTGCCCCATTCACACCTCTGGTGGGGCAGTGGACTGGGTGTGCCCTGCCAAAGTTCACACCTCATTCAAACCTCCAGTGGGGCAGTGCCCTGCTCTGCCACAAATGTAGGGAAAAAAAATCTGGTTGTGCCATCAGGAGATAAATAATGATCAGGTATCTCCTTGTATCTGCCAGATGTTGGCTCCTTAAGCCATAAAACCTGTGAAACTCTTTCACCCTAGCTCAATTATTCAGATTCAACTTTAGTAATATCTGCATGTATGTTGGTTTGGTCTATAGACTTGTCTGCTGCCTCACATTCAGTAGCAGCAGTGTTTTCAGTAAGCATTTGACAAAAAAATCCCCCCAAAATGACAAGGACAGAGAAGCAGAAAGAAAGTTTAAAACTTTCCAGGAGGAGAAAGGTCCGATGGAAGCAAATGGAAATTCAGCAGGGTATGCTTTGTGCTTTGTATCCTCAGAAAATCCTGAGGAACGCTTCATAAAATTAAAGGACATTAACATTTGAAAGGTCTTTACATTGTATGTTGTTGATGTAATTTACTGTCCAAATAAATGGCTGAAAGTGAGATAAGGTATCACTGATACCCAAATGATTCTGACACTCAGGACTGCACTGTTGCATCCAGCCCTGACAAACTGTGTGGGCTGGTAATGGTGTTGCCTGGTGTGGGACAGCAGCAGGGATCAGGAGAGAGATCTAGCATCCTTCCCTTGGAGAACAGCAATAGGGTTAATGTTCCTCTCAATCCATGGCATTTGTTATTCTTAAGAGTTGTCAAATGGGGTATTATTTATAGAGTAGTTAAGTGCCATTGTGGGCAAGGATTTAATCGTGTTCAAAATCCTATGCCCTGTTCATGAATGTGCTATCCTCCTTTTATAGCCAATAGCAGCCAAAATACTAAACCTCCGGTTTGTGACCAGCCAAGAAACTAGAGCAGTGGCAGCAGCAGTAGAATATGTCATCCTCCAATAGACCTTCCCAGAGGAAAAGGGGTAATAGTACTTCAAGACAGAGACAGTGTTTGCCTCCTAACTCACAGTTCAAGGTGAAGCCTCTTTCAAAAACACAGGTCTCTGTGTTTACCTTGGCTAGAAATTGTCTCTGATCTTCTCAGTTTGTGAATCAATACTACCTTTTCTAAAAACTTATTCTGAAGCCTCACTCAATCATCATGATTACAAGGCAATCTCATAACCAGAGACACTTTCAAGTGCTTATGGATTAGTGCTCAGCTATTTCTGCATCAAATGAAGAGCAATATCCATCATAAATAATCCAAAGCAAATCCCTATCTGGATAAAAACTTTTTTAGACAAGAATGTGTATTTTTGTTATTATGTTACCATAAAAAAACATCCACAACAAACATAGAAATAAAATATATTTTATTCTCATCGTGAAAGGGAAATTGCTTGGAAGTTACGTGAAATAGCCATTCTTGATAATTCAGTTTTAAGCAAATTGAACATAAACTTGCTCTGAGAATATGAGAGTAAAGAAAGAACATTTTACCAGATCTGCAGATCAGTGGAGACTGCCTTTCAGGAGAATAAACCAGAGTTGATCCCACATATGATTTTCAGGTAGGCCAACCATGGTCACCATAACAGTTACACCTTCAGAGCCAAAGATTAAGTTCAGGGCAACATGATATGACAAGCAGTTGGGCCTGCTGAAAACGTTCTTTGTAGACCCTAACATCTGGCTTATTCAGCTGTCAAGTGTGCCTTCTCCAAGGTGCCACAGAAAACAAGTTGCTGCTGCAGGTAGGAGGACAAAGATCACAATTTGATGTGAGTGGGATGTAGGAGATGAGGTTGGCTGGATATAAGGCACAGTTTGCAAGACCTTTGTGACTTCTTTTATTGTCTACTAGTTTACTCCTGACTTTGCAGTTCTAGATGCATACATTATGGTAGTAGAAGAAGGGAAAGGTGGAAGAAGGGAAATGTGAAAGAAGGGAATGCAAAGGGTAGCACTGGGACTTTTAATCTATGTTTGTGTATTCAAAAGGTTGGGATAACCAACCCGTGTACAGTGATTTTGTCTGATGCACAGAGCACCAGTACTTCAATCCTTTTTCAGGTGAGGCCAGGCTGAGGCTTCTTCAGATACTGAATAAGCCAAGATTTCATTTCAAAAGGTGATTGCTTGATATCTGAATAGTGAGACAGTGTGAAGGGAAGTTCATGTTGTTATGCTAAGTGTGACTGCACTGTTACAGTGAAAACAAGGTGTTTGTTTTCCATGGCTTGCCAGCTGCTGGCTGTACAGGGAGAAATTAAGAGACCCAGATGAAAACAGGGTTTCTCACTCCTCCCCCTTAAGTATCTGGTTCCAGGGTGCAAGACAGGCTAGGCCACTGGTTTTAGCAAGGATAGAACTTTGTATTGTCTTCTGGCACTTTGCAAATGTCTGCTTTCCAACAAGTTTAAATGATTCTTCAGTTTATAATCTTTTTTTTTTTTTTTTTTCATATAATTGACTGAACTGTTTTGTTCACAACTTGGCTCCAACCTAGACCTCAGTGAGGAGGAAAAGAAATTACCTGAATTTAAATGCCCCCCTGTTTATAATCTAAGCACAACAGCATCGAGCTATTGTGTGAGATCTGGGAAGTGAACCTGACTACAAGCCAGCATGTCACAAATGTGAAACAAATGTCAGCCTTTTATTGTCCAAGACAAAATGTAAAGGAAAGAGCTACAGCACTAATTCACTTCTTGACCTATGTAAGCCATGGATAGTTTAAATGGATGGAGGTGTTCCTAACAATACAGAATACAATAACAACACAGAAGAGTGTCTTTGCCGTCAATATTTTAGCTTGTAAGTCTTTAGCAAAAATCTTTACTATTCATTATAGTTGTCGCCAGTACCTTTTACAATCTACCACGAGATGGCAGAGTTGGACTTAGAACAATTACATCTTCGTGTACACTAAGGACAGAAACTTCAAACTATAAAAATGACTTTCTGTCCTGTAGAGAGCAAACAAACAAGAGCCAAACACTAAAGAAACATCTTCCCATGGCATGGAATTGCATATACGTATAAAAACAAATAGTATCGAACAAGCTAACCAGCTCTGATTCGACCTGAAGTCAGTCATTGAAATGTGGGCTCTCTTCTGAACAGTTCTGGCCACAATGGAGGGAATTATCAGCATCATGATATGCACAAGAATTGACAAGTGAGTTGGTGGTGCCTCTATTTATTTTTCCCCCCCACCCACCATGGTCAGGAAAAGCAAAAAGCCAGGCAACAGCAGTGGCAAGCTAATTTCCAAAGATGCCAGAAATGCATATGATGGCCCACTGTTAACTGCCAGTGTTACAATTAAACTTTCAGGAATATATTTGCCATAAGGAGAAAGTTGCATGCTTCTCAGAAAGTATTGGCCCTTACAAACTGTCCCTGCTGAAATAATCATGTCAAAAGTAATATTTTCCTGCAGCTACAGTGGTGTCTTCCATCCAATAAAGCTTCTGTCTTGAGGAGTATCCTAAGAATCAGATTTCCCGTACTTCAATATGGTCATTTTGATCTCCAGGATGCTAATCACAAACATGTTATACACCAGGACCCTGCTGGTGTCACATGCCAGAATAAAGTAAGGAGAAGATGCATGGAAGAGATGGAGACATTTAACTGCAAGAAAACAACATTTGCCCATGTTTGGAAGCACAGGTCAGTGTTGCTTGGCTGCTGATAGCAAAACGATACAGACTCCTACAGAGAAAGGACTCCTACTCTGTATACCTTAGGATGGCTCTGAAACAATGTATGGTCTCCTTTAGCTGTGTGTTGCTGGGTAGCTAGAAGGTAGCTTTGGCCACACTGCCACACTCGGTTATTACAATTGATGGGATGGGATAGGATCACATTTGCTAATCTTCTGGCTCTTTCCAGCTTTCAGGGAAATTTTTTAGCACCTTGAGTGCCTGGTTGAGGGGAGATTTCCCCTTTTCCACTAGATGGCAGATGGCCACAGTTGAAATCCTCGCTCTGGTCCTTTAATGAGCATCGTCTACTTGCCAGCATTGTAGTTGAACTCTCTCATGTAGAAAGAACACATCAAAACCAGAATAGATTTGGTGATGCGCTCTTCACCAATTCGTTTGCTTATCTATAGAATTCAGTTTGATATTTAAGTACATGTGCAACAGGGCACATACTTTCTGATAGCATCAGATGTATGTGCTTTGTAGATGCTTTATACCTGCACAGATACTTTGGGGCTCTTCAGAAAGGAGCGTGTTGGTCACCTCTTGTATACATCTAAGACGTGTATGCTGTGGCTCTCTGAGGCCTCTGAAAGCAGGGCAGTTCAAAAAGTCTTGTACTATGATGCTATTTTCCCCCCACCCCATCTCTAAACCCTAAAGGAATTGAACATATTTTCTAATAACTGACCAGCAGTAACCACCTCTCTTGGTTGCATATTGCCGATTTTCAGTGCTCTTTTCCATTTTAAGTGATGAGCAACCTCCACTAGAACAGGTCTTAAAACAGTACCATCAATAAAATCTGCAGTCCTGATGCTCCCATGCTTGCGTGATGTTCTCCAGTATCCAGCTTGAGCTTCAAAATTCAGAGTAAATTCCACTATAGCTACCAGATTTTTCCTGTTCCGCTCAAACCCATAAGCTGTTACAGATCACTGGAAAAAAGACCTTAAGTCACAGGACACTTTAGCTGGGATCTGGTTTTCTCCTCTGGAATTTGTTATTTATAACATTAAGAAATTCTTCTGGGGATAGTCTTGTGCTAGTGCCATTCACTGAGTTTAATGGATTTTTTTTCCTGCTTTATTTTGGTGTAAGAGAGGCAAGAGCCAGTCCCATGTATTTCTCTCCCTAGCAATAGCAGATTTTCCTACAGTGCTGTACTGACTCTGCAGTCTGTGCTAAGGAAGTATATTAGCTGTTTAAGCAACAAGGTCTCTCCATCTAAAACCACAGCACAGAGGATTTCACATGCCCAGCTCAAACAGCAAAGGGTTTTGAGCTCCATTAGTTGTGAAGCAGCCACTGGCATCTGAAATTTCTCCTCTGAAGGAACATGTATGAGTTTTGCATACAAAGGCATGTAACAGATTATACTTCTGAAGTGACAGCTCTGTCATGTGCTGGTGCCTCAGCAATGGGTACCTTCTACCAGCCCCAGGGAGGTGTGATATACTCACATCTATCTGTAGCTGTTTTCTTAAGTATAGTGCAAGTCTTTCAAACTTTCATTTGAGGCTATCAATGCTTCCTAATAGGTTTTCAAAGGCAACCTCTCATGGAGTAACCTCCCACTTTCCTGCAATCTACATAAGGACCTTGGCCTCTTGCAGTGCTAATTGGAGCCTTGTTACAGCTGGACTGATCTGTCAGACTGTGGCACACAAAGGTCACCTAACCTTTTTTTTCCCTTTTTTTTTTTTTTTTTTTTGTAAATGATTCTGGAATGGGCTGTGTCCTGTAAGGTGATGATCTCACTTCTTCACACATCTAATTTGAATGACTTCTGTCGCGGTGGATTAGCAGTGATTGGACACGTAATAATTAGGACAATCTGCTGCCCCATGCTCTTGGGAGTTTCTCTACCCTTCTTACATGGCAATCTCTTCCGTGCACATTTGGAGGCATCAAGCTGCCAAAGCAAACATTAGGAGTTCTTTCTTTATTCCTTCCCTGCCCCAGGATCCTGATAGTTTGTTATTGTAAAAGGTGGATTTGTAAGATCCATCTCTAAGGAAGGGTTTGGCTCTTCAGAGAGCTCTACAAGTCCAGCAAATACAGCCGTGTGGAAATACTTCATTTTCCCTAGATACAGCCATTCCTTCAGGCTTCGAGCCTGCTTCAAGCCCACTTCCATTTGTGTCCATCTGTAATTTGCTTCAAGTCTCATGGCCAAATTTTGTTTTAACTACACACAAACAGAAGATCTCTAGAAGCTATCTGAATTGATCCAAAGACCTGTGGCAATGAAAAGATCAGTTATAGAGCAGTGACAGGCTTTTCAGGGCATAAAAACCTTGTGACTGAAAGTCCAGTGCTTCATAGACTGTGGAAGAGGGAGCTTTCTATAATTTTCAGCTCACTAATAGTGTTGCCAACTCTCATGATTTTATCATGAGTCTCATGATATTCTTCTTAAAAGCTTAGTTTCTGGAATTAGGCAATTACATGAGAATCTTTCTCCTTTTTTTTTTTTTCTTTTTTCTTTTTAACATTCTTTTCTTAGCAGCAAGCTTCTATCCCTGCTGCTTCTAAGGTGGGTGGGGGACCAAAAGAGCTGAAAAAAAAAAAAAAGGAGAATCTTCAAAATTTGACCAGGGTTTGTCCTGAAGTCCCAAAAACTCCAAGAATGCAAACCAAAAGAGGTACATAGGTATTACTGATTATTTTTTCATCTTGTGGGTTTCTTTAAAGCCAGCCTCATGCCCAACTCATGATTTTTAAGTGCTTGGGACTGGCCGTGCTATTTTGACAGACCTAATACATATGTGTAGCACTGGAAGTCCTGTTGTGGCCTTTATTTTTAGAAAAGCTATTTTAGCTCATTTGGCAAGCTCTTTGTAGTTCCATCTACCTTGTGTAGCTAGGCTCATGGGGCCAGATACTTCACTGGAGCAAATTAGAGCAAGACCAGTGATTTAAACCATCTGGAGATTTAGCCCATGGTGCAGTCATCTGGCTTTACTGGCAAAGGGATACAAAATATAGTCCCAATAACATTTTTTAAAACTCCATAAAATGTTTCTAAAACAGTCTTTCGTCATCCTGGAGCAGATGTGGTATATACACAGAACACAGGACAGAAAGCTTCAGAGAATTTTCTTGCTGTTTGTTTGAGAGCATCCCCATAGTTCACTCCTTTAAAATATGCCTCTTATGGGTTTTGTACTCATCCCATGCACTGCACCACAACTGAGCTGCTGATTAAGCTTTGTCTGTGCTGAGTGATGCAAAATCATCCTCACATGTGTGATTTCCATACCAGAGTTACCTACTGTGCTTCCTTTTCTTCATAACTTTTTCCTCATTGCAGTGAAACCATGCAGATTAACATGCATGAAAGAGTCCCTCAGATAATAGCCCACACTCAAATCTCTTTGTGTTGGCCTCTGAGAAGTCTTTTGAGGTCAGGCAAGGTCAGTTCTGCTCTGAGGTTGGATTCCTCAAGGACCACAGAGGAGCTGCAGGAAGTGGTCTTGGTGACTCAGCTGATGGCAATACTCCTGCTGGTTCTGCACTGAGATGATGCCCTAGCAAGATGTGAGAAGGTAATGCTTGCTTGGACGTCCTTCTGACAAATGCAAGGTGGGGACTCAGACCACTTTGTTTCCAAAAGATCTTAAAAACCTTTTTAGTAGGAGTGAAAATTGGTGTACCCTTTCTAGAGACTGAAGTGGTCAAATAAATGTGGCTGCTATTTCAAATAGAGGGAAATGTGTTTTTTAAAAAATGTATAATCCATTCCCAACTCTTCCTCCAGATACTCTGCAATAAGTGTGCCCACATGATCATGCAGAGCTCTGAATCACACTAAGCCACTCTGCTTTGTTGGCTGTACTCCGTGAGGCTGAGCTCCCCATGCTGAACTGTTACCAGTGTTAATCAGAGTCGTTCAAATCTGCTCTTTGACTTTAATTTCTGTGACAGTATTTTTGACACTGCAGTAGAGGGATGTGAGCCCTTCTTCTACTATTCAGTAATTCCACTGACAGTCACCAGAACAAATGAAACATGAATACTCTGAGCCTCTTCAGTATCTTCTGCTCATCTCTCCAAAGCCACTTCATGGAAGCTGAGCGTTTTGCAGCTCACAACAATTCTCTTCAAAGGTGATGGTGGAAAGGAGACCACAGCTCAGGACCTCAGCTGCAAATTGTGCAATGGCATGAACCACACTGTGGCTGGAGTTCTTCGCTCCTAGGAAAACGTTGCAGCTAGGATGGCCCATTTCCTCAGGGACTGTACACATGCAAGACACGGGGCTCGATGTGGTCTTCTGAATGGCAGATGTTGTTTGTTGTGGGCCCTCTTGCGGCTTTGCCTGCGTCAGTCCTTGATGAAGTTATTCTGCTACAATACAGTTCGCGTTCTACCTTTTGGCTACAAGGTATATGCTATCTCATGCTACATCAGCTCTACCTTTTTTTTCTTTTTCTATGTCTACTTTGTGTGTTTCCCCAGACTCGTCCACAACCTTATTAAATAACTTTGTCCTGGACAACTGGTTGATCTGAAAAGCTGGAGAAGATGGGCACTAGCCAGAGAACATTTGGAAAGAAACACAGAAGTGGGCTGTGATTTACGTTCCCGGGAGAGTCAGGGACCACAGTGCAGGCTGATGTAGTACTCTGTAGTCTCACTCTCTTGTCATGCTCTTCAAGGTGGTGCATGCTTCATATGGTAACTGTGACATTCTCTGAAAGATGAGGAAAAAGCTGGGCAAGCACAATCCTTTGGTGTACACCTGATTGCTTTTACCACTAATATTCTTGTGTGGTCAGAAGGGGAAAATGTAATTTAGCTGTGTAAGGAAATATTTGCTGGGTTAAGCATGTTCACATCAGAATATTGCACATTTTTCAGGCAAGCTGTGGGAGGTGTGTTGAGAAAAGTCTTAGGATGTGGCAAACTTTTGGACTGCACTAAGATCTCTTGAGTTACTGGCCCTGGTCTGGGGAGACCATACTGCTGCTTAGGGTTACTGTGACTGAATGACAGAACTTGAAACAGTATTCTTTCTGATATTTGGAATTTTTTAATGAGTCTGGACTCCTGTGCCATATTCAGTGTTTGTCAGTATCTCATGACGATCTTTGCAGAGAGGAATGTTGTTCTTTGCATTGATTACAATCTGCATGGTCAGTAAGGAGGTGTTCTCACCGTAAGCACCTGGCTTGGAGAAGCTCATCTCCCCTTGGGGCTGCCTGGGCAGCTGGAAGAAAGCATAGCTTCTCCAAAGAGGGATTCATGGCTATAGCCTGCCTTACGTGCTCTGACACGACCCGTTTACAATTCTCTCCCTCTGCACTGACGCATAGGAAACTTAGAGCAATACTCTCCTAGATTAGATGCTCAGTGAGATGCCCACATTTTCTGTCATTAGCACCATGTTGTAGTTAGTATTTTGGTTATGCCATATTGGCTGTGCCAGCTGGAACTGAGAATTTTGCAGTGATACTAGAAGATTAATTGGCCTATTAATAGGTCATATTACCACAGAACCAGACATATCCCATATTTTTATATAAACACGAAATCATGGAGCTTTTTTCATGCTTTATGCTGAACGGTTGTGTGTTGCTGTTTCTGAGGAAACACTACAGATACACCATCAGTAACAGAATCTCTTTTCTTCTTGTGTGTATGATTGTTACTACAGTGAATTTACTAGGATCTGTCCATTACAAATTTTGGAAGTTTTTAGGGATGAAATATGTTTGGTCTTGGTTTTTTGCAGTTTTCATTCTGGTTTGGAAAACTCAGTTTGCGCTGGAAACAATAGATTGAAATAAGTGAATGGTAGCAGAAATGCATTTCAGACTTCTGGTGAAAGTTTATGTGGTCCTTTCTAGTCACCTTCTGCTGATGCCATTGTTCCGTGAATACCTTAACAGACCTAAATTGTACTGGATTATTAAATAGCTACTGCATTTAAGACCAAAACACATTGCAGTGGTGGTCAGTGTGATTTCAATCTATAGAACTGCATGCTTACCTTGTGTAAACATGATCTATGTGTCTGCTACTGAGGACTGTATCTCATCTGCTTATCCCATGACAAACGCACAGATCACCTCCTGTGTGGAAAAAGCCAGCAGGATTTAGGCTCTATTTTGGAAATGCTTAGGATCTTTCTGGAAGAAGAAATGATATTAGTATGAGACAGCTACCTATCTGTACGTATTATTCAAAAAATTAATAACAAGGAAAAGAGACAAAGAAGTGGTTCAGTTCTGTGGAAAGGTTTCCTGCCGTGCATTTCAATGGATTTAACTTCTGTCTCTGTGGATGTGTAACTTTATAGCACTGGTTCCCTAAGTATATGTAAAATGTATTCTGCCAGTAAACCAGGTTTTGTGCAGTCAATATACATATTTATTGGTAAAACATAAGTACACTGTCATCTGTCAAATGTTTTAGTTGATATCCCATTTCTAATTACTAAAATAAAATAACTGCATTAGGCTCCAGATGCACGTTAGTAAAACATAGCTATTTTCTTATCATAAGAGGAAGTTCTGAGCCTCACTAGAGATTGTGGTTCGTAATACCAAGCCCTATTAAAATGGGTATAAAATCTTGCCACGATGGCAGTTTGAGTTGTGTTCCCTTTGTGAGGAGCACTGAGTAACACATTAAGTTCAGCAGAGAATCTAGAGAAAAGGGGTATCCAAGCATTAATCATTCATCTCAATGCTTCATGGAAGAAATCTCAGTGAAAACAAAAGCAAGAAACTCAACTATTCTGAGAAGCACTTTAAAGTAGCACTAGTTTCAGCTACCAGGTATTTGCACTATCAATCAAAGTATATTTATTTATCAGTTGAATCATATATTAAAACCGCAGGCTATGCAGAGTAAGAGGCAGAAGAGAAAATATTGAATGTATACATGCAGAAGTACCAAAGCCTACACTTTCTGGAAATAATACATACATGTCATTTGCTGACAGAAAAATAGATTGTTGTAAAAAGAACTCCAGAAATGACCTGACATCAGAATCACAATTTCCTGTGTCACAGGTTAGTGAGAAATTGCTTCTTTACAGCCTAACAATTCAAGGAATAATGACCTAACATTGTTCTACTGTGAATTGGGGCCAAGAGATATATTTTTACAGGTAGCAACAAATAAGAATAAACCTTGCAAAGAGCTAGAATACATAAATCCTAAAGCACACCAGAGAATTCACCAATTTTGACATAAGCAATCTATAGACAATATAACCAATTTGAAATATATTAGGTATGATTGCAAACACTACTTGTCTCTTCAGCAAAACCAGGCTGGACTTCCATGGGCAGTACATAGGAGAAGTACTATTCAAGAATTCGGGGTTCTGATTCCAGATGTTAATGCTACCTATCTATTTTGAACATGTAAAGAAAATTCACATTGCCTTGACAGAGTTTTCTGACGCCTCATGCTGTTCAGCCAGCAGTGTCATACATCCATGTCCACAATTTTTACTTATCATCATAAGATGTCAGTCAAGATTCAGAATAAAGAATTGATATTTTGGATGCCTGACTTGAGATAACTCACAGACACTTGATTTTAAAGAAGGCCATCTCTGAAAAATATTAGCACTGGAGATCAGGAGCCCTTTCCAGAACCCTTAGCATTTATACAACGTGAGCTGTTGTTCTGCAACCCATGGAGGTGTTATCTCAAGAGAAGGGTCCTTGATACACAAGAACTCTCTGAGATGTGGATAATATATTCTTGTTTTTAATATTTTTATTCCTTCACAGCCTCGTAAAACTAAGGTTGGTGCAACAGTCCATGCTTTTGCTGAAATGTCCTCTGGAAGATTTGTAATTCCTCTGAAAGACATAGAAAGCATGAATTACAAAAGCAAATAAGGTGAGATCATAGAATCCTAGAATCAGTTAGGGTTGGAAGGGACCACAAGGATCATCAAGTTCCAAACCCGCCCTCCTATGCCCAGGGACACCCTACCCTAGATTAGGCTGGACAAAGCTTCATCCAGCCTGGCCTTAAACACCTCCAGGGAAATGGCCCCAACCACCCCCCTGGGCAACCTATTCCAGGGCTTCACCACTCTCATGTTGAAGAACTTCCTCCTCACATCCAATTTGAATCTCCCCAGCCCCAGCTTTGCTCCATTCCCCCTAGTCCTGTCACTACCTGATAGCCTAAAAAGTCCCTCCTCAGCTTTTCTGTAGGCCCCCTTTAGATCCTGGAAGGCCACCATAAGGTCACCTGGGAGCTTCCTCTTCTCCAAACTGAAAGTGTTTTCAAACATTTTATATACCCTGAAAGTCAGGGCAGTAGAAAGAAGACTGAGCTCTGATAAAGCATTTTTTCTTGAGACAGCACTATCTGGCAGCCTGAATTCAGGTCTAGAAATTAGGATTTCCTTTCCAGCTTTATCAGGGACTCTTTATCTGGCCTTGGATGAGATAAGCATTAGATATCCTAATTAATACTTACAGAACTGTAAAGGTTAAACGAACAAAGTTTTTTCAGCTAGGAGAAAGCACAAACTTTTATTAGTATCACTGTAGATAATGTTTCAGCAATCTAAAATCAGTGCAAATCAGTGGAAATTGTTCATCAGTGTATATATACTGATACACAGAGTGTAAGCGCAATATAGTATAAGGAGTAAAGCATCAGATTACACATTTTGTGCTGAGGGGGGTCCTTGTTTTGCTCAAAAATCCAACAGATTTTCTGTTCCTGGAGCAAATGAAAAGTCTTCTTAGTTGTTCCCCACAAAATATAGATTCCAACAAATCTCATGAACTCTGTATCAATGGCTGAGTATTGCTTTCTGTGAACTGCCAACTTCAGTTCATAGATTCACAGAATGGTTTGAGTTGGAAAGATCTTAAAGATCACCTAGTTCTCACCTGCCTGCCATGGGCAGGGACAACCTCCACCAGACCAGATTTGTCTCCCAGAAGCTGTGCATTTTATTTTCACATCTGTGCCAAAGAGCAATGGTTCTTCAGTGCCACGTATATTCCTTTCTTCATGTAAGCATAATGTATTGCTGTCTCTCTACAACTGGAAACAACACGAGAGGTGTAGACCCAGACTCAGTTTTTCATGTTAAGTTTTTGGTTTGGGTTATGGAGCTGAGTTCCTACTCTTAGAGCAAAACACACTTTCTGTTTCAGATCTGAATGGAGGAAGGAACCTCTCACTGAGAAAAGGCCAGGTTTGACAAAAGCAGCCACAAGTGTGACACTTCTTGAAAACTGTACAGATGTAGCAGGCCCTGTGTCTCTTCAAGAAGCTTCTGTTCTTAAAATCATAGATTCAGTCAGGTTTGGAAAGGGACCACAAGGATCATCAAGTTCCAAACCCCCTGCCATGGGCACCTTACCCTAGATCAGGCTGCCCACAGCTTCATCCAGCCTGGCTGCAAACACCTCCAGGGAAGTGTCCCCAACCACCCCCCTGGGCAACCCATTCCAAGGCCTCATCACTCTCATGGCGAAGAATGTCCTACTCACATCCAATCTGAATCTCCCCACCTCCAGCTTTGCTCCATTCCCTCTAGTCCTGTCACTACCTGATAGCCTAGAAAGTCCCTCCACAGCTTTTCTATAGGCCCCCTTCAGAGGCCACCATAAGGTCACCTCAGAGCCTCCTCTTCTCCAAACTGAACAGTCCCAACTCTTTCAGTCTGTCCTCATATCAGAGGTGCTCTGATTATCCTCGTGGCCCTTCTTGGGACACACTCCAGCATGTCTCCATCCCTCTTGTAATAGGGGCTCCAGAACCAGATGCAGTACTCCAGGTGGGGTCTCACCAGAGCAGAGTAAAAGAGGAGAATCACCTCCCTCAACCTGCTGGCCACACTTCTTCTGATGCAGCACAGGATCTGGTTGGCTTTCTGGGCTGCAAGTGCACACTGTTGGCTCATGTTGTGTTTCTCGTCCACCAGCCCCTGTAAGTCCCTCTCTGCAGGGCTACTCTCCAGCCAGTCACTGCCCAGCCTGTATTTGTGCTTGGGATTGCCTTGACCCAGATGCAAGACCTTGCATTTGGTCTTGTTGAACCTCATGAGGCTCTTCTTTTAAGTAATAGATGGTCTGTATACTCCTAGTTCATGGTGAATGCATGTTTAAATGGTTTGCTTATCATTTTACGAGAAGTAATTTCAGTGTATGCATTCATGTGAATAAGGCCCTGCTTTATCAGGGCATTGCAATTTGTGTTTAAAGTTGAACGAGATCTTGTATATTGTCTGAAATGAAAGGCAGGCTTCCAGGCTGGTTTTTTTTCAGTAAGCAGAAGCACCACCTCCTTTGTCAATACAGCATAGATGTATCCTTTTGCAATTGGAAATACAACCAAAACCAACCAACCAAAAAAGTCCCCCAAACCCCAACAAACCATCAGGAAATTACCACTGAGCTAACAGTTTGGATATACTTTGGAGGGAGGAAAAATAAAATAAGACTTAGTCAAAATGTAGAATGCAAGAAGATGACACCTGCCTCAAGGAACTTACCACCAAAGCTTTAAACAAGAGACAACACATACATGGAATAAGATAGGAATCAGAGCTGCATATCATCCCTATGAGTATTGCCTCATTGTCTTCCCACAGTTACATTTCCCTCAGGTTCCAGGGCAACTTTATTAAAAAGAACTGAATGTATTTTGCCACAAAAAATCTTCCCTGTTCTCCTGGCAAATTCTGAGCCAGCATTGCACGAGATGTTGTTAATTTATTAAGTATAATTGTGATCGATTATTTTCTATAGATATGAGGTGCATTTAGACTTGGTGCATTGTCATCGGCCCCAGAGCTGGTGCAGCTGTTTAAATCAGGGCAGAACCGATCATATACCACTCCCCACTTGGACTTAAACCAGATATCATAAAGACAGAAGTTGCATGAAACATGATTTCATGCCTCTATCTCCTAGGGATCATCCCACATGTAATTATTTTCTTCATTCTAGAAGTGAAGCATATTTAAATGTGTTTTGTTTGTTGTTGTTGTGGTTTTTTTTGTTTTTTTTGTTTTTTTGTTTTTTTTTTTTCAGGTAGCTTCTACCCATGAGTATCCTTTAGAATACTCAACTGAGCCTTTACATTTATCATAAAGATCTATGAAGATTTATAGAAATAACTCCTATAGATATGAACAAAACAGAGTGGAGCATCCTCCGCTGGTTTTTCAACTATTTTCTTCAAATATCTGCTTTAATAAAAAATTGCAGCTCTCTTTCAGACCTATATGAAAGATTTTAAAACCCACACTTTTGCCTTTTGAGGCTAGTCTAACTTCCTCTGTGGTAAGTCAGATTTGTTCCATTGACCTAACAGAAGTGGGACAGATCCCAGATTAGTAATCCTAGACCTGGTTGTATGCCAGTCTTTAATCACTATAAGAGCTTTTTTTTTTTTAAAAAAAAATGTGATTAAAACCCCCTCTTCCCTTAGCGCAGAACATTTTTTAATGTATTCTCTATATCCACACATTCATGCTACAGCAAAGTATAGCAAGTGTACATTGTCACATATCTTTATATCCCTTCTTGGTTTCATCCCCATCAAGTTACACAAGAGCAGAAGGGAAGACCAGAGGGAAGAGCTGCACTTTGACCTCTTGTTCATATTTTGGTCCTTTTATGTATACCAAATGTCAGTCATTCTGTCGTCTATTTAATCTCGGACACCTATGGAAGATTAAGAGAGGGCAGTTCAATGAGCAGAGCAGGAGAGGGAAGGAAGGATGAGCTACAGCAGTCAGATAATGTAAAAGCCACCTCAAAGTTCTCAAAAAGCTCCAACCGTCACCAGCCATCATCTTTTGACAAAAAGGAGGAGTTTCCATTTAGGTTTAAAAATTGTCATCTTCTAAAGGATTGTCATGTATGAATTCTAGAGAGGAAAACTGTCCTTCTTAACCGCATAACTCCTCTGAATTAATCTTTTAATTCTTCCTTCTTTTTATTAAACAAAAAAAAAAATGTTCTTGGCCAACAGTCTGGATGCACACGTGTTTGTAACTGTGGCAAGAATTTAGAACTTATCTAATATTAATTTTTTGTATCTCTATTTGTTCCATCCAAAACCTTTTTATTCTAACCCACCTTCCAAGACAGATCATATCCCACCAAAGCAACCTATGAATACAAGTGCACTTTGTTCTCCGCAGATCAAAGACTTGTTTTGTTCCTACTTTTGGTAACTAAAGCCCCCCTCCACATTGTGTGGTGCTCTTTGGTGGTAGGTGCAATGAAACTCCTCTTAGCACCAAACTGTCCACTTGCATGGGGTAAGGTTTCATGGCTGTGCCAGCATGAACCGCATATGTGCCATGGGGAAAAGTCAGAATGTCTTTAGACCAGACAGTGGACACATGATAGTGCCACTTGACCAAAAGAAAAGTTGCAGAGTTGATTGCCAAAGCACCCTGTCACTTCACAGTCTTCCCCAAGATATCTGAATGAAATAAATGGGATTTGAGGTGCAAGGGGAGCCAGTTGACACCCTCAAATATCAGCCTTCCAATGACATTAAAAAACAAACAAACACACAAAAACAAGAAAAGAAAAAAAATGTGCAAACTTTCAGACAGAAGGCACCAAAAGTCATAGGCTTAAAATTATAGTCTTGAGCCTGGGGTCTATCCATGTTGCTGGAAGAGGAAGGCTTCTGAGGAGCATAAAGCTCATTTTCCACTTGCCTGGACCTGGGCTGCATGTCTGGCAAATCCGCTGGCAAATGTTAACACTGCCCAAGGGACTGAAAGCGAAGCTGGGGGCTGATGTGGCATGCAGTTGCCATGGTACTGGCCATAATCCTGCCGGAGTCAGATACCCCCATGATATGGCGAGTTTCAGCTTGCTCAGGGGTACAGCACGATGACCCTCCCCAGCAGCATCTGGTTGTATTTTAAACTTCTGATAAATTCCATAGCCAAAGAAATCAAAACAAATCAAGCAACAGGCCCAGTCTGGCCAAAGTCCAAGTTAAAACTGCTGCATTTCTCATTAGTATGACTGTTAATACACCAGATCAGTGCAAAAGCCAAGATCTTCGGGGTAGAAGCAGGGCACTTCTGGGAGATTCTTTTTCCTCTCCTGGTAGCCTCGGTTCCAAAACATGAGGATTAAAATAGATTATCATGCTCTGGTGAGGCTGGTTACCGCCTTTAGGGGAAAGTCTTTAAGGAAAGCTTCTGCCAGCGAAGATGTTCCTCTCGAAGGCTAAAGTCCTGCGTTTGCGGGCCTGGCTCCTCGCAGGGCTACGGGTACAGTACGGGCCAAGCCTAGCCAGGTCTGCTGAGATACTCTGTGGGGTTTTGCTGCTTCCAGCCCCGCCGGGGCGGCAGCTTGAAAAGTAGCGCAAACTCCGCGGAAAAACCACCAAACCTCACCAAAGTTGGAGGGAAGCCACTCGCCAGCTCCATCTCCGCCTCAGCGCGAGTGAATCGCACAAGGCCAAACTTTTGTTGTTTGGGGAGGGAGGGGCGCTACATTCGCCGAAGAAGGGTCTTTTTGTGGGTTTGCTGCAGCTGCCCTCCAGCTGAGCGGGCTGAGGAGGGGCTGCTGGCGGCCCCGTTCACCGAGCGGCACCGCACGGCCGGAGGAAAAGGGTAAGCGGATTCCACCTAACTGCCAGAGAGCCCCACACCCCAAATGGTGCGGTTCGCCGAGGAGAGCGGGTGATTCGGGATGTAAAGGGATGGGGAGAGAGAGGGAGTCCGAAGCGATCNTGGGGGGAGGAAGGCGGTTGGGGCAAGAGAAAACAGACCCTACAGCCAGTGTCCCTCTTGTGTGAAAGCGCTGCAGCGTCTTCCCTGCGGGCTTCTCAACTTCAACCTGTGTCTCTGTATAGGTATATACACACATAAAACTATGTATATGTGTGCGCACTGTGTCCCGCCACCGGCCCGGGTTGGTGAGCAGCAGGACTCAGCTCCGCAGCGCCCCGCACCTCTCCAAATTGCCCCCAGCCCTCCCCAGCCCTGCCTTTCTCCCCACCCGCGCCCGCGGAGCTGCTCCGCGGCAGCAGCCAGGAGAACACGGAGCCGCCGGCGGGATTCGCGGCAGCTTTTGGCGAGGAGCGGAGCAGAGTTGAGGGGAGAGGCACAAAAGGGAAGGACGGAGGGAAAGTCCCTCCCACGCCCCCCTCCCCCAAGTTTATGATGGGGGTCCGGAGGAGCAGCTCTGCTCCGCAGCAACCGCTCGCCTGCTGAAAACTTGCTGCTTCGCTTTTGGGGTAAAGTTGATGCTTATTTTCTCTTTTTATTGTGCTTTTTGTTTATTCTCCCTCTTCTCCTTCCATCGCTTTTGTCGGAGGTGCCCTGTGGGGTGAGGGAGGGTAGAAGTTTTGCGAGGGGCTCTCCTGCAGCGAGTGCTCGGGGTGGGGGGTCCTGTCCCATATTCCCTTCCCCTCCCCCGCAGGTGAGCGGGGCGGATGCGGTCGCGCGTGTGTGTGTCCGCGGTGTGTGACTCCCCCCGCCCCAGGCTCCGCCGGGACTGGGCTTCGGGCTGTGCCTCTACGGCCATTGTTTTTCCCGGGGTCTGCGGTGACAGTCCTAGCCCCGAGCTGCTGCGAGGACCGCCTCGCCCCGGGTCCCGGCGGACGGCTGAGCTCCTCACAGTCAGCAGTGTGTTTGTATTAAAAAAAAAAAAAAAAAAAAAAGCANAAAAAAAAAAAAAAAAAAAAAAAAAAAAATTAAGTTATCCCCCGCACCTGGGAAGGGGCAATCTTTCGACAAGTATATTTGCTGAGGAATTTTAAAAATTCCCTGCTGCAACTTGATCCCTGTGTGATGAGGAGCGGCTCGGAGAGAACCGGACTCCAATCCTATTAAGGACTTACAGAGAGTTGAGAGTTTTCCCCCCAGACTCGGTGGCTTTAAAACAATCGAGGAGGAGGGGAAGGAGATGGGCTCATCTAGATGCCTTTTCTGCCTCAAGCGATTGCCATCATTTCCTGGGAAACCTGACTTTTCCAGCGCAGGGGCTTAGGGCGGTTTATCAGCGGTCGTGCCGCTGGCCCTGCTGATGATTTTCCGGCGGTTACGCGGTTTTTATACATTTATCTTTATTTTGCTGACCTGCAGCCTAGGCTTCAAAACTTGGCGGGATGGGGCCGCGCCTGTGCGCGGGCGCGGTGGCGGTGTGCGCAAAGCCGCGCCCCCTCCGCGGGGTCGGGACCGGCACTCTTTGGGTGAGCTACGGCCGGGGCTGGGCCCGGGGCCCGCCATGGTCTCCCGGTACATTTCATCGGGGGAGTAAATGCGTCAGGCGCGGGGATCACCGTGACTGATGCGGCCAGAACTTGTGCCTGCCTATAGATGCCCCCGTGTGTCCTACAGCTGCGGTGCTGGAAACCCGTCTGCCCGCCTTTCTGCCCGTATAAATTAGCATTTTATTGGCGTATCGTGTTTATATTTTTACAGCCACTGATAAAAGGACTAGTTGTAAAACTTTGTCCACCCCCTGCCAATCCCCTTCACTTTTAAATTTTATTTTGGGTTTGTTTTTTTTTTTTTGCAACTGAGGCTCTTGGGATGTACAAGAATTTGAAAGCGAACGTTTGACTAGCGTGCTGCATAAAACAGCATTTAAACAAATATTGTATTGGCATGCTCTGTGGAGTTGGTGCCAGAAAAGTAAAGTAAATAAGCCATGAAATTCAAAATATACAGAAGTGGAATAGACTGATTGATTCTAAGGCTTGCTGATTTGATCTGTTTGTTCTAGNAAAAAAAAGTTTTTGGGCTTTTTTAGTTCTAAATTCATTCACTTCACTAGAAAAGAGAGTACATTCAGCTGGAAAAGAGGATCCTGATAAATAATTGTATGTGGTCCTGGGTGAAATGCATGGTAATTGCTGCACACAGCAACTACAGTTGGCGAATTGGTTTGGTTCAACTCTTTTGATGGGTGGATATGGTAATTTGTATTTTGGCTGGAACTTGAGGAAATGTTGACACCTGTCAGACTTTGAATTGCAATAAAAATGTCATATTGAACGTTATTGCAAAGCTGACAACTTTTAAAAAGTGAATGAAATTCATTATGGCTTCTCCACTGTAAACAACTCTTGGAAATTTGTCATTTGATTGAAAACATGACCTATCTGTAGCACTGAAAAGTGCCTGATCCACTGAAGATGAACTGTTAATCTACGGGTCTGTGTATATCCAAGCCTCTGGTGTATGTTTGTGAAAGAGCTAATCTTTAAAGCAAGGTGAGGTAAGATTCACTTGATCTCAAATGTTGTTATTGCTTAAAGTATGAGACTTTGAAGTGCCCAGAAATGCAACTGCTGTTCTTCAAAGAAAAAACAGATCTCAAGGACTGTTTCCAACTTCCTTTCAATGTCTTTTTTCCAGTGTGTTAAAGGGGATGTATACAGATGGACAAATACTGTTGGTATTAGGTCATCCTTTTTTTTGAGAAAAATTAGAGCCATAGAAGAGTTTGAACTAGATGCATATGCCAGTATAAATCTACTGTAATTTCACTGAAGCTGCACCAGTTTATACTTGTATGAAAGAAAACATAACTTGACCTCAGATAGACAATACACAGCAGTCTGCATTCCTTAACGTCACACTGAGCACTGAAGTCACATGTAGAAAGGCAGCCTAATTGTGGCATATAAATATTATGACCAGGGTTATGGGCATTGTTTTGAAAACCATTTAAAACTTTTATGGCAGTGAGTAATTTTTGACTATGGTTTTTGCTATTCTAATGATCCTACTGATTTATACCACAAATTCCCCTTCAGTGGCACATTTGTGTAAAAGCTGTACAGGCTCTGGAGCTATGTGGTCAGCTGTACAGAAGAAGGGTTATGTGATCACCACAGCATTGTATAACTTGGAAATATCTTTTACACAGTCCTGATACTTTATTTCTTTTTAGAGAGTGTGAGTTTTTCTAATGAATTTTCCAGCCTTCTGGCCCCATCTTTTTACTTTTTCTTGTTGTTTAAGGATATGCTAGAGCATCTAATCTAATATCAATAGCATTAACCCCACATTCTCTTCTTCAAAGAACAGAGAACACTTGGTTAACTGCCTCTCCCTGGTTTTCATGGCATACTGTAAGGCAGTTGTTTGCCCTGTAGTCTGAAAGGTACACAGATACTACATGCTTTTGTACTCTCAGAAGTGCTCTGTTCATAGTGAAGTTTCCAGTGCAGATTAGCGGAAGCAGTGGAGTCAGTAAGCAGTCACCAAAATCTGTATGCATTTGTGCAGCAAACACCTATCTATTGCTCCATCACAAAGCCTCCACTTAATAATCTGGCCAAGGATTTCAAGGCAGTGAGTTTTTTTCAAAGAAGCTACTTAGGGACATTAGATGTGACTATAGCATCAAACTAATTAGTTGCCACTCCATTTCTGTGAAGCTTCCAGGGCTTTATAGAAATGCGATATTTGCACTTCTTACTTGCTGCTGAGGCATCGAGGTTAAGCAGTCTCTGCTTTTTGTCTGCTTTTTTACTGATGGGAAAGATTCCAGGGCATTGTTCGAGAGCTGCACAAACCCTGCTATATACCTAGGTAAATATTTTAAACAGTTGCGCATTTGGACAATTTGCCACAAAGCATTAAGTGGTATTTAGGGTTTGCTTCAACTCTGTTCCCAGGGCCTTTTTAAAGAAAACCAAAACAGCAGGAGGTATTTGGGAATTAATTGAAACAACACTAAGTGAAATGGCAAAGAATGAATTGTAGTATGAATGATGCCAAGAAGACATTGTTTAGAAAAGTAAATATTACTTGTGTGCCTGTGCATCCCTGCACATGGGTGCACATGTGTGCATGCATGTGCGCAGTTTTTTGACTCGTACACAGCAGATCCCGGATGCATCTTCTAGAAATTAACTGCTGTTTGCTGTACAAGTAACGGGCATTGGATCTTGTTCAGTAGTCTTGATAGTTGCAGAAGCAGCATTGCAGGTTTTCCTTGTGAACAAGTGACTGGAAAGGAAATACTGGGTAATCAGGCGTGATTTTTCTGCAGACTAGTTCCAGTTGGGAGTGAATACAAGGTAGATATGTAGAGTCCAGGAGAGGCCACAATACTTGGCTTCCTTCATGCTCATCTACTGTAAAGCCACATACCATACACTTTAGGTTACTGTGAACTAAACAAAATCAAATACACAAAAGATGATATGAACATCACAAAGGGAACAGAATAATTGTTGTCCTGTAACTCAAAAATAGCTCAGAGCTATAAAACTTGTTTAGGATTTGTGAATATTCAGTACCACTGAAAAATAGGCCTTAGTGCCTGGAAGTGGACGCTTAAACTACAAAACATTTGATATTAGTCTACTTTGGTCTCCTGTTGCAATGACTTGGGGCATTTCTGGTACTGTCATGGGCATGGTTGCCCAGATACATGAGTCATTGGTGAATCTTTTCTCATCATTTCACAATTATTTGCAATTGGCTGTCACTTTCCCACAACTGTAAATATTCTAAGAGGAAACAATAGAAATTAGAACTGTAGGTACCAGGATCTTTGTACTGGATGTATTTCTTTTTACTTTCTAAGTGTTCTTTTTCATATGAAAAGAGTTTAGCAGCTTTATCCTTATTCAAGTCTTTTCTTTTTGTATCTACTGGGGAGAAAACCATTAATTTTGAGGAATGGTGAGAGTAAGCCTTAAGCTGTCTTTGACGTTTTAGTTTAACTTGAATAGGTTAATTTTACTTTATTTTTTAAAAAAGAAAACAAGTTGGTGGGAAGTGTGTTTTAACTGTGAGCGCCTGATTTCAACCATTAGCATAAGAAAAAAAGTTTTAGTGCATTTACTATTGTATTGAATGAAGAGTTCCAACAGTCAGGGGAAAGAAAGTAAAAGGCTGTAAAGAAATGATGGTCTATTCAGATTATTCAGCGGCCCAAAGCTCTGGTCATCTGCCTCTGAAATCTGTGATCGGGATATCACTTTTATCTTCCTGTGCCTTTCTCTCGCCTTTTTCACATGTTCAGTTTTGTCAAGGTTTATTGATCACGTTTTCTTCTCTGCAAATCTGTGGAAAATTTAATGAACCAAAAACAACAGAGAAATAAAAGGAACTTTTTATTCATTAGCACTAGATTGAATTTTATTCTATAGTGAGTACTCTCCTGCCTCCCACGTGCATTATTGTGTCATTCCTGCAGGACTTACAGTACATACAGTGGGGATAGCTGCACTATTAATTCTTTTCCAGGGAAAAGTTTATTTAATGTTGTGATCTCATGGCATATCTAACCCTGCTGCTTGTCCCTTCTTTTCTGCCCTCTTGACATTCACATTCTTGACTGTGGTGCTTCTGCCACTAAAAGCCTTAAAGTGTGTATTCCACAAAGCATTTACCTCTTCAAGAATGAAATGTATTTGCTACCTTGCAATTAAACCCAAATTTAAATGATTGCAGATTAGTAGTAATTATTTACAATCCTGATTGTTTTGGTGCTGTGATCCTTGTTCATTACACATCTGCATTGCTGTGGTGCTGCCCCAGAGCGCTTTGTGATGCAAATGCTTTTGTTAACTTACAAATAGTTTCAGTATCTAGATCATCTCAGGTGACATATTTAAGTCTCTTCTTTTTTCCCAGATGGACTTAAAAAGCTGTAATTAAATGTGGCTTCTAGTATGATTAAGCTTTGCTAACATTTTCCATGGAACCATTTACTTGAACTCTGGCTCTTTCTGATCCTGTCACTGGAAGATTTTTCAATAAAAGACCTTTTTAACATTAATTTAATTTCGTTTAATGCAGCTTGTGAGTGTAAGGAAATGAGTTAAAATGGAGGATATATCAGGTGGAAAGATTGCTTGATTCTGAGTAACTTCACTGCTGCTCTATGTTAAATGCCAAGGTGTAAATCCCAGGGAAAGGAAAACCTGCAGAGTACTCCCAAATACTCTCATAATGACTGGTACTATCAATGCTGATACTTTTAAGGGATGAGCTGAAAGCCACAGAAGGGCATCCATACTTGAGATTGTAATTTCAGCTACAGTGATGGCACATCTGCGACTGCATCTGTTTTTCTGTGCAATGGGCGACTCTACGTTCTGTAGGAATACACACCTGCAGTCTTGAACTTCCTCCAAATCTAGAGGAAGAGCTTTGTGTCCAGCAGAAGGAACTCTGCTGGGGAAATCTGAGCTCTTCTGTTGGGGGTTAGGGTGAGGGTGGGGAGAGGTGGAGGGAGTGAAAGGTAAAAAAAGTGTTCTGTCGTCTTTGAAATGTGGGATTTTACTGTGGGTGATACAAAATCTCTCCAGAGGAACATGTTTTCTCTGGGATGCTCTGCTGCACAGCGGAAGCCACTGTGTGTCCAGCCTCTCAGTGACGAGCAGCATGGGGAGCAGCACAGTCTCACACCTCTGCAGTGGTGTGTCCTCCCAGGGATCTGCAAAGGGTGGACAGCTTCCCAGCTCCTGCTACTGCAGAAATAGCAATGGAAACACTTCCACTGTTAAAAAGGCAGTTCAGATGAGTGGGTGATGCACTGTAGCTATTATTCAGCACTGGAAGCTTTAAATACCCACTCTGTAGTAGTTAAATCCTTTCTTTATGTGTCCATATATTTAGTGATTATATTTTCTTAGAAGCAACAGACCACCTGGACCTTGTCTAGCATTGTGTTAAACACTTTGATTCTGTTACTAAAATTTATTGAAATCCTCTTGAAAACATTTTAGCAATTTAAAAAAAATCTTGGATCCCTAGCTAAAATCAGTGTGTCCACCCCCTTCATACTGACCTGTGAAGTCCTATCAGAACTCCTTTTTACATACCGCCTTTAAATGTGAGGTCTGTTGATTGCAAGAGTGTTAAAAGAGCATCAGTTCCCAACACCAAGATAGCTTCTTTTCAGAGCAGTGCTCAGCAATGCCTCTTTGTGCACTGGACAATGCAATAAGTCAGACAGGACTCTCTGAGCCACCTCTATAAGGAACTGTAAGGGCTGCTGAAGTACACTTGTGTTAAGTTGAATTGATTGAAATTTAATGGCTGTTAGTAGCTATGAATGGTAATGATTTTCTAGAGTATCTTCACCATGCTTGACATTAATAACTGGAGAGTGTGTATGTGTGACGCTAGTGTGTTACTCATTTTTAAAGATGCTTTCTCCCAGCCCTCTTTCCCATAATTTAGTTGTTTTGATGCTTTGGGGAAAAAAAAAAAAAAAATCTTGGACTCAGAAGAGCACGTACATCTTGTCAGCATAATTTTGTGCTCGTGATTTTTATTTTTTCCAATTCTAACATAAATCAGACTACAATACAGTGAGAATGATGAATTTGTTTTACATGCCACCATGAATTAATGCTATGCAAATAGAAGCTTTACAGGTGCTGTGATTTACTTAATAATTTCAAGTTCTAATATTTAAGCTCATTCATTATGTTTGAGTTAAAAAACCTACAGCATGTTCATATTTTTAAATGTGAAATGTGAGATTTGTGTGCATTTGCTGTGTGCAGTTGCTGTGTAAGCACATTTGATGGCTAAGAAAGAATCAATCAGTGTTTGTATTCAGCATCTTATTCCTGTAGATGTTACAGAGACATTTCAAAGAGAATAATCAAACATTTGCTTGTAAAGAGAGGAAGATGCAGGTGAAACAGCCTTCAAGGATATAAAGAAGCAGAAAACTGCCAAAGTAAAGTTTCTTTGGCCTTTAAACATTGAGCGGAGTGATGCAGTTTTGCTATGCAAAGTGGCCTTTATTTTGTCTTGAGCAGCTGGTTGTGAACTGCTCCCAGATCTGCAGTCTTCACCATATAGTGAGGATGAGGCAAGGAGCTGGTGAGAGCTCTAGGCATCCTGGGTCAGAGGTGAACGCGGATGTGATCGCAGGGTTTTCAGGCTTTGATATAATTTTTAGTGTGCTTCCCAAAGGCTAAGGACAAGGGGGAGAAAGTTTGACACGTAAATACATCTTGAATCTCTGAAGATAAGAATAGATTTTGGCTTTATTTCTCAAAAAATTGAGGTCACTGTGGTCTGATGACAGGCTGAAAGCCCATCACTCAATTTCTTTCTTTTTCTTACTTTTTCTTCCTTTATTTTTCCCTTTAAATGAACAGATAGAAGCTTGTTTTTGATACATTGTACACATTGAGTTAGTGACAGCATGTTCAAGTTTTGAAGTTTCTGGCCCCAGGGTCAAGGTTTAGCATCAGCATCAGGGCTTCTCCGCCCAGGTGCTAAGAATTTTACTGATTATGCTTTGAAACAACCAAAATTATTAAATTTGGTAAGGTGAATGAGGGAACAGCTTTACAAAATACGTTTGCTCATGAAACAGGGCCGTGTGTTTGCATGATTGCCACAACCATTAGTCATGGGAATAGGCTCAAGAGTTGGTCCTTGACCTCTTCAAGCCTAGGAGACTGGAGACCAGGGAGCAGAGTGGTACTTGGCTTTTAGTAATGTTGACAGCTTCTTTTTTTTTTTGCTGTGTGCTCTTGAAAAACTCAGAGGACAAATTCATCCCGATGTGCCATTCAACCAAGGGTTTAGCTGGGTGTTAAAGTGCCATTTGGGAAGTGGTGCACAGTGTACGTACCGTGGTCAAGTTAATTATGTTGCTTTGGCAACCACAGCTTTGGTATTTCCTGACTAGGGCTCGTTGATGGAGTCATATTCCAATATCTGGCATCATCAACACTAAAACCCATGCAAATTCAGATCAGTTTTGTCAAAAAGTTGCAGAGGGAAAAAAAGAAAGGGGATTTTTCTGACAGTGTTGGAAATGCATTATTTTACAGGTTTTGTGTTGAAATAAGTTTCTATTTAGAATTTTAAATTATAATTCCATTGTAAGAAATACAGTAGCAATACAACTGATTTTCCATTAGGTTCCAAGTGATTGTTTTTTAAATTCATGGAGTATTTCAGCATTTGGAGATTTTGTTCCAGTTCACAGTAAGTCAGATTTGGAAATTTTAACTTCCTTTCCTTTATAAACTGCAGTAACTGTATTCCTAACTTTGCTCTTCCTTTGTCAGAACTTTAAGGGGATACAGAGCTGAGCATAGTACATACGTTGCCCAATCATGCCCATGGCTGTTTTTAGCCCTTGATTTAATGGGTTATGTTTCTGAGGTTCCCCACCAGCATCCCGTTTTTTTTCTCTTTTGAAGAAAAGGGACCGAAAGGAGAAACACTGTACATACTGTATTGGTAAAGTCTGCACCTAACAACTGACCCTGCTGCAGCACTCTTAATCTCTGTTTTCTATTTGAGAAAATGTTCCTACCTCTGTGTTTTCCTCCAAGGCCTCTGGCAGGGCTTGCTAAAATGTAAACTATGTGTTGGACTTATTCTGAGAAATTCACTGGTGCTGTAGGTGAGATCATCCCTCTGGGACAAAGCACACAGGGGGAGGTGGGTGGCAAAAGGCAGGTCCAGATCTGCATCATGGGGACGGGGATGAAACAGGGCAGTGCTGGCAACTGCTGGAAGTTGCACCATTCTCCCAGGAGCATGCAAGGTGAGGGATCCTCCTTTGCTTTCCAGAGGGCATTTCCAGCAGTGCAGATGGCAGGGGGATCGTTGCCAAGGCATTAATTTCCTTTAATCTCTTTTCAGGGTAGAGATACCCAAGAGCCAGACATGATCCAAGCTGCTGAAGGTGGGAGATCAGCAGAGCTTGCTTGGTGGGGGGAACTCGCTGAGAGTGAGCTGATGTTGCTCTCTTGCTGCCCTTTCTGTCTGGAACATTTCAGGTCACCTTGGGTATCTCCACTCTGCCCGATGGTTTGCCGGGGAGGCATTGCCTCAGATTAGATGTAACATTTTTAGTGCATTGGGTGTAGTTAGATGACAGTGTGCTCCAACAGTCAGGCTGAAGGAAGGGCACATAAAATAACTTGGGACCCTTAGCTGTGATCATTTTGATGTCTTCCTCCTTTCCTGCTGAGGGTGCAACTTTGCAGTGTAGTGGAACCTCCTGTCTTCACTCCAGTTCCCCCCTGCTGTTGCTGCATGTGGAATAACCAGCGTGTTCTTGGGGTTTACCAGCAGAGGTGCAGCATAGGGGAGGTGAAGAAGGCAACCACTCAGGATGTCTTCTTTGAAGTGGCTTTTCATCCTTTCCTTGGCTGCACTCTTCTGGCATGGCGCAGCTGAGGGACTGCCACCCTGGGGTTGGCTGGATGTTAGCCTTGTAATGAAGTGGGAGCAGTTAGGGTTTTGTTGTATTTTTTATCCCCCTCCTGTTGTTAGTTGCTAGGATGAGGTCTATGCTCCTCGCATGCCAAACAGCATGCCTTCTGGGTGTACTAAATTACAAACCTCCCCAGTAGGCTGGACCAGGAACCGTTGGTGCAGCAGTTCAAACAAAGTGCAATACTGCAGGTGCTCTTTTGCTGGCTGCTAGCTTCGAATGTCACACCTCTCTTCTACTTAACATCTATGCTATTTCAACATCTCACATGAGCTAATGGAGTTTAGACATCACCTGTTTCTCCTACTCTCCCTGGAGGTCACAGATTTCTGGACACCCTTGAGATGGAGTTTCACGGTCATCTGTGGCATTTTTAGGTCACAGAACTGCAGCAGTAGGTCTTCTTGCCAGCTAATCAGATGACTAATTAGTCCTTATATTGCTGCCATTATCTTTTTCTCTAGCTTTGGTTCAGCTCTGCAGGATGAAGCCTGCTAGGAGATGACACCTGAGAATAACTTGATTGGAAACTTAGAGGCAGATATGGTCAAGAGACTCCATATGAGCAATCATCAGTGCCTGTGTTTGTGTACCTTGATTCATCCATGTATATTAAGGCATCTGCCAAAGCACAGCGTTTAAAGAAAGCCTTTCTGTAAGCCTCATGTGATTATGGCATTGAAGATACCACATGCACAGCTCTTTCAATTGCATTGTAATGTGGGTTATTTCCACAAGATAGATTTTTTTTTTTTTTTCAACAAAGGCAGCTGTGTATATACATTGTAGTTTATTTTAACACACGTTCGTTTTTGTATCAGGGCATTTTATCATGCACTCTCTAAAATGCTCACAAATAGGGACTTGGGCAGTGCAAACCTTTGTGTGTATTGCAGTCACATTAACCCACATTATTTCCTGCTTTTCTCAGGTGTTGATGGCATCTGGTTGTGACAGATGCTTTCTGATAAAGCCTTCAGATCAACATGCCTTTGGAGACATCAGTGCACTGTGTTGGTACTTGCAGACTGCTGTATCCAAATACTCTTCTTTAATTGTCTTATTAAGTAGAGAATTAAGCTCTGTGCTTTGACTGTTTTGGTGCCAGTGATTCTTGTTGCAGGCTTTGGCACTGCACCGCGCTGTGTTTTAAAGAGACAGCATCGCTTTAATGATGTGGGAATTGAGTTGGAGGATAAAATCCACTGAGAACAATGCCTGACAGAGTAAAATCTGATTTTATGTTCTTCTCTTCAGATTGTTAGGTGGGGGGTTTAGTTCAAATGCCTGCGACGATTTAAGAAATGAAAAGCAGAAATTCTTGCTGCTGCCAGACCACAGGCTCCTCAGCGCCAGACTTGCAGACGAATGTCACATGTTGCTGTATGTTTTGAAAGCATACCATGTGTTATTCTTTAACTCTCTCAGTCCTTCCTCCAGCTATATCATCTTCTCCCTAGCCAATCTCACAGAAACATGTCTAATGAAGTAAATTTACCTCTTCCTGTCCTCCCATGCAGACCCTGGGATGTGTTCCCCCATACCTGTCACTCCACACGGCGGTCTCTGTCTGTGTACTTGCAAAAGTGACTGTAGCTTGACTTCATGTAACTGTCTCTCATGCTTTAAATCAGGCACTTTTGACACCAATATTGCAGCTTATGTTGTGTGTTAGGATCAAGGAGCTCACAAATGACTTAACATATGCTTAAAGCTTTTTTTTTTTCATGGAATATAATATGTTTCAGTTTAACTTGGCTGTGGGTCTAGATAACAAATGTTTGCTGTTATAATCATTGTGTTTCCAGAAACAATTTTTTTACTTCTTCTTTTCTACTGTCTTGGATTAATGTTTCCTCCAGCTAATGACAGGACTGGACATGCAAACTAGATTAGAGCACAGTGTGAATAGTATGAACTGAAAATTCTGGCATCTCTATTGCCTACAAGGTTAAGTGGTTTACTGTGAGGTCACAAGGAGTAAACTAAAAGCAAACAGGCAAATTAATTCAGATCTCTTGGGTCCCTCCTGTGGAGAGAGCAAGTCCTGGGGGATTTACCGCTAAAATGGTCTTTGAAAACCCCACCGCAAGCCTGCAACAATGCAGAACCTTCCTACTGATGGCCAAATTGTGTATAGACAAGACGTCAGAGTCTGGGTGCCACTCCAGCAGTTCAGCCATGGGGTGTTGCACCTCCTTCTCATTCGTGGTGACAAGATGAGTGCCACAGAAGAAGCGGTGGCAATGGTAGCCCACTGCTACAACTGTCATGGGTGGAAAAGGCTGCTTCATGTTAGAGCTGCTCCCTGGGGCTGCCTTCCGCAGGAGGCCTGCTCTGGATTTCAGTGGGGACTGGAGGCAGCCAGTGCTTTTGCTCAACAGATTCATTAAGCTTGCCTCACCAAAAAATCCTGTGGCTTGGCCTTCTGCTTCCATTTCTTCAGAAAAGAGCCTTTGAGTTGGCCTGCTGGTAGGACTTTAAATAACATCTCTGATAAGCCAGAAAGTGTTGAGGGTTTCTGATAAAGGATGGATGGTGAGGGCTGGGAAGACTTGAGCAGCTGGTACAAGGGATCATCTGTGTGTGCTAGCTGTGTTCTGGATCTCTGCTGGAAATGTATTGTACTTCATCTGTATTCCTTGGGTTTTTTTCTCTGTTTATTTATTGTATTTTCCCCCTTCTTTTTAAAAACTACTATAAGTAAGATTTATGCAAGTACCTGCATCCAGCTGTATCTTGTAATTGTAGAAGGTGCTCCCACCAGCCCAGGACCCATTAGATGCTCAAGTGTGCCAACTGATACCCCAGTTTGCAACCATATTTGCTGTACTGGAAACTGGATGGGTCTGCATACTTATTCTACTCACAAGCCTAGATCTGAGTCTGTGTTAAAGGCAGGATCCTAGTCAGTCTTGGAGTTCTCTCTTTGGTAGAAATGAGTGATTTATTGTTTTACTATGAAAACCAGACAAAAATACAAAGTTACAAAGTTTATATTTCACATTCAGATGTAATTGCAAGTGTGATGCTTGAATAAGGTCTTAAATGTTCAGGAAAAAAAAAAACCTGTCACCATCCCATGTAAGTGCACGATTTCTACCTAGCTTTGTCCACCAAGTCCTGCTGTGAACTGGGACCTCCTTCCTCACTGGTTCTTCCTGTTTGTTAAGGACTACATTGCTTGAATTAGGCTCAGCAACCAGCTGTGTTGTAAGGATAGAAAAACTGCCAGGACAGCAAGTGCCTGTGCTGGGGCCATCAGCCTAAGGGAGAGCCAAGTGCTGTGTACTGCCCAGCTGGAATATATAGTTTGTCTTTGTGTCTCCCACCAATGAAACTGCTGAAGAACAGAGCTACATGGCTGGAGATTAGGCTACATGGAGGGGGAGCATGTGGACTGAAGTTAAAAGGGGACGGAAAGCCATGAGAAAGCAGAAGGAATGATGCTTTCTACTTGCAAAACAGCTTGTTATTTTTTCTTTTTTTCTTTTTTTTTTCAGTTCAGGAAAGAGTTGTGTTGGTTGTAGGATGACTCTAAAACTGCTTGTCTTAGACTAGTGCTTTCTCACATGATAGAGGAAAATTTGAGCCATATTTGGGACTGGGACAACTTTTTTTCCTAGAGGATAAAAGATGTATTTAAGGAACTGTTTTAACTTCACACTCTTTTAGTGTAATCAGGTTGCCTTTACTGGTAGCTTGAAAGGATCTCAAAAAATGATTCCTATCTGCTGCCACCCCCAGGAGAGATTGTGGATGAAGGTGGTGGGTACAATACCCAGGCACCCAGAGCCCTTAAAGACATGGTTTTGAGATGAGGAGTCAGACCAGAAAATGCTACTTCTGCTAGGTATAGGTCCGACACCTGGCAACAGAGTTGAATGAGAAGTCAGTGCAGCTGATGTTAATGCTAACCCATCTTTAGCATCCGGCAGGATGGTTTTAGAATCATAGAATAGTCTGAATTGGAAGGGACCTCTGAATAAGCAAGGCTGTCTTCAACTAGATCAGGTTGCTCAGAGCCCTGTTGACCCTCATTTTTAATATCTCCTGTTTTGAGCTCTCTGGAGTAATTTAACAGTGCTGTCTCTATTTCTTCTCATGGAGGGATCTCAGAGGTGCAGTTTCCAAACATTTCTGCTTGCTGAAGAGGCTCCAAGGTGCAATGCTGTAGGTTGTGCTTTCCTCCTTGTTGCTGTGGGCTGCCATGGGTGAGGGTGTTTGTTTGCAACACCAAAGGTGTGAAGCCCTAACATATATTTCTAGAGGTGGAGGAATGGGTGACCAGGTGTCTTCACAACATAGGCATGCACAAGAGGGTAGGATGACTTAGTTCCTTGGAAATAGTGATAAATGTTGCAACTCTGGCACTATCATTAAGGAAGTATGACTGCTTTTTATAATGTGAGTTCTTAGCACAGGGCTAGCAAGTGATGACTGCATTATGAGATCAAGTATGACCAAGAAGGCTCTCTTCCAGCCTAACGCGTGTTGTTTCCTTCTCAAGTGGACCCCTGTGACCTAACTGTACTAGATGTGGAGCTACTATACCTTGAAACCATCCAGAGATTGTGCTGGAGCAGAATGACTGCTTAGCCTGCAGCCCATGTTCTGCAGCATGCCTTGTCTGTGCACAAGTGTGCAGAGGCTGTTCCAAGATAACTGCTGTAAACAAGAAATGTCCACTAGGTTTGCGACTTCCACTGTCGTGACAAATACTTCCTTTATAATGTTAGTGGCATATGAGAAGCTGCCTGAACCTGATTGCCTTGATTTATGAAAGAGCTGACTGTACATTCAGTTGTTTCCCATGAGGCTTCTCAGAAAGCAATGCTTCCCTTGCCCTTTCCTTATCTGAGCCTTTCCTGTGGTCTGCAAAGACCACCTTATCTTTCAGAACATTTGTGGAACACGTACCAACTGTGCTCTGTTTGGTAGTGGTGCCTGTATGGATTATGTTAGGCAGAAGAATTATTGCATTATTATGTAGGAAATTCACAGACCTTTTGCAGCCTATTTTTTTTTTTTTTTTTTAAAGGGGAGATCTTTGCCTTTAAATTAATTGATCTTTGGTAGAACACCCAGTGACCTTTAGATGAGAAGTCTGGAATGTGAAATTGCCAGCTCTGTTCTGCTAGACCTGTGGGCAAGTGCAAAACCACACTCAGCTCACAGCTAGCCACAGCATGTGTGGCCTCTTGGCTCATGTGTAGTTAAGGGACATAGAGGAGTCCCAAAGAGACAGGCTTCCAGACAACCTGCTGGCAGCTGCAATAAGTACTGCTAGGGAAAGAAGGGATGCAAGACACCACGCCTGTAAGAAAACAGTCTTCATTAGTTCTGCAACCCATTGGACAATTTGCATTCTTTTATTAACTTTTTATTATGGCAAAAGTGACTAGCATAAAAATATTCTAGGTGCCAAGAGGATAAACAGTGAATTAAAAGGATTATGGTCTGAACATTTTATAGCTTTTAGAAAGATGTTATTAGATTTACTAGCTTAAGTTAAATTTACATGACTGAATTACTTCTTAACTTAGTAATGAGTTTTGTGGAGAAAAAATACATCTGTTTAGGTGTTTTAGGAGGACATAATTCAGAATACATCGTAACTCTTTAGGCCTTTATGGAAGAATAGAGCAGTTATCCTTTCTGTCTCAAGCCAAATGGATTCTGACTGGCCATTTGAGTCTTCTTCTGGAAGTCAGCATGGCCTGTATATTGTGTAGGAACTGGTAGCAACTCCTGTGCTGTGGGTAAGATAATAAGGGGACTATTCCCAATGTTACATTATTCATATTGCCAACTGCAATAGTTTAGGTTATGTCAATTTTCATAAACTCTTGAAACACTTTAAGATAACTTGGGCTTTTTTAACAGAGAAAAGCCTTTATTTTCCGTAGATAACTTATGGGAAACTGATGATTGCCCATGGCAGTTGTGTTGGAGGTCACCTGTAATAAACGTCTCTTCTGGTACCCACTGACATTGTCAAATCCAGCCAAACTCCAAGCTCCTGCCCTGTGTAAGGGTTCAGTATTGTTTCTGGTGTGTGTGTGTTGGCTTCCTCTGAATCCACAGTGCTTGCGTGTGGCTCTCTTTTCCCCCCCTACAGCTCCTCATGCAGCACACTTGTGTGTTGGACAGAGTCCAAATTTCCTCCCTCCTGGGGATTCCTTTGCTGTTAATTTAAGTGATGGCAAATGCAAACTTCTTGCCAGAGCTTGCTGTGTGTTTTTGGATGCTTTTTTTAGCTGTTCCCTGAGGGCTCAGCTTTTGTCCTTCCCCACTATACTTTCTGTTGTAGGAGAGAGGCCTTGAGCTGGAGCTGATGGTCCCACCTGGCTTTGAATGCATCTCTGACATGGCTTTAGTACCTAAGCGCCTGTTGCAGTTTTTGAAGATTTCTGCTTTGTTATTGTTTGCTCAAGTCTGGGCTTATAATACTGTGAGCATATATGTTATCTTTGTCTTAATAGCAGAATGAATCATTCACGCCTATAATAATGTGTGTCTAAGTTCCTACAGCATCGTGATTTGAGGATTTTAAACGATGAATGGAAGTTAAAAGAAGGGAGGGGGGAATGACTATTTTTAATAGGTATGCAAAATCGCTTTTGTCTTCAAAAGACATGGTGTTAATATGAGACAGGGTGAATGTGTTGAAGATAAGTAAGTTCCCATCTGCTGTGGGTCCAAACTGAAGACTTTTAAAACTGAGGATGTGCAGATAGATCAGGCCACTATTTGGAAAAGCACTTAGTAGCCACAGTCTCCCTCTAGGTAAACCATCAGTGGCCAGGAGTTTGTTCTAGCCAGGAAGCTTTGGAACAGCTCTTCTGTTTGAAGGAATCTGTGCCTTTGCTTACCTCCCTTCAAGGGGTCTGACCTTGTCACTGGAGGGGGCTTCAGCACCTGCCCCACTGCCGAGCCCTGCTGCCCAGGATTATTCTCCCAAACATAGCCAAGAGCCAGTTCAGTTGTGATTTTAACCCCCATCAGCTATTTACAGCAGTCCTCTTGCTTGTCCAGACAGTTTTGTTGGAGGAACTGCGCAGCAGGACACATTAACAAGACAGAGAAGAACAGCACTGGGTTTATGAAGATGCAGGCGTTGGAGGAGTGTCATCTCTTCATCCTTCATTTTGCACTGATCTTTCACAGGGCACTATGTTTGCTTGGACCATTCAGGCTGTTTTTAAAAGCAACGTATTTATCTTGGTACAGAGGTATATAGCCCCAGTCAGTGCATAAGGTGGGAAGGCCTTGGTGTTGTATCACCCTTCCTAGTGGGTAGGCCAGTGAAAATGATGACGAGGGAGCACTCCAGCATAGCCTCCTGGACAAAGTGATGGACCCTTGAGCAGCACAAGCAGACTTGGTATTTGGCCAGTTTGCAAGGTGGCTTGTGGAGAGCACAGAAGCAACAGGGCAGAACTTCAAAATGAAATTCAAGTAAGAAAAACACCTAGACTGTCTGGAGGACAAAATAGAGGAATAGATGGCTGGGAAGAAGCACCTACTGGAATACCAGTGCCCTTGGGAATCAATGGCTGAGTACAAAGATGATGCAAGTTTGCTGCTTTTGGTAACCTGAAGAGACCAAAAGAGGATTTGGGTGCTCACCCTGCTGTGAGGAGGCAGCTGAGACTGGGGAGGTAGCACTGCTAAACTCAGGAAGTGTAATGCATTCAGGTCTGCTTCACTCCATTACAACACAGATTGACAAATTGGAGAGAGTTCAGGAGGCAAAAAAAAAAAAAAGGTAACAGGGAAGCTTGAGGGATTGACTTATGAGAGAAGACCGAAAGAGCTGAATATGGATAACTTGGCTAAAGGATGACAAATGGAGTGGTTGAGATATAAATCTACAAATATCTGAAGGATGTAAACACCAAGGCTATGAAGAATTATTTAGAGTGGTACAATGGGGTGTAACTAGAAGTAATGGGATGAAATTTAAGAGAAGGCAAATTTCAGCTGAATAATGGGAGAAGCTTTTTGACAGTATGATGTATTAGACTATGGGATGCTCTTCTAGCCGTATTCTTTTTGCTCACTACTTAGGGCGCAACCCTGCTTATTAAGAAGTCAAGAGTTTTCCAGAGTCCTTATTGAGGACAGTTTCAAACCATGCCTTTTGGTTTTTATGTATTTGATGCAGGGGCACGCAAACCACACACCAAAACTGCTGTGCCCCTTAACATGTGCCCACCTCTGGGTGTGCCATAGTGGCTCTTGTTATTGCAGCGGTGGGGGAGAAGCCACAGGTCTATGCAGCCCCTTGAGCTGCAGTTCAGCCCAGACAGCTCTGCTGGCATGAAAACTTGGCTGGCTTGGTAGTGTCCACTCTTTGATCAGGACCTTCTTTTACCTTTCATGCTTCTGCTTATCCAGGCATTGTAGTGTTACAGTTTAAGAGCTAGTTTAGTTATGGTCTCTGGAATAGACTTCCAAGTTATGCTGCAGCTCTGTGTAAAAAACAAGAAATCTTCCACTTTGCCTCCAAGAAATCAGGGCAAACAAGATCCCATTGATGCACAGGTTCTGTGGTCTTTTAGAAATCTACAATGCTGTACCTTAACTTTTGCTTTAGAAACTCTTCATTTCTTCTCCTGCTTTTCACTTCACTTGAAATGCAAACTAAGGTCAAAGGATCACTTTCCTACTGGCAGAACACTCTGCATTGTCTGTCATTTTAAAATGTCCTCCACAGTAACTGAGGAAAGGCTCATTTCTCTACTCTTTATGCTTAAGAGTGACTCTCTTGAATACATTTTGCTTCTCCTTATCTTGAAGGGCTAAATTAAAAAATTAGGCAAACTAGCTGTATAAATCAAGTTGGAGCATCTCGACTAAAATGGTAGTTTGTCTTCAGCATGGGGAAGATGGCAGATTCATGTAATTAGGGAAACAAATGCGGCTGTAGCACTTAGCATACACTGGCAACTCAGCTATTCTGTTGAGGAGAGGGAGGACAGAAAACTTTAAAGCATTGGCATGCTTGGAGCATAAATGAGACAAGAGCTGAAAGTGTCTTTTATAATTGTTCTTAAATGTGTTTTGCATTGCTCATGCTGTCCCTGAAGAGGTCTGTGTCTGTGTGCTTCAGGGAACTTTCTGGGTTATATCCCCTCTCAGTCTGTGGGAAGAAAGAACCGCTGAAGGGTTTCACTCTCCCCTGGATGGGGATGAATATTTTCTTTGCTGAAAAATGCAGTTGTGATCTCCTCAGTACTGGATTAATTTGCTGAATGCTTTTCACAGAGAATTTTGTATGTGGGGAAGTGTCAAAACAATTGTGTGTTCGTTGCAGCCCTTCCCGTCACTGAGGGCTGTGGTGAGAGCACACTTCTGGATATGAGAGCTTTGCTTTGAACCACTTTTCATATCCAGATCAAGGGTGGATGTGTGCTTAGGCCTTCTCGTCTCAGGAGAACAGCATAACCACTAAGCTACCTCAAGTTTCCCACCTTAATCTAAGTGGTTTCCATTTGGCAGAAATAAATCATTTATGTCAATATGACTGCAGAATTATTTTTTAAAAATTGTTTGGTTTCAGTGCTGTGCAGGAGTATCACTTATTCTCCCTACCTTACTTCTGAGGCCACTTTTAAAAAGGAATTTTGATTATGCAGCTGAGGATCACTAATAGCATTTCAAGAGATGTGATTTTTTTTTTTTTTTTTTTTTTTGGGGGTGGAGTTTGATTCATGATACTTTTCTGTCTCTGTTACTAAGTAGAGTTGGGCCCTAGTAATTTCCCTTTTGCACTCCTCACAATGAGGATGAGGCACATGAGTTCAGGGCTCTTTTAACTGCTTTTGAAAACTCCTCTGAACTACATTGGTGAAGTACATCTTTGGAGACTGTGTCCTGGAGCACACCAAGGGAAGTGTTTGGGCCTCATGAGTGAGGTCTTGTAAGAAAAGGCACCTCAGAATAAACTGCTGTAAGTTTTGGGGCCACCAAAACCATGTTCTTTGGTGATGGAGGTCTTGGAACATCCTTGCAAAATGTTAATGTGTGCCTGTAGCTTCCTGTCCTTCTCAACCCTCTTGCAGGTGTGTCTGTGCCACCTAATTCTCAGGTTGGTTCTCTACATGTAATCCTTCACAGCAGGGCTGGATTATGACTTGGAACATTTCCTGCCTTGTTGGTCTGTGTTGATAATCTGCAGCTGAAGGGCCAGGAAGATGGGTGGGAACCATGAAGTCCCAGAAAGAGCTGCAGAAATTCATCTCCCAGAATGGGGCTGGCTTTCAAGAGCCAACCTATGCAGCACATAATCATGATTTGGATTGGAAGGGACCTCTAACCTCCCTGCAGTGAGCAGAAACATCCTCCACAAAATCAAGTTGCTCAGAGCCTTGTTGAGCATGGCAGACTCTACTTTTATCAGTGTAAGAAAAAAGAAGTTGCCCTCCTCCCTTATCTATTGAGGGCAATGCACAATCTTGATCCAGCTTGTGCAGTGAAAGGATTAATTTGCTGTAGGTGTTTCATTAATAAAGCAGTAGTTTATCTTCTTACATTTCCCCATAGCAACTGCAAAAGAGTTTCAGATACACTTGGCCTTTCCCGTTCTCTTTCTACAGTGAAACAGATGTTTCACCGAGTGCCCCTCACAAGGACAGACCAGCATCCAAACCTGTCTTACAGCAGGATATTAAGAAAAGCACAAACTGAGGGAGTCAGCCCAAGTGCAAGGAAAACATCTTTCTTTTTTTCTTTTGCCATGTGGGCAGACTCATAAATGTGTGTGTGTGACAGCCATGCTGTGGAACCAAGGCATTTTGACTCAAAATACACTATCGGTTTCCCTTAGCAACATTTAAAAGTTGAAAAGCTTTTAGCTAATTGTACTAGAGGGTTGCACCATTTCTTCTCTGCCATGTGTGTTTTCCTGGGCTTTTATCCTCAATTACTCCCATCCTAGCACCCTACCTTTATCTCTTGCAAGTCCTACTCCTTGGGCCTGCCCTGAGTGCCTCCAAGAGTAAATGTTTATAATGTTCATTTAACTTTCTGTGAAATCTCTTCCAGCTTTCAAAGAAAGCTCTTTAGTATGGTCTGCACAGATGTAGACTTTCAATAGGAGAAATTCTCTGGATTCTACTAACAGCTTCAGGACTCTCAAGTGATGCTGATGTGCTATAGTTCAATGTCCGTATAACTCCATGTAAAAATTTTGTGCTACCTCAGATTGTGAGTCTAAGCCACTCCACAAAGTAGATTTAGGCCTTTTAGACATGCAGCATATACTAACAGTACCTATTTTTGTTTACATATAAATAAGATTTCTTTCCGCAAGATCTGTCAGAGGCCAAGCTTGGGTTTTAAAATGAATAAATAAGCAATGGAAGAGTTCTTCTATCATAAGGTGCATTGTGTCAACAGAAGTTTATTTTGTTTGTCTATTACAGCAGGAAGTGCACTGACTTTGACTTGTTACAGTTTGTTGTTGCTTTCTGGTTTTTTGGGCACTAACATTGTTCAGTGTTCCGTGTTCCTACGAGAAAAAAAATCATACTAGCTTCTTTTTACCCTTGTTTTCCTTGGCAAAAGTTAGCATTTTATTTATTGTTAGCTGCCATGGGCTATAGATGAACTAGCTCATCTTTTGAGGTAAATAATTAATTTACTTTTCATATTTATTATTAAAAAAAAAAAAAAAGTTGGCACCAGGCAGAGGTGATGGAAGTTCTTCTGGGGTCGCATTGTCATTTTGCAGCAGATCCAGATCAGTAGTGACTAAAGACTATGATAAGGCTTGTTTGTTCTGCCATCAATACCTGCACAAGTGTTTTCCACCCCTGCCTTTCAACATGCTTTAAGAAAATGCCTGGGCTTTGTAAGCTAGGTGTATGTGTTAAGCAGCTGAATCACAGGTGGACCGTTGGAGTATCAGATAGTGGTGTCTGGGAGTAGGGACCCGTGGCTTCTTGTCCTGGGAATCAGGCCCCTGCTTCACAGCACTGTGTGCATTGAGTTTCTTCTGAAGTCAGAATCCTGGTGAGTGATAATCCCAGCTGTGTCCCACCATGTCCTGTGGAACTTGGAGGTGCCTGTCGCTTAAGGTCTCGGCTGTCTGCCAGCTTTGCAAAATGCTGTATTCTAATGCAGAACAAATTTCCCAGGATTTATTGAAATGTCCAGAAAAATCAGCTGCCTTTGCAGTATGTCCACCTTGGATGAATGATTTCTTGTCATTTTTTCTAACAAGGTAGGAAACTGAATGGCTGTGACTCTAAGCTGTGTCCTCAGTGTCTCTCATGATAGCAAGGAGGAAAGGGCGGCACTGGAGCTGGGCTCTGTCAGTCTGTGCCACTTGGTGAAGTGCAGTTCCAGCACCTCGGAGTTAGCATCAGATAAGCAAGTGATAAGGCAGGTTTAGCAATGTCCTGGCAGCTTGCTGACAAAGTTGTGCAGCCTAGGACTAAGCTGCCTTGGACTGTACAGCCCCAGCCTGAAGCTGTCTAATATGCTCCATTCACAGCACAGACATGGCTGCATATAACTTCCAGAACTGCCAGGCTGAGGACTTTCACTAGGCTAAAACTCCCTTAGAAACTTAGAAATTAAGGCAAAATAATTGGCAACCAACTAGTGCTGGTCCCCTGAATCAGTCTTCCCTTTTTATGGCTTACACCCATAAATTGTGGTAACTGTTGTAAGGGTGTTTGTGTATGTGAGCAGTAAGAGGAGGAAAGAACTGGTATTGATCACACTGGACCTTATACTCTGATTTGTGTTGAGCCAGAAGGATTTAATCACGTATATTTAACACACAGTGAAAAGCAACACAGGACTTGGGTAGACCATTTGTAAAAGTGATGGTTGGGATGATGGAGAACAACTGAACAAGGCTTTAGATTTTGGAGATGTGGTTCAGATACAGTTGTGCTGGTGTTCCTAAACTTTTCTGGTTTTGAATAACTTTTTTATAGCTGAGATTTTTTTTTTCCAAGTATGAAGCTTAAAGCCATCTTAACTGAAACTTTATGATATGAAAATAAAGTTTTCTCTAGTAAGCTGCAGTTTGTCAAAACACACAGCACACATTCCAGATGGGTTACAATGCCAAAGATTTCATCTCTCCCTTTGAATATCCAAAGAAAATGGAAACCTGGCATCTTAGTGCTACATGGACTTCTACACATCCCTTTCAACAGCTGGGATAAGCTACTCTGCTTTATCACACATTTCCCATGTGTTATGAATCACCACCTTCTCTCCAGGCAGTTCACATGCAGGATACTTAATTGTTTGGAAGCTTGTGTGTTTGGCTATGAGTAGCACAAAAAAAAGGTTGTAAAGGGACTTACCCAAGGATAAGATGGATCTCACATTTAGTTCTCTGACAAGAAAGGAATTGTCATATAATTGGAGCTGATGCTAACTGATATTTCTGCTTTTAGGGAAAATATTTAGGGAAAATTCACTATGTTTCCTAACAAAGCTCTTAAAAGTGTCTCACGGAAAGGAAATTCCATACATTTTTTTTGCTGTGGAAGCAAAAAAGAGAAGTAGTTTTAGCTGATTATTACAAAATGAAAGAGAGCAGCTGTCTGCCCTGACTCTTAGAGCTGGAGGATTGAAGCCATCTGAAGCTTAATGTAGAGCTTGGACTCATGGAGTTCCCAGGCTTTATGCTCCTGCCAGCATCCTGGGATGGGTGGCTGGGATCCCAGCCGTCCTTGAGGTGGGACTGCTTGGCTTTGAATGTCTGGTTACAGAGCTGATGAGAAATTAGGCAGTTCTCTTAACCCACCCCACCAGCAATTACCTAGAGAGTGGTGCACAGCATCAGTTGATGCCTGCATTTCCAGAGCGGGCAACCTGATGCTTTGCTTTGGAAGTGACAGGAGGCTGTGTTAGGTGCATGCTGGTGCATATGCAATGCGTAGTACATTGCTAGTAATATCATGTAAAGCCATTATGGTTTGGAGTCTAGCTGTAGCAGAGCTCCGTTGAGGAATCTGCATGGAAGGCCATGGTCTGGATAGGAGCTAAATGGAGGTGCCCAGGCAGTTGTCAGCAGGTAGGCAATAAAACAGAAAAGTCTGAGTTACTCCTTTTCTACTTTGCGACTGCAATATTTTAGAGCTTTCCCCTTCATGAAACTCGCCCCTGTGTGAATTCCCTCACAGCTGTAAGAACGATTTAGTTCCACTCATTAGTGATGAAGCAAAGGTACATAATAAAAAAGAAAGGATAATACATCACCTAATGTATTTTGTTCCTGGGCTTGAGGCATGCAGGGCATTGTAAAGTATTAGTTGCTTCCAGATATAGTAGATGTGCTGTTGTATGTTTTGGAAAACCTAACTGTCTAAGTAATAGGAGACCTCGGCCATACGCTCTGCTGTTAAGTCTCTGCTGAGAAGCATGGAGAGACTGGTCTGCTCGCTCTGCGCTTGTGTGAATTATGGGCTGTGCAGATCAGCGAAGTGCAAATTAGCAGTCCTCTACTGTCCTGTCATATCTTGACTCACAATAACAGAGTTCAGGAGTTCACTGCTTGGGGGGAGGCAAAAAAAAAAATTAAAAAAATCCGAAGAAAGTTTGCTCTGACTTACTGGTGCTTTTTATGAAGACTGTCTGGAGCTGAATAACCCCTGGTGAACTTGTATCCTCCACCCCAGCTGCAGCCTTTCAGCTCCAACAAAGACCACTCACTAAATCCAGGAAGCGGAGCGGCGCGTGGGTGAGTGGCTGACTCCACATTCACACCCTGCCTGCTGTCCGAGGGGAGCGCCGCTCCTCCCTAGCGCTGCACTCGGGGCCTGGGAGCAAAAGCCTCAGCGTGTGTGTCTGTGTGTGTGTAAAAAAGAGTTCTTTACCATCCAAAGAAAACTGCACTTTCCATTGAGGTTTGGTTTTGTTGGTTTTTTTTTTGTTTTTTTTTTTTTCAGCAGTGCACCTTTGTAGAAACCACAATAAAAACTTGGGGCCGCAGGATTTTTATTCTTTGCATACCTCACTGTGCGAGAAGGGATGCCAAATGTTTTTCTGGAAGCAAGGTTTCCAGCCATGAGCAATGATTTAGGAGGGTGAGAATATCAGTTTTCAAGAATGTTTTATTTGGAAAACTTTGAGATTTACTTGAGACACCACTGATCTGTTTCCTCTGCTTTGATTACTCTGCTTCCATATACATTTAGCCACTGGCTGTTGTTCTTTTGCCCTCCAACAGTCTTTTTTGATGCCCTAAACATGAAGATCTTTGTTATGCTAACACAGGAGATGGAGCAGCGCGCAGGGAGAGATAAAAGCGGTGTTGTTTTATGGATCCTACGCAGTGTAGTTTGCAGGAACTTTTAAAATACTTTGCACAGCGCTCCTTAGCGGGATACAGCTTTTTAAAAACAACATTTACAAAATATGAACAAAAGAATATTAACAGAGATGAGTAAGCGCAGATTTCTTCATTTCACAGGTGGAGAAACAAAGCCATGTAAAACTTGTTGCTGGTACAGGGTCTGATCAGGGGTGAAAATGGTGAGGCTCAACCTGCAGAGCTGTCATATCCCTGCGTCACAGTAGTTGGAGGGAGATGGTAATTTAAAGTGACTAAGAAAGAGGTCTAAAGTGACTAATTTAGAGGTCACTAGACTTTGATGCTTCTGTGGCATGCTATGTATAGGAGATGTGTAAAAGTTACCTATTATCGGGGTGTAAAAACAGCCCAGAACTTCAGCTGCCCCTGCCAGAACCTGTAATCGTTAGAATTACGGAACTTTACATTTTAAACAAAAAATTAAATTCTATGATGCTTGAAGATGTTTCCTTGGGAGCATCCAATGTTACAGCCTGAAATGAAGCAGATGAGCTGTTGGGTGGGAGGCACAAGATCCTCAAAGAAGCAGCTGTTGAGGTGTAGTGCCTTACTGGCCCCATGAATTCCCTGACCACAGCTCTGTGTGGAAGTCCTACTACCCCATTTGCAGTTTTTGTTAAAATCAGCGGTTAGTGGTTTAGAAACTATCATGAGGAGAGGTTAATGCAGAGCAGTTAGAGCTTTGCACTCACCTGCTGACTGTGCTGTTCTTCAGCTGCTCCCTGATGGCTTCTACTTGGACACAGAGGACTTTTAACACTTGCTGCACTTTGGGATGCTCTTGGTCAGTGGCAGTTTTTCAAGGAGGCTGTCAGGAGGGGACTCAGAGCCCACATGCCCTATCTGGAAACCATCTTGGGTCCGCCAGTGCAAACACCAACCTTTGTGCATCTGAAAAGTTGTCCCAGGTGCCTTGCTGAGGCTTTTCTGGCCCCTCTGCTTGCTATATTCCCCATTCTCTGCTGCTGTATTTAGCGTTTTTCTCCTGCAAGGTATTGGTCAAGGCCAACTTAAACTGATCCAGCTGTTACGCTCCTGTTTCCATCTTTACCCCTCTGGCACTCAGGTGGTCACACAATATGCACATTCAGATGGTGAAAACATAAACCCAGGGTTTAATTTTTTTTTTCCTTCCTAGAATCTGGTTTTTGGCTGGATCAGTTTCCCAAACTGATTGACACTGTAATTGCATTAATGTGAGTGCAAGAGAAAGGGGGGGAGGGGGAGAGGATGTCTGTGTGAGGGAGATGGGAACAGGAGGCTTAGTGACTTCACAGCATTCCATGCTCAGTTTGGTGTAAGTTGCATTCTTGGTTGCTGGGACAGGTTGCATTTATATGGCTGATGGGGCATAAATTTGGAGGTTATGTGTACAAAAGATTACAGCAAAAAAATCCATTGACCTCCCAAACCACTGGAGGTAATCCTGTATGTCAGCTACTCCGCAGCCTAAATAATACTGTCTCTTAGATTTAAAAAAAAAAAATAAAAAAAAAAAATTAGTTGGGCTTGCAGTGGTTTTGCTCTACATCATCTGCACTTAGTCTTGCTTCTGTAGTGTGATACTGCTGTTTATCACTGACTGGGATTATGCTGCAGCTGGAACTGGATCTCTTATTGAGTAGCTCCAGGAGGACGGCTGGTCCAAGCAGATGTACACCAAGAGTTCTGCATCCTGAAAATGTCCGTCTGGTGCTTTTATCTTTTCTGACTGAACATTTCTGTGTCCCTGTACATGTAGGTACAGCTGCCTTGTCTTAATTGCCTGCACCATCAGGATATATCTATGGTGGTTTTCAGAGCTGGGTGATTTTTACCCTACCATTTGCACCAGTGTCCAAGGACACAGGCTGACAGTCCTGGGCTAGCTGCTCCCTGTATGCTTTTAGCTGTGGTTTAGGCATGTCTCCCAATGGGCTTGCCCAGCAGACTGGAATCATCTGTCCTGCAAATGGTCTCACCTTTAATTACAAAATATTTAATGTCTGTGAAATCACATGTGGGTGCCAGAGTTTGCAGAGTTCTGTTGCCTTGCTGGCTTAAGGCATACATTTTTTAACAGTCTCTTGAACTTCAGGATAACAGTACCTATTGAACTGTGCTAGCAGATGTTCAACAGGTTAATTTTGGTGCACACCCTACCCTTCTCCTCCCCATTCATACTTTTCCCCCAGTGAATGACTGAAAAAAGGTTTTCATTTCATTTTATCACCTTTATGCCTTATGGCCAGTTGTATGTTCAGACTCTAATTTTATTTTCATCATCTCTGTGCAAATGCTAGTATGCTTTGTTTTTTGGTGTCTTCCCCACTCTGTTTCTTATTTTATCCTGTTTTCCAGTATCCTGGGCCTGCTTGCTCTGTATCAAGCATTAACTTGCTTTTCTATTAATCACATGCTCTTCCTGGCTGTAGCTTTTGCTGTCTGACTGTTGCCACCAAGTTTTATGTGCTGGGTAGCTCTGAGACTGCAAACTGCAGTCCCTTTCTGATGAGAGGGCTCTACAGGAATGCTGTGACAACAGCCAGTGCAGAAACCACGTGGACCTCTTGATGTACACTCAGAATCTCTGCGCCCATCCTCTGTTACAGGAACCTAACATGATCCAGGCTTGGAAGGAGCCATGCCTAAGGGCAGGACTCTGAGCTAATTCTTTACAAGTAGAACCTTTGAACGTTTTTCTAACTTTGTAGGAAACAGGAGAGCATCACCATCATTCAGCTCACAGGGTTGTGGAGGTGACTAAGCCTCCCCACTGTGATTTAACAGGACCTGGCCTAGAAGAGATGTAGCCCAAGGCAAGATGGCCACAGGTCTCCTGTTACCTCTGTCATTCCTGTAAGTTGTTCCTATATATTGTAGCATCAGGATGCTGATGCTTTTGTAGAGACTAAAGCTCCCAAATCTAAGAAGCACTATGTGGACAAAGCTTATGGAGTTGCGCAAAGAAGATTATTAATGAAATAGAACAGCTTCATGAGAAGCAACACTTATTGCTTTGTCTGCAGAGGGATCAGTCTTTCATGAAAGACTTTGCGTTCCCCTGATTTATTTATTTATTTTCCCACTGAATGAGCAAGATTGTTTGAAAAGGGTGGTGGGGAAGGCCACCAGGGAAAAGCCCCCTCCTCTACTCACTCATCAATTCTTATAACATTAAAAAAATTAATTTAAATTGCCACTTTCCTCAAAATGAAGCGTAAAGCTTTCATAGTTCTGTTGTTTAATTTCCCAACTGGATATGAAATTAAGGAAATTGTAATTGTTTGACCTCTCGCATCAGGGAGTCTAGGTATTTTTTTCTTTTGTTTCACAGGAGTACATCTATATGAGAATAACGTCTTCCCTAGAGGCTCCAGTTCTTGTAAAATACCATCTAATGAATTCAGATATATCTCTTCTTGTTGGTGCTTTTGCACGCTGTGGCTTGCCTTGGGTTTGAAGTTGGGGTAGTTCTTGTTGAATTGTCTGAAGGCTCTAAGTACACTTCCTCCTCGTGGACTTCCTGAAGACTGTCCATTGATTGCATCCTTTGGATTGGGTTGCTTATCTTTCTTAAACAGTCCATTATTTTTTTTCTCACTAGGCATTGCTAATGTGCCTTGCATAAGCTTGCAGCTTTTTGAGCCCTGATCCAGGAACCCTTCCAAATTCAGCAAAACCAACTAAAGAAGCAGGACCTTTTTTTTCTCCACCCTTTCTTTGTGTCCTTTGTTACTGAAGAGGGCTGCAAATATTTAAAATCATTTAAAACCAGACAAAAACCGTCTCTTTTGGTGATTTCTCCAAAACACCAGTTGGTTATTGTTGGCAAGGGGATCACACTGGAAAGGACTAGTTGTTCTGCGTGGTTTTGAGCTCAGAATACTGCAGGGCTTGTCCCTGGTGGCTGGGTGGAGCCCTCTGGATACCTGCCCAAGAGGCATGGGATGTCTATACCGCAGATGAACCTCTCCTGGGGGCAAGACAGGTTGGCACCAAAGAACAAAGCTACTCTCCGGTGAAGGGTGAAAAAAATATACTGAATAACACTGAGAAAGTAGCAAACATTAGTCTCAAGATCTCTGTGATATGTGATCAAATGCTTACAAGGTTTTTCAGGGGATCTAATATGCTGTCTTCTAGAGAATAAGTAAACTTGTCAGAGTGTGAATTCATTCATTTTGAGGGCTCTTGCCGAGGAATTTTTGTCCCAAAGGCAACACTTAGAGAGGTTTCCCATGTGGTAGGAATGGAGACTGAGCTGATTTACCACCAGAGTAAGGATATTTTACTCTCGAAGAGATGATGAGCAAACGTCAGCCTCGCTGATATATTTAGCTTGAAGTGATTGTAGGGATGAGTTCATCTGGATCTGTGATCTCTTGCTTAGCCCGTATTTCCCAAACGGGCCACACAAGTGGCCTTACGTACACCCATAGCAGCTGGTAAAACAGCTCCCCTTGCGCAACGGGAAGAAGTTGGCAGGAGAGAACTGTTGGGATTGTTTTGCTGGGAATTTGTGGTAGAGAGGTGACTTCGTCAAGGCCACAGAAGAGTTGGCGAGCAGAAGCTGGGACCTGTGCTGATCCATTTTGGGTGTCAGAAGCTCTGGCTTACATAGCATATATAACTGGGGGTTTAATATGTTAAAAAACCCTTGTATTTGCTTCCCCTTCTCCAATCTCTATCGCTTCAAGGCTCTGTTGCTTTCCAGTGTACCCCAAATAAAGCGGCAGAAAGCAGAGGGTTGACCATCTTTCAGGACAATTACCTCTGTCCTAGGCTGGCAGAGGAAGCTCAGCAAATGTCAGTGGCCGTGGGAGCGGGGAGCGGCAGGGACTGCTCTGTGCCATGCTGCCAGACTGTGTCGGTGTGCGAGTGGCGTGAGTGAAAGCTCTGCCTGTGGCTGACAGGCAGCTGTGAGCAGGCAGCGGCAGCCAGCTCACTGACAGCACGGCTCTGGCACGGCGAAGAATCGAGCCCTTTGTATTTAACCATCCAGACCTAATATACGGACATGGTCGTCATCAGATACAGTTGACACATGTTTAAAGGGTGTATTTTGCCGCTTTGAACAAGTGGGAATGTGTTCTTGGACTGCTTTGCTCTCTGCATTTCTACGGAGTTTCCCACTGTCCATTTTCCATAGTTACTTACAGCAATTAGCTGGAATCCAGGGCTGCAGCGACTACATGCATAGTCTCTCAAACCACACCTGTGGCTTTTTTGTGTCACATATAATTCATTATTGAGTGACGCTTCCTGCCTTGTCATCTTTACTCCTAGATGAATGAATGGTGTAGCTAAATCAGCTTAGCACTGAACTAAAGCAGTGGTTCATGTGGCTCTCGCACAAGTCATGCAGAAACTTATTTGTGTTGGTTCGGCTGGGTGTTCACTGGAGGCTCCAGCTCTTTTGATATCCGATCCACTCACAGCTTGCGTGTCCTGCCTCAGCTTTATTTTCCCTTCTAGAGGCATAGATACTGCATGATTCACTGTGTCTTTGCAGGGGCTCCAACAGGCAAAGGTTTTTTTGAGCTGAAGCCTCACCGGCTGTAATTAATGTGTAGAGTAAAGGAAATGGTTTTGTGACAGCTAAATGAAGACCAAATAACGCGATGTGATGAAAGATACACTCAGCTGTCTGATCCAGGGTCTGAAGTTTACATGCCCTTAGCTTTATGGTGAGCCGAAAAACATTTGAAACAAGAATTACCGAAGGTCCCAGTTAGTAGCAGACAAAAGTAGACAGGAGGAAAACCCACATCTGATTATATATTAATATGCAGAAAACTGCACAGAGATTTAAAAGAAATAATTGTATTTGAAAACATTCAGGAAGCTTACATATAAAGTATGTGCAAGTGCTGTACACGAAGAGCCATGTGCCTTATGTATGCAGCAGATCTGTGAGATCAGGGTACCTTCTAGTCAACAGTCTCTTCTTTGGGCTTCAGCTGTGCTGGGATAGAAAACGTGATAACCTTTAAAAGAAGTATTGCAAACTTTTCTACATTACACTGTGTTGTTTGGTGGTTTGATTGGTTGAGGCTTTTTTCTGTGGTTTTCCTTGTTTGTTTTTTTTTTTGTTGTTTCGTTGGTTTTTGTTTTGTTTTAATACGGATTGTTTCGCAGAAGGAAAGAAATTGCTGATCATCTTGTTTTGAAAGTTAAATATTTCTCTAGTCAAATGTTTGGGGGTTTGTTTTGTTTTTAAAGAAGGAAGTAATAATTTGACTTCATGTTTCAGCTTGTTCAACATCAGCTGCACCTTTGATGCAGGTTCTCTCACATTACTTAAATGCGTAGCTGAGATTGTTTTTAACAAAAAGACACAGTGGTAAACTGGGCAGCTTCCTTGTAGCTTGGTGACAGTGGCCTTTGGAGTAGGCACTCTGGTTGTCATTGAAGAGGCAGCAGCACTGGGTCCTTACCTAACTGTGGAGATTTCTCAACTCCACCTGTATAGGATCACAGAACCCTAGAAATTCCAGAGGACAGAGACCTGTAGGTGGTTCCAGTCCAGCCTCCATCCCCAGTGGGTATTGTTATGAATGGTTAACTTGGCTGTAGTGGAGTCTAGTGGAGGGCTGGGTGTCAGGAATGGGGAATAGGCTCTTCTCACTTGCTCCCTGTGATAGGAGAAGGAGCAATGGATGTAAGCTGCAGCACAAGAGGTTCCACCTCAACACAAGGGGGAACTTCTATACCGTAAGGGTCATTGAGCACTGGAACAGGCTCCCCAGAGGGGTTGTGGAGTCTTTTTCTCTGGAGACTTTCAAGGACTGTCTGGATGTGTTTCTTTGTGACCTGAGCTAGATTGTATGGCCCTGCTCTGATGGGGGGGTTGGACTCAATGACCTCTTTTGGTCCCTTCCAATCCCTGAAATCCTGTGATCCTGTCTTGAAAACCACCAAAGATGGAAGTACCACAGCCTCCTCAGGTGGTCTGTTCTAGCACTGTATGGAACTTCTAGAGACATATATTTTCTGAATGTCCAGCCTGAACTTTGTAAGCTGTGTTATACCATCTGCCACCACCAGAAAAGCTTTGGCTCCATCATACTGCAGGCTGTTATGCTAGATGATGTGTGCATTCTTATTTTCACTTTTAACCTAAGCCTTTGATTAACAAAACAGCAGTTAAACTGCCTATATTGAAGGTAAAACCTGATCAGGTTGATAACATTTTTATGAATTCTTCATTTCTCTGTGACTCTGTAGTACCTATACACTTTGTAGCATGGCAAGATTGTGACGGTACTTTTATGTTGACCTTTATTGTTGCCGTCATCACTATCTCTACTTAATATGAACATGCCATTTCAGGTTGCTCTTCCTATTTTTGACAGTGGAAAGCAGCATTTTTTATAACTGGGCAGAGTTACATACTGGATGACTTGGATTATATTCTGACTTCAGCATTATCAACAAAATGATCAAGCACTGTGAATTTACATTATAATTATTCTACTAGTCAGACACAATATAACTTGATTTGCAAATTGACAGAAAATGTGCCCTGGGAATTTGGAGGGAAAAAATATTTGTCTCATTTGGAAGCTGAATAAGGCCTAACAGATGTATTTCAAAAATATATATGTAGTTCAGCGACATTATGTTCAGCAAGTATTTTCTAATTAGTCCAAGTTTTAAGGCCGTAGCACTTCATTTTCCTCGTTTATTTTCTTGTAATAAACTCAGGATTCTGCATTTTAAAAAAAATATATAACTTGCACCCTTACACACCTATAGCAATACTTTTCTTCTTCCTTTTTTGCTGAGATGAGACTTATTTCAAGTAAGCAGGTTGTAGATAACTTGAATCTTGAGAAATTAATTATGGAGGAGAAGCTCTGTTTTCAATACTTTGGTTAAGATGTAGCTCAGTTGTTTCAAAAGTGTGTAGTGAATTGGCTGCTGGACTTCCTAAGGACACTCCTGAACACCTCATATGTGCAGAGATGGGCTGGGTGCCTAACTCCTCCTGGAGGTATATTTTCAGTAAAATGTCTAGTTGTGGACACCCAATATCCTCCACATGTGGATGATGGTGATACCTGAGTTACACTTTGCCTCTGTTGGAGAAGACAGCCAAAGCTGCTTCTCAAAGTCATGTGGTGGAGGGAATTATTCCTCTTCAAAATGAATCTTTGTACCAATAGTGACTTAGAGCTTCAAAAGGACTTGGTCTTCCAGATCTTTATTGTCCTTCCTTAAGAAGGGCTCATCTTGGTCCTGCTCAGGTTTTCAGAGGTTCTCCAGACGGGTGTTTAAAGCAAAGATCATGGTAATGTGGAGAACCATGCTGTCTCTCGTACCACAGTTTTTGTGTGAGCACCTCTGCTGTAATATGAAGCTGTAGGTCTTTCAGCAGCATGTGATTTATTTGTATTTGTGCTGGTGTCTGATACCAGTCAACTGCTTTGTGAACAAAGAGCACCCAGTGCAGCAGTATAGTCTTGTAAATTTGGTTTCTTGCCTTCCTGCCTCTTTCCCCATCCCAAGTTTCTACCACACTTTCTCTTGTAGATGGCATTATGGTATCAGGCTGCTTTTCATTTCCATCACTTTTCCCTGCTGTGACTGAATCTGTTGCAATTAAATTTTAATTGAGATGCACAGTGCTTAAATAGACACAAGACAGCTACAGCTATTGCTAATTAATTTTCTTCCAAAATGACAACATTTAATAATTATATTCCATGTCACTTACATTATTTATACAAGTTTAACTCAGGGAATTTTTTTTAAAGACACGTCAGCTGTGAAAGTGCTTTATGGTGTTAATCTCCTGTAAGGCAATTGTGATTAACTTGAGGAGTGAAACTATGTTTGTGGTGCGTTTGGTTAAATAGCATGTAGCTCTGCAAGCTGCAAGAAAGATTGTGATGCTTCTGTGAAAAGCCAACAGTGTTTCTGGTTACAGCAGTCAAATCTAGAGAAACACTGAAGGTAATAATTTGTGCTTCTCTATAATCTGAAAATCTCTAAGTGCTTTCTACCTACGAATGAACAAGCTCGTGCCCTACGATAAGGGTTCCAACCCAGTTTCTCGCTTCACCTTGCATAGTACAAAGAGATCATCTGCTGCCCCAGCTCTACTACCTCGTTCTAATGTAAGGCAAAGAAAATGACCTTTTTGTATTTTAGTCTGAAGAATCCATCAATGGTTGCTGTCAGAGTGTTGGATGAGCAGGACCATTTATCTGTTCGGTGTGACAGTCGTTAGGCAGCTCTGTGACAATTTGGGGAGTCTGTCTGGGTGAGAAGACATAATTGCTGCATCATGGCATGAGTTGGTGTTTGCAGAGAGGTGCACCGTCAACCTCTGAACTTCAGATGTTCACCGAACAGGTAGAAATTTCTTGGGACAGCCGTGTGGAGAATTTTTCTAACCTCTCCTATGGGGGGTGCACGACGGTGATGCTTCCTCCACAGAACAAAGGAGCCAGCCATGTAAGGTGAGATGGATCAGCCTCGGGGATTTACTGGCAGAACAGGGAGCTTCAGGACTGAAGAATCAAAGGGCATTTTTCTTTTCCTCAGCAAGGGTCCTGTCTAAGGTGAAAGTTAAAGCTAAAAGCTACAGCAGAGGGATTTCATGGGTCAGAGAAATAAATGTGGGAGAGGACAGGTAAGACTTTTTGATCCCTCAGGGGACCCAGGACCAATGAAAGTCAAAAAAGTCAAAAGTAGATGAGAAAAGTGACTGCAAATGCCTGGTTGTGCCTATTTCCTCTGCTAGCTTAGAGTAACTCTTTAGAAACCTCTGTACCTTTCTGGTTGTCATTATCCTGTATCAGTACAAAGTTAAGCTGCAGTGAGGGGTGTTTGCGTTTATTAAGGGCATTGGAATTGAAGAGCAGAACTAGATGGATGATGAAACCACCTTCCAGGAAGGCACAACTGAGAAATTTTCCAGAGGTGGCATAAAAAGCAGTTGTGCTGCATGCTGATGTCATCAGAGCAGGTTAAAAATTTGTGGACCAGGAAGGCTGATCAACAGGACAATCGGAGTGTCTCAGCAAAAGAAGATTTGATAGATTTGATTGAATGTGTTAAATGGCCATGAAGTGAAACTCTGTTGTTAGATAAATGGGTCACTGATACGCTATTCACCTCACAAATATTTCAATGTCTTCTTGAAGCTACTTATTTTGGTTTCTTCTATAGAGAATATTAGGGGGGGTGGAGGGGAAGTACATCCAGAACCATTTCACTTTATTATCATGGATTTAAATGAAAAGGCTCCTGACCATCTCTCTGTTCTCATGTTTGCGATCACAGAAGCAAAACCTGCATTTGAAAAACCCAAACATTTTCACTGTTACCTCAGTTTATTTCCCCCTGAATTTTGACAGCAGCAAAACAGACTGGGCACTAACTAGTTCGGTGTCTGTGTGGCTTTTTGTGCCCTGCTGCACAGTGGCAGGGTTAACTTCTTCAGGAAACTGCATCTTGGGTTTTTTAGAAGTAATAGAAACTTCTTGTGCCTTTATTTTGGTACTTGGTGTCAGTAGGTTGTAGGTTATTCTGCTTTCCTCCTGAGAAGGTACTGCAGTTAATTGTATACAGACTTTGTGCTTATTGGTAATGCAGCCCCAGTTCCTGGCAGAGAGACAGTATCTTGGTAGCACAGTGGGGTGATGCAGTGGTGTCTTGCAGCTCCCTTTCTTGCCAGGGAGCTGAGGACTGCTCCATTGCACCTGATGAGACAGGAATAATTTATTCCTCTAGTAAATAGACCTCTGCCTCTGTGTTTTCCCTGAAGTTATTTACACATGGTGGTGTTTGCTTTGAGGTTTTGCAAGCACTGTAATTTGCACGTGGTGCCGGGTACTGACTGTTTGTTTCTTCCATTGCTGATTCTCGTGGTCCTGAAATACGCCTTTAGCTGCCAGCGCAGTTGTGTAGCTGCAGGGGCTGTAACCCAAAACGCCACAGATCTGGTAAACTCTCTGGATGAATTTTCTCCTACACTGGTGGTACGAGTGGTCATGTCTAGGTTCCAACCAAAAGACAGGGCAGAGGCCATGTGGTTTTCGGTCTGGTTTGTATCATTGCAGTGGCCAGCAGCAGGGAAGGCTTAAGCATTAACGAATGTTCACAGCTACCAGTCCTCTGCTTTAAAGGTCTCAGTGGGGTGCAGTGATGAAAAGCAACCCTGTGTGTGCTTCAGGTCTCTTTCTCTGAAGGCATTTGCCTGGATATATTCGCATAAACAAAGGCTGATCTTTGGTTACAAGAGTGCTAAGGGAAGGCATCTGATGTTTTCTTGGTATACCACTGATGATTTGAGGATGGTCAACATTTTTTTGTTTTCGAAAGCTATGTTGTTTTTTCTAATACACATTTTGTAAATTAGCAGTAAATCTTTCAAAATCTGAGTTTGCAGTGGAGGTACTGGCCCCCCAAAAAAGAAAATGTGTTGAGCTCCCTCACTTGTATTGCATGAAAGGCTGAGAAAAGTCCAAGAGGACAAAGTGGTACCAAATGTTCGGTGGCTGTAGACCTGGTTTAAAGACAAGAAATTCTGTTAGCATCTATAGGCCCCATCTCTGTGGCTTCAGTTTGCTGAGGTGGGTCCAAAGAAGGGCAACAAAGCTGGTGAAGGGTCTGGAGAGCAGGCCTTATGAGGGACAGCTGAGGAAACTAGTGTTGTTTAGTCTGGAGAAAAGGAGGCTAAGGGGAGACCTCCTTGCTCTCTATAATTACCTGAAAGGAGGTTGTAGTGAGGTGGGAGTCAAGCTCCTCTCCCAGTTAACAAGTGATAGAATGAGAAGAAAGTTGCACCACAAGGCTTAGGTTGGACAGTAGAAGAAACTTCTTCACTGAAGTTTTAGCAGGCCCTGGAATAGTCTCTGAATCACCACCCTTGGAGAAGTTTAAATGACGTATAGGTGTGATGCTAACAGACATAGTTTAGCACCAGATACAGCAGAGTTAGGCAATGCCTGGATTCAACCTTACAGGTCTTTTCCAAGCAAAACAACTTGATTCTATGATTCTGTGAAAGTTGACTGCAGAGATGGGAGAGAACATATGTTCAATTTGTTCAGTAGAGGGGAAAACCTAACTTGCTTTTCATTCAAGTGCTAGGTTATGGCAGCAGTTAGGATGAATACTTGAAGAGGTGTGCCAGTATTTCTAGTGTGTAATTTTGAATGTCAAGGTGCCCTGGCACTGTGTGTTATGTAAAGAGTAAGATTACATAAGAAATATGCTCTTTCTTCTAGTAAGGGGCCAGTAAGTTATGATAAATGAGATATGCAAATGATATTATCTTAGCTGAGGAAAAATACAGTGCAGAGATGGTTAACTGACGAATCCTGACATTTCTCTTAGAATCAGCAGTGGATTTAAATCATAGAATTATAGAACTGTCAAGGTTGGAAGGGACCTCAAGGATTATCTAGTTCCAACTGCCCTGCCATGGACAGGGACACTTTTCACTAGATCAGGTCACCCAGAGCCACATCCAGTCTGGCCTTAAAAACCTCCAGGGATGGGGCTTCCACCACCTCTTTGGCAACCTGTTTCAGTGTCTCATCACCTTTATGATGAAGAACTTATTCCTAATGTCTAATCTAAATCTCTTCTCCTCTAGCTTGGATCCATTCCCTTTAGTCTTATCACCACTCAACATCCTAAAAAGTCCCTCACCAACTTTCCTTTAGGCTGCCTTCAGATACTGGAAGGCCACAATAAGGTATCCTTGAAGCCTCATCGTCTCCAAACTGAACAACCCCAACTCTCTCAGCCTGTCTTCACAGGAAAGGTGCTTCAGCCCTCTGATCATCCTTATGGCCCTTCTCTGGACATGTTCCAGCATGTCCATATCTTTCTTGTAATAGCCTCCAGAACTGAACACAGTACTCTAGGTGGAATCTAATGAGAGCAGTTGAGACGGGAAGAATTACCTCTCTAGACCTGCTGGCCACACTTCTCTTTATGCAACCCAGGATACGATTGGCTTTCTGGGATACCAGTTGTTTACATTGGTGGCTCATGTTGAACTGCTCATCTACCAGTACCCCTAAGTCTTTTTCTTCAGGGCTGCTCTCAAGGCAGTTATTGCCCAGCCTGTATTGGTGCAGGGGATTGCCCCAACCCAGATACAGGACCCTGCAGTTGGCCTTGTTGAACCTCATGAGGTTGGCTTGGGCCCACCTCTCCAGCCCGTCAAGGTCCCTCTGGATGGATCACTTCCCTCCAGCATGTCAGCTGCACCACACAGCTTGGTGTAGTTGGTGGGCTTGCTGAGGGTGCACTCAATGCCACTGTCCATATCACTAACAAAGATGTTAAACAGGACTGGTCCCAGTACTGATCCTTGAGGGACTCCACTTGGACATGGATCCATTGATGGCCACTCTTTGAGTGTGGTCATCAAGCCAGTTCTTTATCCACTGAGTGGTCTGTCCATCAAACCCATATTTTACCAGCTTGGAGATCAGGACAGTGTCAAAGACTTTGCTCAGGTCCAGAGAAATTATGTTGGCTGCTTTCCCCTTGTCTGTTGATGTTGTGACCTTGCCATAGAAGGCCACCAAGTATGTCAGACATGATTTGCCCATGGTGAAGCTGTGTTGATTGTACCAAATCACCTCTTCATTATCCTTCTGCCTCAGCAGTGCCTGCAGAGGGATTTGGTCCATGATCTTGCTGGGCACAGAAGTGAGACTGATTGGCCTATAGATCGCTGGGTTATCTTTCTTTCCCTATCTGAAAGTGGGGTTATGTTTCCCCTTTTCCAGTCAATGGGGATTTCACTGGACTGCCATGATCTTTGAAATATAATAGAGAGCGATTTAGTAACCTCATCCACCAGTTCCCTCAGTACCTGTGAGTGTATCCTGTCAGGTCCAAACTCTCAAGTCCTTCAGATGGTCACAATGAGCACTTCACCTACAATGAGCAGTTGCTTCTTCCAGCCCCTGCCATCATCCTTTTGGGAGTGTGGCTGAAGCCTTTGCCTTGGGGCTGGATATATTCTTTGGTTCCTGGTTTTCTGAGGGGATCTAATTCTCATCTTGGAGAACTGTAATACAACAAAGTCAGTAGTTTTATTGGTGAAAGCTAGTTATGAATGAAACTGGGTTTGGATGTATATCTCTGGTCTGTATGACCAAACTGACTCAAGGAACACATATTTATACCTTGAGTGAATAAAGTGCTTATGATTTTGCTGAAGTGTCCCTGAAGCCAATGAGATTGCAAGCATAATATGCAGGCTTTGTAGGGCTTTGAAAGAGGAGACTGTAGTTGAGGCAAAACAAGAGCATGCTATCAAAGGATGTAAAGCAAAGTGCCATGAACAAAGTGACAAGGTAGGAAAATGTTTTTTGCTCCCACATTGTGAATGGCTGTGAAATCAGTTTCGTACTTGTTACAGCCAATGTATAGGAACTTGCTGTAAATAAAAGGGAATGGCTTAGAGGCTTATGTTTTGAGTTCAGATGTGTAGGTAAGTGGTGAGAAGTTCAAGAAAGCTCCAGACCCTCAAATGTTGTGCAAAAGGAGAAAGCAGAAGTGGTGGCCTAATAGCGAAATCTTAGTGAGATTGGAGGAACCTAAGAACTTGAGTACCAACCAAAATGCTGTAGACTTCTATAGCATTTGGGATCCTTTGTCTCCTTCCAACACTGGCCAGAATACTGTGAGAAGATATTCAAGAAGCAGACTGAGGTTTCTATGTGGGTGAAGTGAAGCAGGGCTGAACTAGTTCAGTCTGTGAGTAAAATGTAGGAAAGGTTTAGAGAAATCCCACAGGCAACTCGATACAAAGGATTAGATATCTTTGAATGAGGAGGACGGTGGAAAGAAAGTTACAGACATAAGTGGGATCTTGATTTTAGGGAGAGGCAGACCAAATTTGTGAGTAAAAAGAGCAGAAATAAAGAAAGTGCAAGGAGAGCAAGAAAAGTAGCCGTGGTATGGTTTAGAAGATGGTTGTGAAGGAGTGAGGTGGTTAGTTAAGAGCAGAAGAAACTTTAGGATCAGGGAGGGAGTTGTGGAGGGGAGGTAAAAGTCTTACCTTGTTTTGACTGTTTCTTCTAGGAGGAACTCAGCAAGCTTTCATGAAAATGAAAGATATAAATATAGAATAGAATTATATGCATTAATATACAACAGAAATAATGTACAAAAACTACGAGGTAAATAGTAATTCCTGCTAGCGGTAGTAAAATGCTATATTATATACACGTGTCCTCCTATAAAAAGTTTCTGTCATCAAGATTTTATATTTATCCTTTGCATTTTGTATTAAATTAGTATCAAAGAACAAAAGCAAACAAGGATGAAGTATTTACAGGGTCTTCTCAGGCCTTCTTTAATGATTTGAGTCTTATGTAATAGTTAAAGCCAGGGGTTTTGCATGTGCTGTCTGGTGGCTGTACCACTTAATTGTGCCCCAAAGTCTGATACAGCCTCTAAATATCTGGGGGGACCCAACAAGAGTGAATACAGCTTCCATTGCTTACCTTCTGGCCTGCTCACCACCAAAACCAGATACTTTGCATCACTTGCTTCTGTTGCCCAGTTTACACATGCACAACGTGGTGCCTAAACCCTTCCTCTGAGCCACAGCAACCCCCCCACATTTGTTAAAAGTTTACTGCTGGCCTGGCCTTTGTTCCAGTAAGGTTTGTGGACATGAGATGTGCTGGCTTGGCAGCTCCTCTTGTTTTGTATGTGAAACAGATACTGCTGGGTGGCAGAAGATCAGACCTCCTATTTCTAGTCTTCTGTGGGCTGTGGAGACACCAACGCTGAGGTCGAGAAGGGAGATTTTTTTCCTTTTATAAAAAGAGAATTAAATAAATGCCAGTCTTGTGGTGTGGTTTGTTTTGTTTTTTTTCTTTGTTTATTTGTTGATGTGGGGGTTTTTTTGTTGTTGTTTTTTTTTTGGTGGTGGTGTTTGCTTTTCTATGCTGACAGCTACCTACCAGACCAAGAAACCAAGTTAGTTCTTGTATGCTACTCGGTAGAAACTGCATGTTATTCTGTTGGTGAATGGTTTTATATCTGTCTCAGTCATCAAAATACTTGTAGCACAGTAGACATAACTGCACAGTAAAGGAATGTATGCTCGGCAGCATTGCCATTGGCAGGACATGAACACCTTGGAGTTTATCAGTGTTCTAGGAGATGTTTTATTACTTGAGTCTTACTAAGTCCTTATCACAAAAGAAAAAAAATAAAGTAGTTAGAAGGTAGGAGTTGGTTTTGCTTGTAAGCAGAGACAAGCATAGTAAGATTCGATCATAAATGCAGATATTTTGATCTATGGTGTCAAATCGGCCATTTATGATATACTAATACATAGAGGGTATAGATGCTGATCTAGTTGGAACTTTCTAATGCTGTCAGAGAACTTTTCCTGCACTCAAACCCCCCCACATCCAGTGACAAGTCTCAGACTACAACAGATCTTGAAAAAAAACCTTAACAAAATGCCAGCTCTGCTTTGTTAGAGAGTGTATCAGCAGCCTTCTCTATTGGAACTGGGAGCATTTTTTGTGATCTGAATTTCTCTAGTCTGACTTCTAGCTCTTAGTCTTTATTTGTAGCTGGTTTAGCCATAGATTCTTCTGATGTCCCTTACCACTGGGTCAAAAAGCATACGTTACCAAATTTTTATTGATTGTATATGCATTCATATTAGTGGTCAAGTCATCCTGCAAGCACCTCTCTTTTGAGTTCCCTTTCGTTTTTCTCATGGACAGTAGTGGAACCTTTGCAATTTTAATCTTTCTGCTTGAATTATGGACACCAGAGCTGGACATGGTGGCCTCGTAACAGTCAGTCCAGGGTTAAACAGGCATTATAACCTCCCAGATTCTACATAGGCAAACAAATTTTGCTTTAGTTGTTTGGATACTAGGTACCTCTATGGAGCTTGTAAGTCACTGTTTGCCTGTCTTCAACTTGAAGTCATCTCCAGTCAGTATTTCTCAAAACAGTCTTTATTGTCATCAGTAGTTTCCCAGATGTGTGGCTGTGTATGTGGCTACTTTTAAAACATATAATCTTTGTATCTAGGCTATTTAAGGACAGAGAACAGGTCACTGCTACAAAGCAGTCATCTTTATTTACTGTGTCTGTAGTAATTTGTCACTGGCAAACTTCATGGCTCCATATTCATTTCCAATCATTGATACACAACATGACTGTAACACCAATCATATTAATATTTCCACTAGATTCAGTAATACTGGTTAGGACTAATTTGTGTATTCAATGAGCTGTTCCACTTCTTGTTTATTAGTCAGGTTTGCAGTGTTAAGAGTCTACACAATTAAGGAATCTCTTCTCTTTCAGTCCCTTGGTACCTTGATTAATTTTAATCTTGACGTCTTGATTTCTGGCTAAATGAGTGCTCATTTTCACCCTTGTCTTTTGTCATTAGCTTAATACCCTCCTGAATACTTTAGCCTGTCTCCTGAAAGACTTATTCCCTTCCATTGAAATGACAGCCAGACACATTGTACAGTTTCTTTTATCTGTAGAAGATGAACCTGCACTGCTCAAAACTGAGGACTCTGCCTTTCACCGCTGACTTAACCATTGATTTTTGGAATCATGTATAGCCCTCTAACTTGGGTTGCAGCTTGCAGAAAGGAGGACTGTTCAGAGTATTAATTTGATTCTCTCTTTTATAGAGTTCCTTGTAAAGACTCTCGGTTGTTCTTGAGTCTTTCATCATTACTGTGCTTCTGTCTTTGCAGGCCAGGCTGCATTGTGGTTCATCCCATATAGCTCTGTCCTTTCCTGCTTCATTGACTGTCAGATATTTCAACAGCTTTGGAGTCTGCAAATGCTCCATTAAATTTTGAGCATGAGGCTGGAGTTGACCTCCATAGGTTCCTTCAACCCTACATACTCTATGATCTTGTCAGAAACTCTTATTCCCATCTGGGTGAATTTTATCCCATTCTCCCATTTATGAACTGCCAACCGTTTTATGTGGTCTGCATCCTGCCTTCAGCTGGCAACTGTAGTCTTATAAAGACAATATGTGTTTCTACCCAGTGTGGAATAACAGCTTGTGTGGTGTATGTGTTCAGCAGAGGAAAACAAGCCAATTGAAGTGTTGCTTTTTTGTTTTTAATTACATTCTTATTTCCTTCCCAGGCTTCTCTCTTCAACATACTTACATGTGTGCCTCCGGAGGGAGGATTCAATAGACCAGTGAAGTGAACTGGTATGTTTAAAAATAAACCAAAAATTTGTAATGGAACATGTTCTGAAAGAACCCAGTTGCTATAGGGACTTCTGCAAGGAGGCAGTCCTTCATCTTTCATTACTTGAAATAAAGATTTTCCTTCCTTGAGCCAAATGAGAATTCTCTTTACCCAAGCTTTGGAGCCAGAATCACAGAATATATCTGGTTGGAGGAGACCTTAAAGATCATCCAGTCCAAACTTCAATGGACTAGTCACTACAAGATAATATTACTCATCCCACCCTTGCATAAAGCAAACTCATCAAACTTCCCTATGTGTTTTGTATTTGGGCTTTCATTGACAAGACTTGAAAATGCCTAAACTACTGTATTATGGAAGCATAACCATGAGAAGATTTTCCTTCAGTCACCACCAGCCAACAAAACGTTCCCTTCTACCTTCTCTAAATCTTCCTCAAATGTGATTTCAAGGCAGCTCTTGTCCTCTGAGCCACATCTCCTATGTTGACCCTCACCTGCTCTGTGAAACCTGTGTGAATATCTATTCAGAATCAGTTTCAGCTCTCCTAGTAGTACGTGCAATTTACTTTCCTAGTATCTTTTACTCATAAGCCTGCTGAAAAGTCAATAGGTTAATTCTTCCTCATTTGGAATTAGAGTCTAATTTTTGTTGTGAACAGTTTAACTGTTGGTCCTCCACCCTGGCCTTAACACAATCTGTGTTTAGTTGTTACCCACTGTAGTATATCTGCCAGCCACCACAGATGTTTTATCTGACATGTTGCTTATTAACAGTTTCTGCTCTTGTTGGAGCATGAAGACTTGATGAAGGGGTTTTTTGGGTTTTGGTTTTAGTGGTTGTTGGGTTTTTTTTTCTATTCTGGTATACAAAGGTTTCCTAAAATGAAAACAACACTTTTTCATATTCAGGTAATATTTGTCCTTTTTCTTTTTTTTTTTTTTTTTCCTCTTTTTTCTCTTCTCCCTGTTTTTTCCTTTCATCTTTGGAAAACACCCAGAAACTTCTCTAACAGGAAATTGAAAACTTCTGGATTTACATCAAAAAACCAAACTTAGACAACTCTTTTGTCAAAGTTCTCTCAATCTTATAACAAAACCAAACAAACAAAAACCAAGTGAAGATTCATGGACCAGTTGTAATGGTGACACATCGCTTTTGAGCAATTTTTGTTTACCTAGTGGCATCTTCCCATATTTTTGCAGCATGTTAACACAGAGTCTGAATGCAAGAGTGTCTTCATTATCTTCTCTGATAGATAGCTTTTCACATGTTGGAATTCACATAGTGAAAATTTTCTCATGATAAGACATGTAAGATTAGATTTGTTAAAGTACCAGCATAACTTTGTTCTCCCATTCCACCACAAAAGGTGGAAATATTTTTTTTTTTAGCTTTAACTCCTCCATCTCCTTCCTCAGTTCTTCCAAAGTAAGAAACAAAGATAATTTCTGAGAGAAAAAGAAAAGTCATGTACTCCAGCCTGCATGTCTCAGCATGGACCAGTGCCGAGTTTGTGTCTGGCTTTGAGCTTTTATGTCTACTTGTATATCTTGATGATGTATTGTAACTGTTTATAACCCAGCATATGAAAGATAATTTCTGCTCAAGATTCTAAGGTTGGCAACTTGAAAATATACTTGAAGTGGGGAAATGATTCAAATTTATCTGATATTTTCTAAATTGATCTAATTTGTAATGAAGCAGCAACATTAAAGTGACATTAGTGTTCATGAGGAGTATGAACAGGAGGCTAAACCCAAAAAACAGGTGAAATGTGACTTCCTTTATTCATAGAATCATAGAATCAGTCAGGGTTGGAAGGGACCACAAGGATCATCTAGTTCCAACCCCCACTGCCATGGGTGGGGACACCCTACCCTAGATTCAGTATCATCTCCTTTCCAGTAACCACAGTGCAGAAAATAAATGGCTTTAGAAAGGGGGAAAAAAAAAAATTTCAATTCAGTAGTCTCAGTGTTGTCTGTTACCATGGAGTGTCTGTAGGATAGCCTGGCCTCTGGTTGACATTCCTGAAGGATGCATGTCTTCTATAGTTCCCATGCCACATCTGTCAGCCGTGCTCAGGACCAGGGTTCCAGGGTGCTGGGTATCTGCATACAGATATCTGCATTGCACTCTTGCTGCGCAGGGCCTTTTAGTGTCTAGCTCCTGCTGGAAGGTGTACAAGGTGCAGGCAGCTAAATACTTAAAGACTTCCATATAGTGATAATTTTTGATCACCACCACTAACTCCACTGACATTGTTTGATTTAAGGAGAAGATCACTGTGGTCACTGTAAGGAGAGATGGCACCTGTGAATCTTTCTGAGAAGTATGGGTTTAAACTGGCAGAGGGGAGATTTAAATGGGGTGTTAGGAGGAAGTTCATTACATAGAGGGTGGTGAGATACTGGAATGGGTTGCCCAGGGAGGTTGTGGATGCTCCCTCCCTGGAGGTATTGAAGGCCAGGTTGGATGAGGCCTTGAGCGACCTGTTCTAGTGGGAGGTGTCCCTGCCTATGGGAGGTGGTTGGAACTAGATGAACTTTGAGGTCCCTTTCAACCTAAACCATTCTATGATTCTATCTGCAGTTGTATTCTTTCATATGCTTAGCATAATGTGAAACAGAGGATTGTATCCTTGTATCTAGGAACTCCAGATATAAAGAGTGACAGCATGTTGGAGGGCTGCATTCCTCTGAGTGGTTTGCAGGGCATATTTCTTCCATCAGAGACCCTTGCATCTCTTCATTTTGCTTCTCTGCAATTCCCTGAATGCCTTCTGCCCTGCCTTCTTCTGTCCCAGCAGGGCTGTGTATTTCCATCTCCCGTGGTACCTGGTCTGTCTGCAGCCTCTTTCTTCATCTTTCCCATACTATCTTTTCTGTCTTCACAGGACTTGTCATTGCCTGCCTTGTGACTGTACTTTTATTCACTCATGATCTTCAGTAAGGTCTCACCTGTCCTAGTTTCTAAGATCATCCATCTTTCCACCTTTCTTCTCTGTCACTGTCTTCGAGGCTCTTCTCCATCTTCAGGAACACTCTGCTCTTTCCACTTGCAACTAGGCATTGTTGCAAACATGCTGTCTGTCCTCATGCCTCCTTCCCACCATGCTTTTTCCCATATTTTGCCTCCTTTCTTTATCTCCCTGGGCAGAGTTGTAACCTTTGGTACCTGGAGTATCTTTGAGCCTTTTGGAGCTTGTTGGAGGTGGTAATCACATTGCAGAGCAATGATAGCAAGCACCAGACAGTCCTGGGTGCTGTTTGACCTCTCACAGCAAGGCAAGAGTGGCTTCTTCCTCGTGCTTTTGGTTTGTTGTTGCCATATGGAAATGGCAGATGGTGTTGATCAGGAAGTTAATCTAGAAGCGTATCCGTTTCATGCCGTACGCAAAAGATTTTTTCATTAAACTTAGAACTCTAATTTAAAGCCAATTAACAGAGTGATTTGAAGAGACTTGTTGTTTTTGAAGTTCAAAAGAGATGGTAAGTCTCTGATTTCAGCCTTTGTACATTCCAGAACCTGTATAACTATTGCAGTGTTGCCAACTCTCCTGGGATTTTTTTTTTTCTTTTTTTTCTTTTTTTTTTTATTTCATTTTTTTTAAGTGATGCAACTTTTGCCACAGGCTGGAACTGTTTGGTGAAGCCCTGTAGAACACCCAGTTTTCTTAGCAATTTTAGCCCTGCATTTGGGGATGAGTGGGCAGAACTTGTGTATTTTTTCTTTCCTCTTTTCTGAAAGTCATCACAGCTTCTCATTTCCTTCATCACCCTGTCATTGCTCTTATCTGAGCAGGATTTGGGAAAAGAGGTTGAAAAATGGAAGAGGCCCTGAGCAGCTCTGTGCCCTCCTAACACCACTTCAGTTATCATAGGGTTGTCTCTGCTTCCTCTCCTGCCTCCCCATAACAAGAGGGTCCCACAACAGAAGCTTTCTCAAGCTCGGAAGGGACAACAGCGGCCTCAAGACTGACAGCTACTGCCCTACCCCCACCCCCAGTATGCAGCTCTAATTTCCACATGTACTCATCAACCCAGTAGGACTGGCCTAAGTGAACTATTCCTAAGAAATGGCAAGACAGGAAACATTGTGTCAGGAGGCCCCCAAAAGTGGTTTGTTCTGAATTTGTGCTGCAGATTTGATATTCTGAAAGCACTTGACCCTTCAGGAACAGGCAACATGTTTGGGTAGTCCCAGCATTTAGTAGTGGCATGTGTACAAAAAAACCCCACTTTTCCTTAGTAATGTGAAGGTGTTGCTGATACAAAAGACAGTAGAAAGGTCAAGTTTTGCTGTGGTATAGAGGCTATGACTTCACTGGGTTAACTGCTGCTACTTCCGTGTAATTGAGAACATAATTTGGCTCAAACCCTGGGAGACTGGAAAGGATCACAGCAGCACTGTATTAAGCCAATGTTCAAAACAGTTGGCTTGCACTGAGTTTTGTAAGCAGATCATGTATTCAAAAGACTTTAGCTGTGTGACACAGTCCACTGCAAAAGAAGAGATGGTGGGAATATCTCTTTGTTTATCATAACTAAAGCAGCATGCCAGGAAAAGCTATCAAATACGGTATTGTACCTATGTGGGAGGTGATATGGCAGGACGGATAAAGTACCTCCCTGTGGTTGTATGAGGACAAACCCAGTGAGAACTGTGTGAAGGCTGCCTTTGATTATCCCAGCTCACATCGGTCATGTCAGGATACAGCAGCATAGGGGCTTCATCCTGGCTGTGCAGTTAACACACCTCTGTTGTGTGCCCTTGTGTTGTGATGACGCTTTTCTGATGGTGTGTGTGCGAAGGTCAGGTGAAGATGGACTTAAAATGAAGGAGAAGTTAGACATTAGTATGAGAAAGCCCAAAATATTCACAAAGACAGAATGGCTGCTGGAAACCTCCTTTAGAAACCACCCTGCTGGGCAGCAGGAATGGAAGGTGTCATTCAACATCTGTAGCAGCTTCTGGAGGATTGGACATGAGCAACAGTGGCACCAGTGACACCTGTCCTCTGCCAGAGAGGCTCACTCCTGCATTGCTACTTCATCTTGGTGGCAAAAATCGGTGACTTGTATTTCAAAGAAAAGCTGGGGTGGGGGGGCTGGCAGGGGCAGAAATCTGTGTTTTCTCGTTTTCTGCTTTGTCTAGGAGAGGAGAAGGGGGTTTCCTGATAAAGGAACAATCCCAAGGAAGGAAGTAATGTCTTTTCAAGAAAAATGCTTGTTGGGGATGGGGCTGATGAGGCTGTTTATTCCCAACTTTGCTGGCAGTCCCACTCAGGCTGATGCCCTCCAAAAGAGACAGGTATTTTGGGACAGCACTTTTGACCATTCCTCGAGTGCTTAGTGGGAGGGATTGTTTTATTAGGAAAATTTACAGCTTCTTGTTTTCCCCCAAAGGCAAATGTGAGTTTGTTGGTTTTGATTCTGTTGGGATTTCTCTCTTTTAATATACAACGCAGCTGTTAAAATAGTCAGGGTTGTCTAGGGCAAATCATATAGCACTTTCCTTGTTCAGATCTCAGATGGCTGCCTTTTTAGTGTCGCTGCAGAATTATATTACAGGGCATATGAATAGTGCTGGTATTAGTGTCAAAATCAATTACCCAACCCTCCTCCTGCAGAGAAAGCTACAAACCTTAGGAACAATCTGAGTAATCCATTCTGGGTTTCTAATTCTGAATAATGACGGAGGGCAGAGACTTGTGCTTGAATAAGTGCACCGGGGTCTTTCTCCATGTAGTCACTCCTAAATGCATGCTCTTTACAGGAAAAAGCAGGCTCCCTGTGAAACCCTTTTTCATGCCAAATGGCTCGCTGCTAAGATTAATCTGTCATTGAATTTATAAATTTTGTGTGGCACAGAGCAGCGGGAAAAGTTTAGCATTGAGCAAAAAGCAAACTATGCATTGCTTTAAAAATGAATGTTGTGCTCTTGGATGGTGTGGATTGATTGCCTCCATCAATATATCTTCTTATACTGGTAATAAAAAGACTTCCGTAGCCTTGTGCCTCCGAGGATCTCAAAGCACTTTGCAAACAGGGCAGAGTGCTGTTTCCTGCTTTATGGTTGTGGAAACCAGCTGCAAGACAGGTTAAGCTTCTTGCCTAGGGACACAGAGGAGAATGTAGCAGAGCCAAAATGGGAGCCTATATGTCCAGAGCTCTAGTGCTTGTGTCCTGGTCACACACTGCACCAAAGCACAGTGCGGGAGAGTCTGCTGGTCACTGACTCTCAGCCATGATCCATGAAACTTCAGGAGATGGTATATGAAATCAGTATTGATGCTTCTTCACCCCCTGATCTCTCTCCTGGTCTGCAAGTGGCCAGGGATGTTTGAAACTAGACCCTCACCCTTGCACCCCTCCCAGCTGCCTCCATCCCTGGCCAGTGGTCCATCATCTGGCCAGGGATGATGCTTGTGTCCTTGTAAGCTGGGAAAGTCAGCTCTGGTTGCAGGTGGCTGTGGAAGGACAATAATTTTGGTCACTGATGACTTTGGGAAGAGCCTCACACTCATCCTGTTCTGCCACAAGCACTTTTACGAAACAAAAATAGTTATAGACTTAGTACTCTAAACCCTGTAAGATTAGAGTAGTTGCATTCTTTTCTTATTCTCTAATCCAGTATTTGGAAAGGATTTACCTGTTTAATACAAACATTTATTAAAAACCACCTGATTATTATAATTTATTAAATTTGTAATTCATCTGAAAAGAGAACATACAGCTACAAAGGCCAGATATTCAAATTTGGACCTGATCTCGTCAGATTCTAGTTGGAGAAATGACACATCTGAAAAACTAGGTCCCTCCTGAGCTGTCTACAGCAGGGATTTAAGGGATCTCACTTCAGGCACCTCTCTGGAAAAAAGAATGGCTCTAACTTACATGCTTAAGAGGAGAATTCTTAGTACTTTCTCCATTCCTCTGGCTGGCTTCCTCCCGAGGAAGCTGCATCACACATGGGGCTGCCCCGAGGGTCAAGGTAACCAGGGAGGGAGGTGGCTGGGAAGGGTGCAAGGGTGAGGGTCTGGTTTCAAACAAAAGTGCAAAGCCTTGAAAGGAGGGACTAAGAAGAAACAGGTGGGGGACTAGTAATATAGCCTCTGAAGTTTATTTGCTTAACGAACAGAAGCCCAGGCTGTCAGACCTAGGTCAAATACTCCTCCAGTTTGAGTGTATTTATTTCATGCACGGTCTGTAACCCAACCTGATTTCTGCATTAAACTGCTGTAAAGTCCTGGCCCTGAGGAACCCATCCCATGTTTGCCATCAAGCCCAGCACATGCCAGGGCAGGACCTTGAGGGGCTACCCCAGTATTCACTGGAGCTTTGTGTCTTCAGTAAAGCCTATAATTGTGGGTCCTGTCAATTCCAATGCAAGGGTCGGTTTCTGCAGCTGTGAATTGTGACCATGGATCTATCGCTTAGTTGTGCCATTAATGCAAGCTGTGCCTGAAGGCTTCAAAGGATAAGCTGCTTGGGCTGCACCACACCGCTGCTCAATGGGTCATCGTCCTGTAGGAGCCTAGACAATGCTGACAATGCAGGAGGACCACATCCACCACACACCAGGACAGCAGGACTGCCTCTATATTTACAGGAAATTTTTAAAGTAGCTCTCGGGAAGAAGGAGTTTGGGACAACCTGTCTTGAGCAGTGGTACGAGGCAAAGGGTCTCCAACTGTCAGTGCAAGGGAGTCTTGGGAGCATGAGGCCATGTGCCGGCTGCACTGAGCCATGGAGCTTGTCATATAGCAGGAAAAGAGGGTCTTTGTTTTCCTGCTTCTGACCTGGAGTTATGGCACAAAACCGGCTTGAGAACCAGCAAAATAGCAAGACGGAAAAAACAACCACAACAAACAATCACAAAATGAGGTACTTACACCAGGGCCGTGAACGACTTGTGAACGACTAAATGGTTAAAGCTGTGGATCGCACATGGGACTTCCTGAAATCTTTATGTGCTTTTCTTAGGAGAGTTAACTTTTTAATCCAGGATGTTCAGGAGTCACTTAATCCTCTGGAGTGAAAGGACAGAAGTTTCAGTTGGCACAACAGCAGTAAAACTACCTGCACAACAAAGAAAGGTTTTCTGGTTTCTCTGCTGTTTTTTGGCTGATCCCATAAATTCCAGTTAAGGTAAACAGCTAGAGTGTCTCAGGAGCTGAAAACATTTGCATGTGAAAAATTGTAGATCTGCATTAAAATTAGAAAGGAAAGGAGGAATTAGCAGTGGGTTTTCCCAAGATCAGCCTGGGGCCAGTAGTGCCAGGTAACCCTGGGTTCTGTGAAAATGGGAGTCACGTGGAGATGTTTGAAATAAAACATCTTACAATGGCGCTAGCAAAAGTATTGGCAGTTATAAATTAAGCATGTCTCTTCATTTAACAAAAGTTCTATTTCTTTGTTAAATTTGGGGTACCACTCATATGCTTGCTTTTGCGAAACCAGTTAAGTCGGAGTGAAGGAGAATGAAAGATCACCCTACCAAGAAGTACAGGAGCTGTTCTTTTTCATGGACCTAAGTTTAAAAAAAAAAAGGTTATTTAGAATAGAATAGAATAGAATAGAATAGAATAGAATAGAATAGAATAGAATAGAATAGAATAGAATAGAATAGAATAGAATAGAATAGAATAGAATAGAATAGAATAGAATAGAATAGAATAGAATAGAATAGAATAGAATAGGATAGGATAAGCCAGGTTGGGAGAGACCTCCAAGATCATCCAGTCCAACCTATCACCCAGCCCTATCGTGTTTTGATATCTTCCTGTCTTGTGGAGCTTCCACTGGCATGTAACTTGCCATTTGTAATCAAGGTAATGTTGCAGCTGGTTTTCAGATGCAACTAGTAAGAACAGAAAAACTTGCTTGGAAGAGAGAGAAATCTGTAGATGTGGTCCTCACTAGTGAGAGCTGGATATACTCTGGTAGACCTGCTGTGGCTTACCTGTAAGCACTGTTGAAGTGTTCTGGTCAGGGCACTGATTCAGAATCATCACACAGAATAAGCAGCAACTGGGAAAAAGAAAATAAAAACACTCTAAATGTATTTTTATCTCTATTTATATTGAATTTTAAAAAAAATTCAAGTCGACTGGGTAATGTATAGGATGGACAGATTGGTTTTATATGCGCTAAATTTTTGCATCTCACCTGTCCTTTAATCCTGGAAAGCCCTTTGGACCTGTAGGCTTTATTATGTGGCCCAAGTAGGGGGGGGAAAGTGTATTTTGGTCTTGACCATTTTAGGTCTTCAGCTGCCCGAAGCCAGCAAGTTGTGGGAATACTCATCTCTCTGCAGGCTGTGCTCTTTTTCCCCAGTGACTGCTACAGTGGCTGCGCCACAGGAGTTAGAAACCCAGGAAATCTTTGCTGCTTACCACTTTTGAGCTCTGCCACTCTGCCAATGGCCCCTTCCTCTTGGAGCTGATTTTGACTGTTTTGTGAGTGGTGACCAGAATCTGGTTTTGTTTTATGTCCTTGTAGGGTTGCTGAGCTGGAAGATGCACATCTAAGATGGAAACTTCTGCTTCACCTGCTGCTGGGAAAAAAGAAGGGAAAGGTGCAGTTCTGGAGGGGAATGGCTTTACGGAGACGGGGAAGAAACCCACTCCTTTAGCAGCTGCAGGAGCAGCAGTGGCACAAGGAGGTACTTTATGTTTTCCACAATTTGAAAGCAGCAGGGGTGTTTTTCATTAGACTGTAAGAATTTAATAAGTACAGTGACATCTGTCCTCCTGTGAACAGGCTGAGTTTATTGGGGTTCTTGGCTGTCAGAGGTCAAAGCAGTGGGAAGCTGTGTCACTGCATGGCATCCAAATGTCACTGCACAGCTCCTAGTAAACTGGACTGGTGGGGTGAGGGAGAGGATGAGTGGTGAGAGGTGGCCATGGCAGGGTTGAGGTGTGCCATCACTGCTTGCCACTTGTTGACCAGTGCTGCATGGTGTAGGCAGCATGATGACTGCCACTCCTTCGTGGAGTAGTTAAAGGGTGGCTGATGAGGCTGGCCAGAGCTGTTATCATGGCTGGGGAGGTGTGTTTTGTGCCAGCTGTGATTCTGATAATGAGCTAAACAGACTGCACCCTCTTCAGTCACTGTTGCTGAGATATCCTGGTTAGGGAGGAATTTGGGATTGTCCTGATCCAATGCAAAAATGTTCACAAAGAAGTCCCCTGGCTTGTGCCATTCGTGTTAATATCTGAAATAACTCAGGTCCTGATGTCTTTTTTCATCAGTGTTTTTGGCAAGACTCTGGTCACACTGGTGTTGAATTCAGTTGGGAAGCTCTCATGTGTGAGGTTGTTTTTGGCAGGGGTAACACTGGTGTGGGAGGACATGTGAGCATGTTGCTTCTGCCTACTTTTACCCACTATAGCAGGCAAAATAAAGCCACAGAAAATGCATCACTCTCTGGCACACATGCTGGTGGATCTCTATATCGATGCCAGGGCCCTTCATGCAGGCTCCAGCTGTGGACAAAGCTGTGCTTGGCAAAGGTGCATCAGGACTGGGACTGACTGTCCTTTCTGGGCAGGGTGTAAGAATACAAACTTAGAAGGGGATGCACCAGCCCACATGTGACAGGAGACATCCCAGCTGTATAAACTTTTCAGGCAGTTTATTTTTCCCTCTTTAAAATATACCTTATTGCTAGCCAGAGTCTACCTCAAAAATGAACCTTTCCCCTCCCTATCCTTTACTTCAGGGTGGATTCTCATCACCCCCGGAGCAGCATGACTCTGCAGGCTCCTGTTTCTTACATGGCATAACTGGAGAGTTTGTGTTTTCTGTTGACCGACTTCTGAATATAGTTTCCAGAGTAAATTGCTTAAATTTGTTTGATCTACCCTTCCTTTTCAACACATTTGTTACTCAGATTCTGTTTCCACTTTGACCTGTGATTCAATGTGGAGAATAAGGTGTGTTTGATAAACTTCGTTAGTTTTTGTTACCCAAAGGAAAGTTTTCATAAAAAGAACCAGAAATTCTTTTCCGCTGAGCTGTTCAGAGGGAAACACAGTTTTATGCTGCTGAATGGGTCTGAGCCACCTTTCTTGTGATCACTAAGAGGAAGGCTTGCTGGGTGGATGAATTAGGGATAAAATAGGCAGAGACAGCAACATGCAGAAGTTTGCCATCCCCCAGCAGATTCTGATCTCTGTTGAAGAAGCTCAGTCTTAGGAACCACTGAGTTAACCCACTTAAAGCAATCACCTCAGTACCTGGCAGATCCAAAAGGCTGGATTTGTTTTGACAAAATCCAAGCATGTGCTAAAATCCAAAACTCATAGACATGCTGTTATGAGTAAAGACCTTCTTCCTACTTGCAACTTGCCCTGGAAGTGCCTCCACTGAGGAAGCAGTCACCGCATTTCCAGATATGTGAGGCAAATGAGGATGCCCCTGAGGTGGAGTGTCCATTGGCCCATTTGGTATCCTCCAAGACTTGGTTGTTTTTTAAGCATCCAATTTTATGTGTCCTGCTAGCCATATGCTCTTGCCTTTGGAAAGAATGATTTACAGACTCAATATCTCCCCTTTTAATAAGAGGAAGTGGGAAAGTAAGTGGAGGGTTGTTTGAAGATGTCAGGAGAATCGTGATGAAAGCATCGTGTAATGAGATGTAAAGAGCGAAATCTATGTCGTGCTGTGAAGAGAAGTGCTCATAAATGACAAAAAATGGCTAGCAGTGAAGCAGTGTGTGATGGGACACTGGCCCCACGACTCTGCAGGTGATGCACATACTCTTGTGGTTCAGAGAGCTTTCCTTTGAATCCTGGCTAGACATAATGCGTGCTCCTGAAAGGGAGTGGCATAGTACATGTGCTTCTAAGTAGAGAAATTAATGCAAAGCCATCTTCTAACATCAGTTAACTGCAAGTTGTGATTTAGCAGATGATAACAAAAAGGCTAGGTAGGAACTGTACTTAAGTGGTATTCATGCTAATAGAATGTATTTGATTCTCTAAACTAGTATAATTACTCAGGCCAGAAATATACATATTTATGCTCATATATTTCCAGAAGAAAGCAGTGAGGCATGGAGATTAATTATGATGTTCAGCTCGAGGAGGGGAACAGCTTTAAAGGAAAAGGCCTATGTGCTCCCCACCCTGCTCTGGAGCCATACGAGTAAATCTTTATTCTCATCCAAGACAAACTCTTGGTTTTATTTATTGTAGAGGTTTTAGTCTTTGTACTAGCACGTGAGAAAGTGGCAGCAAGGCTCAACTAGTGCTGCAGATCACCAAGCTGCTCTCCAGAGCTGAACAAATATAATTTGCAACACATTTCTTCTCCTTTATTCTACTGAGTCACACAGATGGAGTGCCAACATAGCATGTTTCTCAGATCACAGGGGGTTTTGTTGTTTTGTTTTGCTTTTTTTTCCCTTGTAGAAATGAATAGATTCATAAGGCTTTATACATAATTGAGGTAATTGAAGCAATAAATGGAATATTAGCTAAATAATTGAAGAAAAGCTATTTTATTGTATTTTTATTTAGACTATACTATTATAAGGTAATAATATGTCCATTTCTTATTGCCTAGCTTTGGATATTTGTCCCAAATGTTTCCAGCCTTGAACTAAGTTATGGCTGTAGGAAAGAGATCAGTATTGTTGATGCTGTCAATGGAGAAGAGTCATTTTGCACTAACAAACAGCATCTCATACTTTTAGTCTGCTGAGGCTGCCATTCTAAAGATCTGTGACATTTTTTGTAGTAGTAACTCATTGATCAGATACTCAGAAACTGGCTTCACAGAAGTGGCATCAGGGCATTTTATCCTAACTTTCTGTTTTTCCATAAATCACGCCAGCCAAGGAGTCATAAGCCACTCTTCTATTTCAGAAGGTGCATGTGTGTGTGTAACAGAGGTTGAAACTGGTTTTAACCACAATATGTAAGAGCTACAGACAAATCAGCAGGAAAGCCTCTCACTTTCAGTCCATCCACTTCTGGAAGGGTGTTTAATAACACTTCATGTTTAGAAAATCCTTTTGCTGATCATAGAATGGTTTAGATTGTAAGGGACCTCAAGGATCATCCAGTTCCAACTCCCTGCCATAGGCAGGGACACCTCCCACTAGATCAGGTCGCTCAAGGTTCCATCCAGCCTGGCCTTGGACACCTCCAGGGAGGGAGCACCCACAACCTCCCTGGGCAACCCATTCCAGTATTTCACCACCCTCTATGTAAAGAACTTCCTCCTAACACCCCATTTAAATCTCCCCTCTGCCAGTTTAAACCCATTCCCCCTCATCCTGTCATTACAAGACTTTGTGAATAGTCCCTCCCCAGCCTTCCTATAGGCCCCCTTCAGATACTCGAAGGTTACAGTAAGGTCTCCTGGAAGCCTTCTCTTCTCTAGGCTGAAAAGCCCCAACTCTCTCAGCCTGTCCTCATAGCAGAGGTGCTCCAGTCCTCTGATCATCTTCGTGGCCCTCCTCTGGACTCTCTTCAGCAGTTCCATGTCCTTCTTGTGCTGGGGGCTCCAGAACTGCACACAGTACTCCAGGTGGGGTCTGAAGAGAGCAGAGTAAAGAGAGAGAATCACCTCCCTTGCCCTGCTGGCCACACTACTCTTAATGCAGCCCAGGACACAGTTACTGTCTGAGCCGCGTGTGCACACTGTTGGCTCATGTTGATCTTCTCATCCACCCAGACCCCCAGGTCCTTTTCCTCAGAGCTGCTCTCCAGCCACTCACCACCCAGCCTGTATTTGTGCTTGGGATTGCAGGTGCAGGACTTTAACTTGGCCTTGTTGAATTTCATGAGGTTGGCCTGGGCCCACCTCTCCAGCCTGTCCAGGTCCCTCTGGATGGATCCCTGCCCTCCAGCAAGTCAACTGTGCCACACAGCTTGGTGTCATCTGCAAACTTGCTGAGGGTGCACTCGATTCCTCTGTCCATGTCACTGATAAAGATGTTAAACAGCACTGGTCCCAGCACTGACCCCTGAGGGATGCCACTTGTCACTGGTCTCCAGGTGGACATTGTGCCCTTGATCACCGCTCTCTGTGTGTGACCGCCCAGCCAATTCCTTATCCAGTGAGTTGTCCACCCATCAAGTCCATGTTTTTCCAGTTTGGTGACCAGGATGTCATGTGGGAGAGTCAAAGGCCTTACTCAGGTCCAGGTAGATGACATCAGTTGCCCTTCCCTTGTCCACCGCTGCTGTGACTTCATCATAGAAACCCACCAAATTTGTCAGGCATGATATGTCCTTGGTGAAGCCATGCTGGTTATCATCAGGCACCTCTGCTTTGTTTTTCATCTGCCGCAGCAGAGCCTTCAGGAGGATCTGCTCCTGCTGTGTAGTGTAGGAGGCACAGGAGCAGACCACCACTTGAGTGAGACTGGGTTGGGTCCTTCAGGCTAACACTGTGACATCCTCCTTATCAGCACACACACGAGGTATTCCAGACGTGTGGCTGGAGGAGACATTTAAATGAGCCACTCTTTCAAAGGCAGAGGCATACAAGGAGATGGATTTCTCACCTTGTGGTAAAAATTAAATACAAATTCTTCTAAATGCTGACTGCCTGACTTTAACCCAGAATGCACCTTTCCCTCTTCACCCCACCCTCTGCATGACACAAACACCAAGTTCCCAAATTGATGGTGTTTATGTTTGAAACATTTTTCTGATGTCTGGCTCTGTCAAGACTAATTTTAGCATTTCTAAAGCTGGGTAAAAATATAGCCTCATTACTTTGATGTCAGAGCATAGTTTACTATTAGTATATTCTGGGGTTTATCATTTTAGTCATGTTTAACACGGCTGCAGCAGGCATGCACTATTAAATCTGGCTTATTTTACATTCCTGTCCGAGATTATTTATTTGGAACAATTTCCTCTCTATCAAAAGACACAGCTAATGCTGAGTTTTAATGTGTTATTTACACACAAAATAACCTATTTACAACTCAGTATCTGCCGCAGGGAGAATGAATGGGGCAGTGCTCCCTTCATCCTGTTGTATCTGAGTTTAACAATCTGGATTGCTAATAGAACCATTTATCACAGGGTGGTAATTTATTTTATGTTAGCTGCACAGGTCTCCCTGCCTCTGATCTGTGGAAATACTTTGTATATAATGAAGTTCAACAAGTCATTTGATGTAAACATGGGGAAACCAAGCTGCGGAACCAGTAAGACTCTGGCTACACTTTTTTTTCCAGTAGGTAATGACTCTCCTCTGATATTAAGGCTTCACTTGATGAAATACAGCTCTTCACCCTGCGTGTGCTGTAAGGGCAGAGTTGTGGGGCTTTTCTGCAGTGGATCGGAGATTGGGGTGGAGTTTGGTCACTTGATTTATGGGCTGGTGTGAACAGCTCACTGCTGCAGAAGTAGCACACTCAGCCTTTTCATATGCAGAGGAGAAGGGCAGGGAGCACCTCCCATTGCTCTCCAGAGGTCTTCTGTAAGCAAGCCCCGAGTGGCTTGGGAGGGAGTCCTTGTGCAATTCAGCTTGTGTCAGTGCTGGATTATGGGAAGGCCATGTAAATGAGGAGGAGGAAATGCCAGCATCCCAGCAGACCTCAGCACACTGGAAGATATATAGTTTCTGTGGCCTGAGTCTCAGACAAATTAGAAGAACAAGCCAATGAAGTCATCTTCTCTGTCCACCCTGGAGGGGCAGGGATCCTCTCTACAGAATGTTTTAGGTTTTTTAAAATTCAGTTGTTCACATTTTCCAGGAAAATCAATACAACCAGTACAAGCACATTCTTAGCTTCCCTGTCCCATACTGCTGTATACAACATAAAATGTTGAGATACACAGTCAACAGAAAACTCTGGGCTGTCTCCAAGAGGGAAGGGGTCAAGTGGTTAGAAGTGAATGATGGGAAAATCCTGTAATTTAGAATGGAAAATTCTTCTGACAGTCACCATCCCTATTATGTCGTTGACTGTGTGTAGCTCAGTGGCCCCCACCTTGGATAGAGCTTCTGTGCAACTCTGTTGTAAGAGTGATAGCAATCAAGAATCGTGTTTCTTCCCTGAACACTTCCATCAGTCTTAAATAAAAGTAATTCTGTTAGGTGGACAAATCTTGGTCTTCCTGGCTTGGCTGAAATTGTAGAATGAGGTTAAAGCAAGCAACCAGGGTGGCACTAAACTAATGCTTTAAAGTCTTTCATTCACGTACATCAGTTTGTAGCCTAATGAAGTCTGGGAGCCCTGACTGGCAGCTCTGAGCTGAAATCTCACCCTCTGGCTTCTCAAGCTGGAGACAAACTTCATATCCAAGTATCAACACAGCCTGGGGAGCTGCTTCCCAGAAGAGCTCCAGATTTACACCAGCATTGACCAAACTAGTGTTTTAACAGCCCATTCAGACAGACAGACAAGTTAAAATCACCACTAAAAAGACAAGGAGAAAAAAAAAATAGTAAATTTTAAAGGCTGCAAAAGGCTCCTAAAAATAACCCAAGTAGAGGAAGACTATTAATGCAAAAGTAAATAATTATGTTAAGGGAAGCAACTAGAGAGGCTGGTTGTGTAAATCACTTTAAGGAGAACAAGCTTTAGATAAAATCCATTCTTTTATCACACAGATTAAGTCTTCCTTTTGACGCTAAATAATTGATAGGGTTTGGCAGAGCATTCCTTGGCTGGCTGTGTGGAGCAGTGGGACTGCTCCCGGGGTCAGATGAGTGGCAGAGAAAAATGTTCTTAGAAACACTGTGCATCCAATACCAGCATCAAGAAGTGGGGCTTCTATTCCTGGCAGTTCCTGAAGAATTTCTGCATGGCCTTGAGAAGTCATCTATACACCTTGAAGTAAAAGGAGGACTTGACATTGCTCTCCTCCTTGTTAAACTGCCCCCCATGAATCAAGGCATTCTGCTTTCATGGTTTCATGTCACAATGAGTGAGGTGCAGAGGCCTGGGAGGACACAGCCCATTCTGCTGCATTTAATTTTTTTATTTTTTTTTTAGTTAGAGAACATTAATTGTTCTGTCTAGTGACTTTTGGAAGACCAGATATGAGAGGTTATTGTGCTTTTGTCAGTTCTAATGGTGCCTGAATACTTTAGTCTCTCTCCACATATGAACATCCTAGCAAACCAGGGAGATGTTGTGGCCCTCACTCTGCAGTCAGGGGACAGACAGTGCCAAGGTGGTTGTAATGGATTCAACTGTATTAGAGAGATGTGAAGAACTGGTCATTTCTGTCACTTTAGAATTTCATAGATGGCATATAGGGGTCATCCATGGTGATACAGAGGACATAACCCAGGCTGCTCGAGTCACCATTTCCTCTAGCAAGCGTTTCCTCTCTGTGTTTTGCCATGTAGTCATGGTTAAATGACTCAAATTCTCATGTCCATCTGCCAAACATAGGAGTTACTTCGTTCTCTTCAGGAGAGTTGAACACAGGCTGTCTATACATCATGGCACCGACTGCTCTGCTGTATTCCTCTTGGTTGCATAGTAGTATGAAAATGTCCAGTAGTACCAGTAGTGTTTTGCTGAATTCAATGTCATTTTTGGCATTGCATTTACCCAGTACTTAGTAGAATCATAGAATCACAGAATCAGTCAGGGTTGGAAGGGACCACAAGGATCATCTAGTTCCAACCCCCCTGCCATGCCCAGGGACACCCTACCCTAGATTAGGCTGGACAGAGCCTCATCCAGCCTGGCTGCAAACACCTCCAGGGATGTGACCCCAACCACCCCCCTGGGCAACCCGTTCCAGGATCACACCACTCTCATGGTGAAGAACTTCCTCCTCACATCCAATCTTAATTTCCTCCAGCTTTGCTCCATTCCCTCTAGTCCTGTCACTCCCTGATAGCCTAAGAAGTCCCTCCCCAGCTTTTCTGTAGGCCCCCTTCAGATACTGGAAGGCCACAATAAGGTCACCTGGGAGCCTTCTCTTCTCCAGACTGAACAGCCCCAACTCTTTCAGTCTGTCCTTATAGGAGTACAGTGGGCTTGTATCAAGGGGGCTGCAATCTTTTCCAGAACCAAGTGGGTCATAGCTTTCAGGAACCTTTAATTCTGAAATAAATCAATATTTCATTTATTTTGTGTTGGTTCTTTGTTTGGCAGGATTTCTCTGGCACTAATGGTAATGACAGAGAATGAACCTCAGACAAAATTGGAGGAATTCTAGAAGGAATGATGTGGATATAGGCTCTAGTGTAACCTGCTGTGTTCTAAGTTTGTACCTGTTGCCTCTTACCCCATCCCTGAGCACCAATGAGATGAGCCCAGTCACATCCTCATGGTCTTCAACCTTTAGATATTTATATGCATTTATAAGATCCCACCTCAGTCTCCTCTTTCCTAGGCTGAGCAGCCCTAGGTGTCTCAGCCTCTTCTCATAAGAGAGATCCTCTTCTCAAAAGAGAGATGACCCAGTGCCCTCATCATCCTCATGGCCCTCCGCTGGACATTCTGCAGTAGTTCCCTGTCCCTCTTGAACTGAGGAGCCCACCACTGGACACAATACTCCAGGTGTGGCCTCACCAGGGTAGAGATGAGGTGGAGGAGTTTGGACACATAGGATGATTGAGTCCAAAATTAAAATTTTACAAACCCCTAAATTATGACCCCCACATGAACATAACTGCAAAAGATTTCACAGAAACTTGTCTGAAATAAATTCTGCCTTTTCTACAGATTTTTTGAGAGCTCCATGGGCTTTTTCTGCTTCATTTTTATACATCTTTCCTTCTCCTGGAATCCCAGATACTTTTATAATTGTATTTGATTGAAAATGGTTCCAATCATAAGTAAATTGTAAATAAGGACAGGATTATGGCAAGCAAAATATTTGTATTTATTGCCAGCAATATTTGATTTTTAAAATACAGCAACACTTGCAGGGATCGAATGGTGCTGGTTTGGCCAGAGCACTGCTCTCTTCATTTCCATGATTCAGCTCATAGCTCCAACAGATTTTAAAAGAAGTCACAGCTTGCAAGAGATGTGACCTGAAGTAAACAGTTAAAGCAGATGTTTTGATTACTTCAGTTATATTGACATGAAATATGATCTAATATATTGGGGGTTAGGGCCCCTAAATACAAGAAAGATGTTGGGATGCTGGTGTGGTCCAGAGAAGGACAACAAAAAGATGGTGAAAGGTTTAGAGAACAAGTCTTACAAGGAGCAGCCAAGGGAACTGGAGTTGTTTATTCTGGAGTAAAGGAGACTGAGGGAAGACCTCATTGCTCTCTACAGCTGCCTGAAAGGAAGTCATAGTGAGCTTGGGGTCAGTCTTTTCTCCCTGTAAGTGATAGGATGAGGGGAAATGGCCTGAAACTGCACTGTGGGAGGTTTAGATTGGATATTAGGAAAATCTTCTTTACTGAAAGAGTGCTCAGGCTGTAAAATAGGTTGCCCAGGGAGGTGGAGTTGCTATCCCTGGAGGTGTTTAAAAAAATGGCACTTTTGGACATGGTTTAATGGCCATAGTGGTGTTGAGTTGACAATTGAACTCAGTGATCTAAGAGGTCTTTTCCAACTTAAACAATTATATGATTCTATGATAAAAATTAGTGTCTGAGCATTCCTGAAAACCATCCAATAAAGGAGGTATCTTCCTGTAAGCTCCTGGCCCTGTGTATGCAGCTTCAGCAGCAGTTTTTAATCATTTAAAGTAAATGGAGATCCTTCTTCAACTAATGAGGTGCTCTGAACCTGGGGAGAGTGGTAAGGGCTCAACACACCTGACACTGGGCCCAAAGTGTTGGGAAATGTTTAGATTTTCCTCAAGTGACATTTTTTTGGTCTGAGATGGGGCAAGGAAATAAGTTTTCTCTGCATTGTTTTTCTGTCTGTAGCTCACCTGGGTTTATATGATTTGGTCTCTGTGGGGTGGACTAGCAGTGGCTAAGTAGCATCCTCTTCTGCGTGCTGACTGGTGTGAATATTGGTGTCCTGTGTGAGTACATGGAAGCGCCTTCTTTGTGAGGCTTGGGGTTATTTGAGATCTTGTTTATATCAGCTCACAGGTAGAGCCTGCAAGTTTTTTTCTGAGGCATTTACTGCCACACTTTAAACTGAAAACAGAGTACCACAAAGGTGAGGACTTTAGGCATTGGCTTGCACGTCCTGTTTTAATGAGAGGAATTATTATGTGTTGTGGGAAGCTGACCCGACTCCCAGAGGCTGCTCGTGTGAAGATACCCAATTTTTTGGAGGCTTCCTATGGTGAGAGCACAGAACTGAGCCTGTAGAAAATTAGTTTCAGTTCCTGATCCAGCCCCAAATTTCCCTCATGATTTTGAGAAAGCTGCTTGACTTCCCTTCATTCCCTCATTTATATAATGAACTTGTGTTGTTCTTTGGGCCTCCAGGCTCATCCATCACCATCTGGTTAGCATGTTTATGGCATCGGTCATACTGAAGCACTTAATGGGTCAGACCATACTGAGGTTGCCATTCCTCCTTCTCCATGGGCTGCAAGAGGGTGCTGCTGTCCCTGGGTGCTGTGTTACAAGGATGACTTTCTTTGTATGGCAGTGCCAACTTGCTGTTGTCAAAGGGGACCAATAATACAGATTTGCAAGATTAGGGAAGATAAGATACCGTTATTTAGTGGAGAGACCATTTGGGGATACATAGGGAATGACAATATTCCAAGGGGTCTCTAGAGTGAGAAAGTTTTTTTGGGTGCTTCTACATGGCAAACTCAGTTGGAGAACATCATGTTGTTAACAGCTGTGCAAATCTCTTATATTGGACAAGAGAAAAAGGATTCTCCAAATTTAAGAAGGCCTCCTACACATATGCCTGCATAATCTGTGGGTGAGGTTCATCAGACACTTTGCTGAGGGTCAAGTACATGGACAGAGTTTTGGACAGACCTGGATGAATTTATAGGAACCATGCAGAGCGTCAGGGTTTCAACCTGAGCTAAGCAATAGACAAAGTCCTTTGTGGTTACACTCTTAGGGAAGATGCTGTGCTGGAAACAGGTGACGGCAGGAGAAGAAAATCACTAATAGGGGATGACAACTTTTCAGAAAACCTTGTTTTCACTTTCCCTCCCCATTAGCCTGCTGTGCATCTGCACACTGTAACACTGTAGCCAGCTGCAGAGGAGCTGGCAGTACTGTTGTTTGGTGCATGTTTTTCCCCTTTAGAAAACTCCAAAGACGTCCTTAAAATATCTTTTACTGCAAGGTCCTGTGTTTTCAGATGCTGGAGCAGTGACTCTTAAAATAGATATGAGATGGCTGAATGTGTGAAAAACATTTGCATCTCTTTTTCTGCGCTCCGTGCATGCTGCACCACTTCTGTAAGCAAGCTAAAAGGATTGGCTTCTTTTAATTTCACTTGAAACGATGTTTTAGCAGCTGAAATAAGATCCAAGGCTATCCGTTGGCCACATAGAGTCAGTGACACTTGAAACAGGCTGGATTTATATGTAGTTACTAAAAAATATATAGCAAAATGAAAGTCTCAGACACTGAGTTCATGCGCATTGCCCATTGTAAAGATAAGTAACGGCCGTTATAAGATCACTTAAATGGTTACCTTTGGGACATAAAAGGGATCTTTGAGGACAGTAAGTCTTAATACAGAAATGTTTACTCATAAAAAATACATTTGGAGTGGGGGAGGGGAACACATTTCCTATTAATGTGGTTTTTGCCTTTTATGGCAGGTTGTAGCAGGTCTTTAACCTCTGTAGCTCTTGAGCGAGGATAGAAATGAGCTTCTCTAAGTATCAGCCCAAAGGGCTTTTCCTTACTGCCCATATCTGCAGTGCCTCTTGCAAAGATGGTTTTAGTTTATTCTGCCTTTGTGTGACCCAGATGAAAAACTGTTCACTTCCAACTTCAAAACCTTCCTGTGGTTAAGTCCAGAGGGCAGAATAGAAATGTGCTCCTGGATTTGGTTTACTTAACCTTGTTTAGAGAGGTATGGGTCTGGTAGCTCAAACCATGCTTCAGCACAGTAGGACTTTGATGGTTATGTCAGCCAAGTAAGGCATGAGAACAAGAAGATGGAATTTCCTTTGAATGCCATGGTTGTAGAAACCACAAAGGAGGATATTTCTCCAGATGCTCACAAATGATGCAAATGTGCAAGCTGGGCACTCTCGATCTGCCACTTGGTTGAACATGAAGTGGGTGCTGGCTCATGTCACTTGTGAGTTTTCTGGTAACCACTCTGCAGGTAATTTCTAAATACTTTCCTAGAAAATTGTTACGCAAGGGAGGCAAAAGGTGATGTCAGCAGTATTTAATGACTGCCACATGAACCCAGAACAAGAGAGAGGACATGATTTCTGCTTCAGAGTTTTTCAGAATTATTACTAGATGGGTTAAGACACAAGGTACCAGCAGCCTGAGAAGTTTTCAATCCTTTATAGAAACCATGGTGGATTATGGCCAAAAGTCTTTAATCAGATACAACAGTTTACAGAGCAGCAGAGGTTGTCTGGACCAGGGATGTAAGAGGAAGCCTGAGTTGTGTAGGCCTTTGACCAATTGTTGTCCAGAGATGTGATAAGCAAGAGTGGAACTGCAGGATGTGAACCAAAAGTGTCACATTTTGTGGGATCTTTAAGAGGAGAACTTGGTAGCAAAGGGAAAAATTGTGAAGTATTTGAGCAGAAGAGTTATATGCTCATAGCAGTATAAGAAACTGTCTGGGTGCAGAAAAAGACAAAAGGTAGAGAATCTAAAAAAGGAGTCTGTTTATTGTGAAAATGACATTGCCAAGCTGAGACAACTCAATTTCTGATGAGCCTTTTCACTTAGCTGAGTACAAAATTTTCTCCCCACATGCCAGTGACAGGGCAGGACTGTTGGTGAACTTCATTATTGCTATTCCAAAACATGATGCTCATTCAGGCAGTAATCCCTTTAGGTAAGTGACAGAAATTAGGTTTTGAGTCACATACTGACCTGTCTTTGTAGTTAGTACAGCATGTTCTGTTCATGTAATGAGACAGAGAACAGATTAAATGAAAGACAGGCAGGATTTTCATTCAGGAAATTGGTATGGTAATGACATATATGGAGACTTGGCATGTTTCAGATAGGCTTCATCTAGCCTCCTTAGGTAGCAGATACAAGCACGGCTCTTGCTTATATTCACCCAGTCAAGCATGAGGAGGTAGCAAGTTCTCCAGGGAGGCTGGTATTTAATATATACCAGATGCCTGCCGGAGAATACTAATAGAGATCCCAGGTTTAGTGTGCCCTGGGAATGCAGATGGTTGGTAGCAACATGCCTGGCCTGGAAGCCACATCTCCCCATCTCCCTTAGCTCTGTGGCAGAGCTGCCTGGATGTGCAGCTCCTGCTGTTTGAATTGTAAGAGACTTGGCCAAAGAAGCCTTTTGCTGACTTTCTTGGGAGTTTTTCTGCAGGGTTAGCGGGCAAGAGATGCTGAGGTTTCCACTGGGGTATCACACCAACGTATAATGAGAGAGGCAACATAATTGCCCCTGATGTAGTAACTTGGACTAGCCTCTCAGGGAGGACAAGTCGAGTGCTGTGACAGAGTGGCAGGCTGCAGGGAGGGTTCGTTCTCAAGGAGAAACTTCATCGAGGTGACCACAGCAAGAGTGCCTTGGCCCTTGTGAGAAGCCCTGAAGGTCCCAAAGCTTGTCCTCAGGCTGGAGCAGAGAAAGGACTTCTATGAAACTCACTTTCTTACCAAGAAAAGGGAAAGGAAAATAAACCCCAAACCCCTGCAAGGCTCCATATAAATCAGGGCAATAAAACTGCCTGTGGTTGCGATCAAATTATACGGTCTAAATCTATATAAAAGAACTGGAGCAGGTTCAGTCCAGCACTAATGTTCTCTTTGCTGTAAGCAGTGGAAGGAGGGGGAAGGAGGGAGAAGAGGAGGAGGGAGGGCAGGCACTAGACTCCCAGCACCAACGCACAGGAGAAACAATTTGCTGAGATGGTCAAAGTACTTGTTTTCAAAATCTGCTTGTGTCTGTAAGGGTTTGAGAAGAGGATGCTGTCTGCTTACTCGGTAACTTGTGTGTGGCCTGCGAGTGGTTTCAGATGCTTGGCCAAATCCAAGTAATCTGTCCTTTTAGGAAATTTGAAAAGTATGTATGCATCCCAAAAAAAGAACGGAGATTGGCACTGATGTCCTATGCTCCTGCTGCAGTGTCTTGTGTAATCGTGGCACTGTGTGTTGGAGAGGTGGAGAGAGAGGGATTGCTGAGCTCTGTCTGCTGGAAACAGAGACCCGATATTATGATTCGGCTTTTCACAAAGCTCTGAGTTAATGGATTGGTTTTAATAAGAGAAAGGGCTACTGGGTATGTCACACATCTTCAGAATTCAGCTGAATGCTGCAGAAATGTCCAAATTAGGACATGGTACTTACTAGAAGTGAAATAACAGAACTAGTGAACTTTCACAGTGAGAAGAATTTGCAGATAAAATTGAAATTTATGATGGTGTAGGAGATTTTTGAACTGAAGGATTTGGCTTCTTTTCTGAGTACCCTGGCCATGCTGATAAGTTTATAAATCTCTGCGGTGTTTGGCAAATATCCTGAGGATCTGCACTGTCCTAGTCAGAAGTGGTAGCTACCTTCAGTATTAATTAAGGGCTGTATTAGGAAAAAGCAGTGGGAGCAAGAGGGGTCTTTCAAGTCCAGCAGCTGCCGCTTTCAGAGGAAATGAGCAAAGACTGCACACGCGTAGCCTGAAAGCTGGAGGGACTTCCAGCACCCCGCATCTGCACAACAGCTGTGCAGGGCTAGCCAGAAGGTGTGAAGTACTCGCTGGCTGTGGGGAGAAGCATTACTTCTCCTGAGCTAAGGTGGGGGGGAAAAACCTGGGAAGCTAAAAGCAGTGGCAGGTTTAGGCACAATCCATTGAAGACCACTGCCGACTTAGTCGAAGGAAATGACACCAAGAAATTTAATAACCTGTTATATTTATGTAGCACATTTCATCCTCAAAGCACTTTACAAACTTAATGATGTGCAAACTATGGGTGCATGTATCCTTTCATCTGCCAGCAACGACTGTAGACACCTTCAGTGTGAAGCCTGATGATAGCTGCTTTGCAGCATGACGACAGTATATGACAGCAAGTGGAAAATGCTTTAACTGATTGAATAGAGACTAGGAAACTTTAGGGAGGCAAAATTTAACCTTTGGGAAAGACAGAGGAATTCGAGAGACGTTGTATCAGTGAGGGGCACATCTGGCAGGATCTTCTGCAACTACAGTCAATCAGTCATCAGTCTTTTAGAGATCTCACCAGATAGGGTTTTTTTAGGGATAGCTGGAAAATTAACCTTAGCTGGCTAAAAATATGATATAAGCTTTCTTTAATGCCATTTGGCAGCCTCCCACCTCAGAAAGTACTTGCTGACTCGGGCTCACATGAGCTGCTTTTCCACCTGAGATTCAATAGGATCAAATAACCAGGTTCTATGGGTGTCAATGTGATGTTGTCCTTTTCTTGAATTTTCCCGCTTAATGACATTCTTGTCTCAAAGGAAGGATACTTATTTTTAAAGAGTCAATAATTGAGCATTAGAAATCCTGGGAGATGTAGGAGTTGATAGTATTTTGAAGGTGGGAAAGAAAAAAAAAAAAAAAGCCACACCAGCAGCTTTTCCTGTTATCTTCCTATCTTCCCAGGGAAGTTCTGCATTTTCAGGTGACATTGAAAACTATCATGCCTGCCCTGTTAAAAGTTTTGGTGTGTCATCTAATCCCCCAACTTAATGAGTTCTGCAGGGATGCGCCATGATAGCTAAAGATCATTTACCTGAATTGCTTTTTAATTTCTGGAATGGGAAGCTGCTTGTGCAGCAGGATAATTACATTATAATTTACAGCAATCCAAAATCAATAAATTTAGTCATATTGGGATAGAGAAGGAGGGTGAAAAATCTCCCCACCATTAAATTATTTCACACTCTGTACTTCATGTTCCAAGAACTCAACAATAAACTTTGGGGGATGGGAGAGAGGAGTGGAGAATCTCTGGCTTCCTGAGACCGGTCAGTAAATCAGCTTTGCCCAGTGATTTCTATAGTGAAATAACAAACACTTGTGTTTGCAGAAGAGAGCAAATACAGCAGATAATGTTCTCTTTCTGATTTATTCTTATTCCAGAGTGCTAGAAGAGAGAAAATGCTTTGCACTCTCTTGCCTCTTATTCCAGCGGGGAAAAAGGTGAGGGACCTGCACCAGCTGCAGGCTGTACCCTGGCATCCACTAGAGCTTTTCTCCTTGCCTGAATATAAAAGTAGAGTTGAATGTTTGGGATAAGCTACCGTGGGAAGTGGTGGGGTTTCGAGCTCTTGATGTCTTCATCAAGATGTGTTTGGAAGCTTTTCTCCAAGTTAATATTTTTGCCATGTATAAGTGATTTGGCTTACTGCAGAGAATTAAAGAAAGCCTGTGAAGTGAGTAGGGACAATGAGCTATGTGGCATCAGTTTTTTCTGAGCTTCAGAGCCTCTGCTCCTCCCTACACCAAGCCTAGGGTGGACCACATGAGGGACAGACTTTTTCTTTTTTTTTTTTTTTTTGAATCTTCCAAATTCTTCAGTGCTGTTACTGTTGGAAGCTCTAAGGGAGGAGGGGCGACAGTGCAAGGAGAGGGCTGGTCTCAGGACCTTTGCATCTGCTGCCAGCACCTCCTTGTTGCAAGCCAAACCAATGCAACACCAGTGCTGATCTGGCTGTCCCAAACCACTGGGCTGGCAATATCCACAGTGCTTCATGTGTTCCAGAGTCCATCCTGAAGTCAAGTGCAGTTCTGCAGGTGGGAGGAATGTCAAATGGGCACCAGTGACCCAAATGCACAATTTAAGAGAAATATTATTTGAGCAGACAGATCAAAAGGATTCAGTTGAATACGCGGAGATTGGAGCTGTGGTTTTGGTGTGGGTTTCTTTTTCTTCTGTTTTCTTTGTAAGAAAGCTTCCTGCGTGTATTAAATCTCACCCACATCTTCATTGAGGTATGGCCTCCTGAATTCATCTCACAGGAAGATCTATTAGGTGTTTCTGGACTTCCCTGCTCAGACTAACTCAATTTTATTTTTCCTTTGAAACTGCAGAAAAGCTGTCGATGCTGCACCCATAAAAAAAAAAGATGTTGTATGAAAGGAAATCACTTTGTCTCTTGTATTTGAGGAGGATTATGATCTGGCGTGACCTCATTATGGGTTAGGCGAGGATATTTCTGGAAATACTAATTAAATACTTTTTCCATCCCTTGTGCCCTTGTAGCATGTGTAGGCTCTATAACAAGAAAAAGAGGGGAAAAAAAGCTGTCTGCATGGAATTTTTTTTCAAGCTCTTTCTGCAAATGAAGGAAATGCAGTTATAGTCATGGTAGCACTATTAGAGTAATATTAGAAGCTATTAAACAAAGTTTTCTTAGTTGTGATGAATTAGAGGAAAACAATTATCTGAAAGAAGAGGGAAAAGCTGGGACTCACCAGGTACTTTTATCTGTGGTCAACTTTAGGAGTGTCACTAATTCTTGTGATTTCAGCAAGATCAGTCTGCATTCCTGAAAAAGTCCTTCCTTCTCTGCAAGTGTTTTTGTCCTCTAAATTTTTTCCCCCCCTTTGTTTTCTTTTCTTCACGTTCAGGTTCATTGAGCAGAAGCAGCAGTGCACAGCCCCACAAACCATCTCACCGGCAAAAACTGGTGATGAGCTGAGACACAGGGTGGAAATCCATTAGACTGGAGCAGCCAGGGGATAAATTACATGACAGCACATCCTAACTTATTTATTAATTGATATACTCCTGTTATTTCTTACCGTGTTGTTCTCTTCCTGGGCTTACCCATTTTGCTCCAAAAGCTGTGTCCTCAACTTGTGACATTTCAGTGAGTTTTAGCAGCTTTGAATCCAGTCCTGACTGTCTGAGCTGTTTCCTATTGAGGTCAGTGGGAGTCTTCCAGTTAACTTCAATAGAAGCTGGACTTGGCCACTGACAAAATGTCTTTAAAAATTGCCTTCAGCAAATAAGCTTGTAAATGTTAGCACTAAAATAGCAACGTGCAGGCCCAAATATGTCTGTATTGAAAACACATGCTGTCAAATAGATAAAAATGTGTTCTCACAAAACCTTCAAACATCATCATGTGGAGGTTGCAATTTTATTTTTTTTTTAAATTTTCATTTATTGTATATTTTGAGCTTTGGTTTGCTACCCTGTTGTGTGGCATTTCACGTAGGGTTGAGTCTAATGAGGCAAAAACCCCTAATGTGTCTGAACAAGTGGTGGATGGTTTTTGTTCCCAGTTATTGTTCTAAATCCAGTGGTTCTTCTTTGTCCTGTGAATGTGAGATTTTTCTCCAAATTGGAATATTCCACTGGTATGTAACAATATCCAGGCCTGCATTTTGTTTAAAGTCTCAATGCCCCCATGGATGTGAAACAGGGCTGCTATCCTGGAGCCAAAGGAGGGAAGTGGGTGAGTTCTCATGTTAACTTCAGGAATTGCTTCATGACCTGCAAATGGTCAACCTTAGGTTGCAGCATCACAAATGGAGAGAGGATGTGAGGGATTTGCCCACGTATTTACACTATTTCTTTCTCTATCTGTCCCAAAGTTTAAGGTAAATTAAAGCTTTGGTTAGGGTGGCTGGTGAGTGGAACGTGGCTCTCTGGTTGCTCACTTTGCACTGTTGTGCAACTGCTGGAGCAGTTTGTCTGTCATCAGCATCCTGAAGTGCAGCACTTGAGAGAGTGATGGTTAAGGCAAGTGGAGCTGGGTGATGGCTTAAATGCTTGTTGTAAATTGTGCCTCAGCCTCGGGAGTGGATTGATAATGGATAACTTGATTCAAGGCAAAGCAGAGGCAGCTGTGGAAGTGGTGAGTCCATCAGCCTTTCCAACCCCTGCTGCCTCTGCCTGTCAGTGAGCCAGCAGCACCTGGCCTTCAGCAGAAGGAAATGAAATGATTTTATCTGGGCTCATCTGAGATGACTTGTGTAACTATCTCTGTCCTCCAGGTTCAAGTCGATAATGTTTGAATGCTCTTCCCAGCCACGTGGGTGATGCAAATGCCAGCGTTGCCTTTGTTTCTGTTTCTCTCATCAAAAGGACTTCTTTGCAGGGGTCAAAATCAAAGCTCTCCTATGAAGTCTATTAAAATGAATTGAACCTGATTCCCTGGAATAGAGAACTGGAAAATCTTTGTCAGGGTAAACCTCTTGGGGAACTAATGGAAGCTGGAGCTCAGCGTATAATGCATTGAGATGGGCTGGAGTTTACCAAAATAAGCATATGAACTTTTCCAGACCATGTCCTCACCTCCTATGGGACATGCTCATATCAGGGGTCCTGCTGGTCCCTTTGGGTGGTGGCAGAAGCACTGTTTTGGTGCTGCTGATTTGGTGCAACTCCTTTTCCTTTCACAAGAGGACTGCTGAAAGACAATCTCCTGTTGGAGCTTAATATTTATATCATTAAATAAAGGCCTTTCCAGCCTCATCTGCATCAACAAACTTCCGTAGTGGAGAGTACAGTTTATACCAGCAGAAAGATACCTCCTGTAGCTAAAACTTATTCCCCAACCCAGCAGACACTACGCAGGAAAATTAGGTTTAGTAATTTTGTAGGGTAGAGCAGGGTGTGGGGGAGAGGACCCATCCCCCTGCGAGGGAGTTGAGGACACCCGCAGTGCTTTGCAAATCGGATGCCAGGTGGCTGGTCCAGTCTGAGCTCATCATTGAGAAGGAAAAGGCATGCAGAGGCTTCTTCACGGTGATTTATGCATGCCACAACATTTTTGGTGTTGCAAGAGAAGAGGGTCTATTTTTCCCCTTAGCCAAGGAGGCTTGAGAAACTCTGACCTTCTTCCTCTCTGACTCTTGAGCTGAAATAAGTCTGTACCTTGGGGTAAATGCCTTTGTAGGATGAAGGTGCAGATGGTTCAGGCCCTGGTCACTGCTGCTGTAACATGCAGTGAGACTAAAGCACAGCTCAGTATAGACACTGAGGCCAAGCCGATTATGTGAAAAAATAACATGAGCAAATTCGTGGTGAAGCAGGAAAACAATATGGGATTTTTAAAAAATCAGCCCTTCTATTAATTTATTTGGTAGAGGTGAGCTAATGATTCTCCTTTTAATTCATTAGTATTTAGGCTAGAAATGCAGTTCATCAGAAAGAAAAGGCTACACGGAGAGACGTAGTAAAATCTCACTCCTCCCCTTAAAAAAAAAAAAAAGTGTTTTGCACAAAGCAAAGACAATTCACTGATGAGAAATGAAAGTCGTAGTCCCGTGGGGCCAGGCTGGAATTACTGCATACCACTTGTCTTTGAAATCAAGGCCTCCAACCTTCTTAATGTCCAGGTGGGGAATTCCGGTGGCTTTACTCTAATCCAGGCAAATCTGAAATCCAACCCTGTTGGGAGGAAACAATGTGGGAAACAGATTCATCTTGATCTCAGCGTTGTGCCTTGGAAAACGATTAAGACCAACTGTTAAGCAGCTCCTGATAGAGTTCACAAACCTGCCGACCTCTGTGTGACACAGATTTCTCAGTTCAGGCTTCACCCCCTAAAATAACAGATGGAACTGATCCTTTTAACCCATAGAAAGTAGGTTTCCCTTATTTCCCCAGTTTTAAAAAATATTATTTCTACAGTTGCAAGTTGTTTATAATCGGATTGCTTTGCTGCTATTATTTTTTTCCCCAGTTTCTGTTTTACTTTAAAATATCAAACCCAAACAGTTTAGTGCTGGTGACAGTCAGCAGCACTGACCCTTTGAGAGTCATGCCCTGAGACAAAAAAAGCTCAGTGCAGTACAGTGGAGGTCACACACATGGTCCTATCAAACTTGCACGGTAGGGTTCCTTCTATGCCCTTTTTCCTGCCCCAGTCTCAGTGAAGATAACTGGTTTTATAGTAGCTTTTGTGTATTTCAAAGTGGTTTAGAAAATCAAGTCCTTTGAGGTGGAGGAGTATTACTGTTCTGTACATAAATAAAAGGCGAAAGCAGAAAAGCTGCTGTTTGTTAAAGGTTATTTTGGCAAATCCATGAGAAAGGAACAAGGACTCACAAGCCCATCTACCAATGGAGTTGTTGGGAAAATTTTCCTCAAGAAAACCTGCTTCTATGAGGTTTCAAACCTGGTGAATGCTAGGAGGACATGCTGACCTTGCAGAAACTTCCTGAAAACTAACATTAGAAAGTTTTGATGTCTTTATCTCCTGTAACACTGGTTAGGGGAAGGTGGTAAGAAAAGAATAACTGAACATGCATGTAATTTTTTTTATTCTTGCTGTTCTTATATAGGTTAATTGCACATGGTTGCAGTCAGCACCAATGGATAGTAAAACTTGTTGCTGGTTTGATTCTCAGGTAATTTGGCAAGTGGTTATGAGCATATTGGTGAAGTTTGTACTCTGCTACTTAAGGGTGGTATTTCAAAAGCTTCCAGTGGAATTCAGATCACAGATCCCTCCATTTTCCCTTTGCAATTAGACATTTTGTTCCTTAAAGAAGATTTATCATTATTGCAGTTTTGGCAAAGATGTGTTAGCAATTTTTAATACTATTTCTCAGCAGCTGTATTCTTCCTTCTTCCCTTTTAGACAGCACATCCAACAGGTGATTTTTAAAAGGCCAGTTAAATATGCAGTATAGTGCATGCCTTTTGCACTATGTCAAGGAAAGATGGATGGACTCTGCCTTTAAAAAAAATTTTCCACTGGAAATATTTCACTAAGGCTCCATGGGGTCTGGGTGTATATGTATAGGTGTACACTGGCCAGTAGTCTGGCTTCATGATGTAGATCTAGTTGGTATCTCTTGCTAGGACCAGGAGAAACTAAAAAAGTAGAAGAACAACCAGTCTGAAACTCTATTTCAGCCTTAAAGTGGGGACAGAAAGTCTCATCAGTCTTGGGAGGCATTTTCTGATGTTAGTGGTGTTCCTCACGGTCAGTTTATTTTCCTCTTTATCAGCTTCATTTCTCCAAACATTCTTCTCCCTATTTCACTATTTGGAGATTGCCCAGACAGCACCCATCTGAGTTGGAGCTGGATCTTTGTGGTTTGTGAGCTGGCTGGAAGAGACAATTTCAGCCCTTTTCCCAGTGCCTAGCTGGGATGAGGGAATGTGCGGCAGCACTGGTACCTCCTGTGGGCACAATGTTAATGCAGCCAGGGCTGGGTCGGGGATAAAGCCCCTCACTGATCTGTTTCAGGATGGAGGCAGGGCTGTGTTTTGCTGCCTGCATGTGGTCCTGCTTCTTCTTGCTCCTTGTCTGCAGGGCTTTAAGCACCTTCACTGAGTTGCATTTCCTGCCATGCAGACATCAGTACTCTGCTTCCAATGCTGTTTTCTGTTGTTCAGTGATAAGCACATCCTTGTAGCTGAATTTGAGTACAAGAGTTTGACTGAGTGGGAATGTCAATGTGAAAAATAAGTGCTCTAAAGTTTTGTCTGATTTTACTCTTCACCTTTGCGGATTTGTAAAGTTGCTTGCTGTTAAGTACGGATGTTTCCTTCTTACATAGCGGGAATGAAGCAAATAAAGGGGGAGTGTAAAAGAGGCCAATCTAGAAGTCCACTCAGATAATCAAGAACACGTTGGGAAGCGTTTGAGAGAAACTCACATCTGCGAATGACTAGCTTTTATGTAGCAACATACATATTTAATTTATGCTTGCAGCGACAGCAGCAGCGTATGCAAAGGCAGGCATGCAGTGACATGTGCACTTCTGCTCGGGATTCCAGGCTTTAAGAAAGAAGTGATTATCATCATAGATGAGTTATACTGTAACGGCTCTTCATGTTGTATAAGGAGCATCTGTATGCCATATTATGCACATGTGAAACTATTTTTATTATATTCATTTGATTGCCATGGGAGATAGCATAGTAACCATTTGCATTTAATGGCTGCATAGAAACTTGTCTTGCAATGAGATCGCTGTTTAGTTACGTGGCTCCTGATATGCAGAGCACACCTAGGTGGTTGACGTTTAGGCATTTGCAGCTACTATTTTTACAATGAAAAATCCAGTTGATTTGCCTTGTGAGATTTTCATTGTAACTACAAACATGCAGCTTACCAATTATTCTGTTCAGGTATTTTTCCTGATGAATAGCAAAGTTACTTTGGTAAGCATTAGTTCACTGTTCACTGGTTGTGATTGGAGGCAAATGGCAGTGAAGGAGTTTTTGCAGTTGCCTATGTGAGATCTCTGCTTTTCCTTATTTATTTATGTATTTTGAACAGTGATTTCCACTTAGGCTTCTCCCTGTGATAAAACTACTCTCTTTTCACAGGGTATAACATCCTGATCCTTCTAAGCCTTAGGAAAGTATGGTTCAGCAGTTCAACCTTCTATATTGAGCTACCTCCTTAAGAAAAGAGATGCACAACACCTTGCCTCAGGAGCAGTGGAATGTTTAAACTTTTCCCGTTCAGAAGCTCAGCCTTCAGTTTTGTTACTTGTTTGTCAATGTTGTTATCCATGCTTTGTATTACTTTTCCTGACTTCTTGCCCACACTGATTTCTTATAGCAAAAGGTTCCTCTGAGGAGTCCTCTGTCAAAATCTCTTAAATTTGCCAGTTGTGGTGAGTGGTGCATTAGAGCTGACCATCTTGATTTCCAGTTGAGACTTCAGATGGTGATGCCTTTGCTTCTGACTTCTTTTTGCAAGGCTCACAGTTTCCAGTTTCTGACTCTGTCACAATCCAGAATTTTTTTTAACTTCAATTAAACAGCTCAGGAGGGAGGGTGCATGGATGATCATCTCTTTGTGGTTTTCATTCTTTGCAACACAGCAGCAGGATAAAGAAGTTACATGAGGAGAAATGGATTCTAAATAATTATGTTGATTCAATATGCGGAGATATGCCAATCTCTGCCATAGAGATACTGTTGCTCTGAGGTTTTTTGGTGTATTTTATATAGTGTAGAGAGAGTCCTGTAAGCAATACAGCAGGCTTTCAAAGTTTCTTAAGGGCTGTTCCAGTATATAACCACTCCCCTTCCATAAGAAGTGTTTAAGGAAAAGGAGGGAGTACAGGAGGATGCTGAGGACTGCAAAGAAAATCAATGTACATTAACAGAGTGTAAGACTTTTTGGTACAGTTCAAAGTTGTTTTTGGTGCTAGTAGAGTAAATGTTCATCTGTGAGTTTTGTTAATAGCGTATTTAAACTTTAGGACTAGTCTAATGTTGATGTATATCTTTAAACTTTAGGACTAGTCTAATGTTGATGTATATCTCCTGGATAGGGCTTTTCCCGTTCTGTTTCAGGCACTGGGTTTAATAGCAATGTTCTTGGCACATCTCTTACACAATGGTCCTCATATTTGCTGGTCTTTTTAGGGACATGGTGAAAATTAATTATCGGTGCTGGTAAAGTAAATGTTCATCTCTGAGTTTTGTTAATAGCATATTTAAACTTTAGGACTAGTCTAATGCTGATGTATATCTCCTTGATAGGGCTTTTCCCATTCCATTTCAGGCACTGGGTTTAATAGCAATGTTCTTGTCACATGTCTTACACAATGGTCATCGTATTTGCTGGTCTTTGTAGGGGCATGGTGAAATTGATTATCTTGTGTTTATAAAGGAGGACATTCTGATCCCCGTACTTTGATTACTCTCTGAATACCTGTATTGGTTTAGGAGAAGTGTTCCCAGTATAGGATGATGTTTCGCAGGGAGAAGAGTATCTAAGTCTGGCCAGAAGTGTCTTGGAGATGACATATGCTGTTGTTTTCCCAGTGAGGTCTGAGAAGTATATTGAAAAATACCTGATACTTGAGTATGTCACCTCCTCTTCTTCAGCTTCTGCAGGATGTGTTTATTGCAACAGATTATCTCTATGGTTTGTTAGACCAAATGAAACATGACTTGAGGGGGAAATCCTTGGGTTTCAGGGTCTGAATGTTGAGGAAGGCAGTATCTCTTGCAGGCTAATGTATGTATGAGTGCAAGTGTTTGGGTGCATAGATAATGTCTGTACATGTCAGATCAGGAGAAATGTATTTCAATATGTATATGTTTTTCCTGATCTAACAAGTACAAACTCCCAACTGGTGGCAAAAGCACCAGTTTGTAATTGTATTTAATAAGGAGATGGCATGGAGCCAAGGACTCAGAGATCCCAGCACTGCTGGATTTGGGAAAGAAGCAGGTCTCTGTCAGGGTTCTGTGGTGCAGCTGTATACCTTACCTATGCTGTGTCCTGGCAAGCATTCTCGTATCCACTGTGGGTGACAGGTCCAGAACCAGCCCTGTGCAGTATTAGCCTGTCCCGAGGCCAAATGACCATGCTTTAGCTTGTCCTGGCCATCTTGCAGCTATTGGTAGAGATGAGCAGCTCTACCCAAGCACAGGATGAAAGCAGTGCTTTTGCATCAAGGGGTTGGACAGCAAAGAGCAAACAATGGTGTAAAGAGCTGTTAGCTCTGGACATCCCAGTTTCATGGCTGTTGTGCTTCAGGTCCATGATCCAGAACAGAGAGTGTACTGTGGAAGCAGTGCTGCTCCTCTGCCTGGTCCCAGAAGCCTCATATCTCATGCTTTGCATATCACTAGCCTCTGAACTGAAGGAAAGTTTATCTCAGGCCAGGTATGAAGCAAAGGATGCACATTTCTGCCTGCTATGACTCAGAGGCGAAGTAGCAGCTTTGGTCTGGCAGAGATGGAGCTTGGTGTATGTTGCAGCCCAAGCATAATAAAGGTCTGGAGGCTATAAGTGGGGAAAACCATTCACAGCTCTGACTTGGCAAGGCTCTTAAAAAAAAAAGAGCTCTTTGCCCCAAGCCACAGAGCCTCCCAAATCTCAGTTGGTTCCCAGAATTCAAACACCAGTGCTCCTATGAGAAATGAACACACAGAGTTCCTTTTAATAAGGATCAAATTGGCAGCTGCATAGTGTATGAGTTAACAAGAATATAATAGATGTTATAGAGAGAATCTTTAAGCTGCTAAAAGTGACTACAGGGATGCCCTGTCACTCCTGGAGTCCTTTTCCTTTGGACTCTTCCAAACAACTGTGCAGCAAAAATATATCATTTCAAGGAGATGAACACATGAATGTGCTTTCAGTGGGACACTGCATTCTAGGTTGCATTAAGGGTTTTGCTTTGCTGCAGGTTTCAGAGATACTGTTGCTTTTGTAGAGCTTTCCCATAACTGCTCTACAAGTCTGAATGAATCCTGCATATTATGACCTGATAGCACTGCATGTATTTTTTGTGTCACACTTGTGATACTGTGTCATTTAACATTATTGTGGCATCATCTCAGCTTCACAGATTCTAGGGTCAGATGTTGTGGTGACTCAGGTGTGCCAGGACAGTACTGCCCATCATTCTGAAAGTTTGTCCCTACAGAAACTCTATGTGTGTGCATGCAGACATCTTCATAGTTCATTCTTCTTATGCAGCCTGAAATCTCTGTGGATCACTGACTACATGAAAGGAAAGTGTAGCTGTGACTCAGTTCTGATTTTCTTGGGACTGAATGGCTTAGCCTGTTGGAGCAAGACATATGCTGTAGAGGAAAGGTCATAGGTAAGATACTGTTTCTGTACAGCTGAGCACAGAAGCTTTACTGAAAGTGCATACACCACGTTTGGGGCATGCTGATGGTGGCGTACCAATGAGGAAGGTAATGGTTGGAGAGGTTAAGATCATGGCCAGCAGAGGAAGAACCTATAAATTGTGAGTTTCAGCTCCTTTGAAAGCATAGAAGAGAAGAAACTGAAGTTGCTGGTTCTCCCTATTTGGCTGCTAAGTACAACAGCTCATATTGTACTGCTGCAGCAAAGTGTCTTCATCAGAGGTGGTCCCCTACGTATCCTGGATAAACCACTGAGGATTAAACCACAACAAAATATCCTCATCACTAAGTCTGCAGATCTGGAGGGGAAAGAAATGAGCGATGGAAACAATGGATGTTTTTTTGCTGGTTGCCAAGATTTATAATGATGATTGTGATGATGATGAGTAGCTGAAGTAATGTTGCTCACATTGTAAACCACTGATCTCCTGACGCTCATCAGCAGAATTTCAGTTCTCAGATACTTTACCACTGGTGTATTTTCCATAGTTATCCAAATAGTTTAATGCAGCTGCAGCCGAAACCCCAGTGCGCTAGCTTCCAGCTGCAGAGCCTGCAAGCCCCCTCCTCAGACCCCCTCCCTCTAGTGATTGCTACACTGAGAGCCCAGCGCTGACAAGAGAAGCAGTGGATGTCACTGTGCAACATATCTTGTTTATCTTTTATTAATTGCTGGTATTTATACAGGGCAAGTCTTGCTATTCCTAGCTCAGAACTTTGCACCAGTGGTGGCTATGGCTTGCCAAGCAGAGGCAGGAGGAAGGCAAGGGAAGGGACATGATTAATGCAGCTCAACATTGTCAAGTTAAGCCTCAGATCAAGTTTAGTGGGTAAAAAAGGGACTTTGAATTCCTGCTGTACAACACGTTAAGATTCAGGTAACTTGACTTTGGAAAATAAGCAAGTCTGAGAGACTGAAACCCACGAAGTGTGTGTCCTTTCCTTGTTCGTCTGACTAGTGTGGGATTTGAGGTAGGAGCGAAATCACCTGAAAAAGATTAGCTGGCCACAAACACACTTCTCTCCTTCCTCTGCTGCACATCTCTCCCATACCACAGGCCTTCTGCCCTGTGTGTGGAAGGATGGTTTCTCTGCCTCCCTGATCCTCATGCAGCTTCTGGCACTTCTTCACTACACACCACTTTTAGTAATTGTCAGGACAAAAGTAGTAATTCCAGCGAAGACAGCTGGACAGTATTTCATCTGCTTTAAGCCTCTGTTCAGCTTTTCTGACCTCCACCCCTGATGGGACCACGCATCAACTTGCATGCCATTTCTGTGCTCCCCAGAAACCTCAAAGCTGTGTTTGATGGGACTGGTGAGTTCTGTGGTGTCTCCTCGCCATTGCTCCAGCACCAGGAAGAAAAGCTTGGTGGAGATAAACAATCTCAGAATAAGTCCCCCCAGACTGATATTTCCTCTTTCTCTTCCAGCTCTGTGTGATCTTTTCCCCATGACAGGCTTTGGTGCAGCCATTGCTTCTGGTGTCATATGCATGCCAATGGCTCTCCAACCTCATCGTTGGTACTTGTGGGGTACGGTGCAGCTCCTGGGCATTGTCACCTTGCTTGAGTGGTGGTGGCACAAACCTGCCTGCATCTCCATGCTCAGCAGCTTGGGCTTCCCTCGATGCTCTATTCAGTTGCAGGAACAGTGCAGACAGCTCAGGCTTAGAGAAAAGTGATTTGTTTATTTATCTATCTAGCTATTTGTTTATTAAGAGCACTGGAGTAGGACTCTGGAGATATGGTCTGTCACAAGCTGAGCCAGGCTGGGATTTTCTTAAAACACACAGCAATGGTTCAGCTCCTCTGCTGTTTGAAAAGACTGACAGTAAGTCCGGATTAACATCAAGGGGTGAGGAGGAAAGAAGCAAAGTGCAAGTTAATTTAGCACTGAGGACATCAGAAACCTCCACCCTTCATGTTCCTATTTTCGTCTCTGTGCAATGGGAGTGACGTTTCCTTGCAGCACAGACAGCCCTGAAACTTAAACCACCTATAGCTGCAGTGGCTTTGCAGTGCTGTGGGCATGACTAACATAATGGCAAAAAGTCAGCATGCTTCTATATAAAGGAATGTAAATGATCTTGTTTGACTGTGAGCTGCTTGTAGCCCAGACAGTCTGCATGTTTTGGATCCTGGACACCAACATCCCTATGCTCCATCTCTTTGATGCTAAAGCTTGGTTTGTCCCCTGGGTTTGGTGAGGCAAAGTGCAGCTCCTGGGCTCTGAGGTTAGGAACTCATCCACAGCCACTTCCACATGGGTAGTCTTTCATGAAGTTATAATTCAGGGGACATTTATTTACTGATACCACTTTTGGGTGCAAATAGTAATGGGAGATAATAAAAAAAAACCCTAGTAAAGCTCTTTAGAAGCCAGGTTGTCTCTTGTGTAGTGTATGATACTGGTTTAGAGCCCCTGGTTTTTAAATGTATGTGCATGTGTGTGAAATTAAAGTGAGATTGTTATTTGGCATGTATTTTAAGTGCCTAACCTTTCCATTATTGAGACATCCTTCTGTTTTGTGGGAAAACTCATGCTCCTTAAGTCTGGAGTTTTTTGTTTGGTGGGGTTTGTTTGTTTGTTTGTTTTTTTGAGGGGGAAGTCCACAGGGAGTTTCATGGGCAGTTCACACTGTGAAATCAGCATTTTTGCACACTCAAACTCTTCACAGTCAAAAAAACCCCCAAAATCCTGAAAAGATGATCTTAATTCTGAGCCAGTTTGTGGATTTTTTAATTATTGTTTAAGTATGAGGGATCTGGGCTTGCCTTTCTTTTCTTGGATTCAAACAAATAAATATTTTCCAGAAAGCAAATGGAATTTCACTCTCTCTACAACACACAAGGGAAAGAGGAAAAACTTCTTGACCCCAGGACAACATGATGCTCTATTTTTCCCTGTTGTCTGGTTGTGATGCAGGAATGTGCAATCTGCAGTTGGAACTGGCAGATGCACAACTTTTATTTGTAAAACTGACTTCATTACTCCTGCTGTAGGGGTGGGCTGGCTGAAGATGTTTGGGACGCTGACAGTTTCTGGCCTTCCTGTTGAATCATCCATATATTTGGCCTGGGCTGAACAAGCAGTAGCATCACTAAAGCTTGGATCCAGGCTCTTGGGAGTGGGAGAGCAGCTGGCATGGTTAAACCATTGCTCTTTAGCACAGTTTTCATTATCTCAGTGTTATCATGGTTTAATTTTGTCATCTTCTGAGACTACAGACTTTTTGGACTGGGGTCATCACCTTACATCGCATGCAAAGAGTAGAGCAGAGATGGCTTTTAGTGAAGCCTTAGATAGCACTATCACATTACAAATAACTATGATCTAATGTTATATATCACCCTAGAACTAAAAATCCCAGCCACCCACCAGTGCTTAGCTATATTTTACTTCTGATGGCTTGTGTGGTTATGTACCTCCTGCTTGTCTCACTCTGATGACTGTCCTCTCTTTTTTACCTTCTCAGATGTCTGCCCTAGTCTGAAGCAATTCCCTTAAGGTTAAAACAAAGACACTGGGAACAAAAGTTATGCGTGATTGCATAATTAAAGCTTGCATTTATATATGTGAGAGTCTGAGCAGTCCAAACTTCTACATTTCTTTTGGATTGCGTGGATTGATCTTCTCGTTCGTATAGTAAGACAAAACATTTATTTTCATCATTTTCCAGAGTTGAATTTTGTTGCTTTCTTACTAGAAAACCCCAATTCCACTGTGCCCAAAAATGGTATTTATGTTTCCTTTGCAACCATCCCTGGGGTTTGAACCACAGACCTACAGCACTGTAACAGAGGTCTCCGTCATGTGCAAATTAAAGGGATTAAGACCAAACTTAGACAGAAGAGGAAAGCAGCAGCTTGGGGCTAGGCTTTAGAAATGGGGGGTTAATGCAGGGACACATCACATTCCCTTCATGGCTGATCATGCTGCCTCCATGGGTCACCTCTTGTGTCTTCCCCATTGCTTATGAGTTTGATGACTTTCTCAGTTTGTTGCCTGTCACCTTCCACATCTTATCTGGAGGTGTTCCCTTCCCAGTGCTGCAGGACCAACTCTTTCCTCCTCTCTCCCACTCTGCTGTTATTTATCCCTTTAATTGTGCAAAACGTTTTAGGCTGTAGTTTTCATGAAGAATGCTATGGAGAATAAAGTTGATGCTGTATATGTGAAATAGTGATCTGCAATTTGTATTTCCTCCACTGTATAACTCAAGATTATTAAATAAGCATGTGGCTAGATGCAGTTATTAATATCAAGTAGACAATGCAATTTGTTTTTACCATTTCCTTTTGTTGATCTCTCTTTATTACTTCTCATCTTGCTTGGAAACATGGAATGTTTGTTTCCTGGATTTGTCAGCATCGTATCAGCAGGTCAGAGATGCAGGAGATGGAGAGTAGGTTAGGAGGCATGATTTGAGTGGCTGTGATTCAAAGTGGCCAGCAAACCTCCTGGGGAGAGTTCAGCATCTGCAAAGCTCATTAGGTTGTTTATCTTACCTTACTAGTATTTGATTTTTGCTAGTACTTAGAAATCTTGCACTTCTGAATTGTGCTGGCATGAGATCTAAAGCACTGAACAGCTCATTACTATAGCAAAGCTCAACTCCTTTGTGTTTCATGACACTCCTACAACTCAGTGACCTGGGTGGTGGCCCTACCAAGGCCTCTGATCCTACCTTTTGTTAGTATAGAAAGGGAAAAAAAAAAAAAAAAAGCATTAAAATTAAAGTCTCATGACTGTAATGAAAAGGTTATTTCCCCTTCTCTCACAAGTTAAGTTCTGTGCAATTGCAGCTCACTTTGTCCTGTCCATCTCATAGTCTCATTAGCTGCTGGGCCACAGAGGAATTGAGGAGAGATTGTTGAGAGTTTTATCTGCATGCTGTTCCAGTGTAGAAGATTCAATGAGACGATGGCTTGTCATTTTTTATTAATGAGTTGGAGTCTGATTCATTATAGATGTGTGGAATGAGTTCAGTGTGGCTGCAGGGGGAGGGGAGAGACTCTGCCAATGAAGAGGTATCCTCACCATGGGTCTTCTCCTGCTTAGTCTCAAGCAGCTTGACTCACCCGTATGTTGCTTGCCAGTGTGCTGCAGGGCAGCTGAGTTAGCGTATGGCTCCAATTTTCCCACTGGCCGAGCCTGTGTGTTTTGGTGTATGACAAGTAGCCCCAGAGGAGAAACAGGTGTTTAACAACGTTAAACAATCAGACATTACAAAAAGGTTTCTGAGGCATGGTCCCTTAGGATCTGGCTGGCTGGCAGGTTGGTGGCTAAGAAGGTTTCCAAAATTTCTGAGGGAATAGATTGACATGGTGGGGAAAATTGTGTTCTCACCAACAGAATCAAACAGCTCTTTTTTTAGTCCTTCCTTACTGGCATGAATTATATGTATGTGGGATATCCATATATATAGACACACACATATATGTATGTATACATAAAATTATTTTTTCAACATTTATTAAAAAATATGAAGCCAGAGAAACTTGTTTGTCTTCAGAAGGTGTGTCAAGTACTGAGGAGGTACCAATTGCAACTAGAGGCAGAAGGAGCATCATTTAGCTTGCCTGTTGTAGTGGCATTTTCCTGTGTTTAAACTTGTAAGCTCTTTGCTTTTTACAGAGATAGGTAACCATTCAGCATTAATCTCGGTGCAGAATGTCAGAAAGACATGCAGTTGGAGTTGTCTCTCATGTTCTCCTTAATCTAAAGTGAAGGTTGTTCAGGTAACTTCAATCTGGCTGCTGTTTCTATACAGAAAAACATAAGTGTCTGTGCCATGCTGGTGCACCTACTGATGCACAAGTTTCATCTCTACATCAAGCCACCAAATAGAGAGTGATTAAGGAAATATTCTTGAGTGTCTTAGAGAATCATTAATTTGACAGCTCTTGTTGGATAAAAGAAAGATTTCTTGCTTTGCATTTACACTTTCCCCTAGATAAATTCTGGCTGGTTATGTGCTGGTGATCTGCAGAGGACAGAACATGCTGTTTTCCACTATTGTTGTTTATAATTGTGCAGTGTAGTTTGAGTATTTTGAAGATAGCTGCACAACTGGGTACACATAGAAATAAAGATATGTTGCCTCTGTCTTTGCTGAGAGCTTTCTTTTCCAATGTTTTTTCAGGCCTCCAAGTCATTTCAGATGGTTGGGTGTGCTATGTAGAAACTTAAATAAAATCTCAGGTTGCTGTTTGTTATTCTCTGCTTGCAAGAAAAATAAAAGATCAAACTGTCCTTGCAGTAAAAATGCAGGCTTGAAAGGGTTAATGCAAAAAACAGACCTAAAGGAATCTTTTTCTCCTTGTAAAATATGCAGCCAGCATGACAGCAGAATTCCCAGAGTCAAGTTATCTTTTACATTAGTGAATGTTGTTCCTAAAGCTTTAGCTGGGGTAATAAATGATTCATGGTAACCACACTTTTGTGTGCAGCCGTCCACTTGATGTTCAGTCCATACACAGCTTCAAAAAGCCTTGTGCAGGAGCTGTATGGCTCCAGTTCATCATCTTTCTCTGCTTTCTCCTAGTAACTGTGACAGGGTGAAAGGCATTTGAGTAACAAATGGTAAGTCGAAGGGAAAGGTTTCTCCTCTGCCTCTCAAAGTGTAAATTAGAAGTGTTTGTGCTTTCTGTGCAACCCAGGTTTGATGCATGCTTCTGAGAGTCTGGATGTGGAGAGGAGGCTAAGGAGGAGGCAGCTTCTCTTTAGGAAAGAACTTTAAAAGTTGTGCATGTCAGTTCTCTAAGCACTTCCCCACCGTGCAACTAATGAGACCTCCCAGTACATCTGTGCTGCGAGGGAGACCCCCTTGAAGAGCTGCTCCAAGTGAGATGACATTCAGAGTTGGGCTGGAGATCAGGTCTCCCACTCCTGACCTTCTGTTCACACTACTAAATGTCCACTAAGAGAGCGAGCTTCTCCCTGATCCTTCCACACCCAAACACAGCTGTGGCCCCAGGCTCCTTTTTCTGGGAGAAAGGCACTGGCCAGGTGGGAGCTCAGTGCTGGATTTTGGAAGGCCAAGTGTCAGTCCCTGCTGTCGCTGCAGTTTGTCCTGCTGGGTTGGTCGTTTGACAGTTACATTACTTGGTAAGATATTGTTATATATGTTAACTTAACCTGACCTAAGGCACAATACATGATCTCTATTAAAATGGTTAACCACTCACATAATTAGAGATGTGCATCTAGAGGGTTCTTCATCTGATCTGGGGAACAGATTGTAAAATGGTTGGGAAAATCGCTTTAGGAAGACTATTTCCACAGTTGGAGGGGAACTAACAAAGATAGGACATAGAAGAGACGAACTTTATCTTTGTTATCTCTAGTTGCATTTATTGAGAAGAAGAAATCAGGGCAGGATATCTTTTCTGGCTCCATGGGCCAATTTTTGCGGCAGCGTGCATATCCACACAGCTGCACTGCCTTCCTGCCCAGAGCAAAGTCTTCTTGTCTGCATCCCATATAGGGAGAAGTCCTGGGTCAGTGTTCTTTTCTTAGCTGTGCCCACTGCTTCCTGAGTGTAATACATGAGGGAGGTCACTATCATTTGAACAGAGCACTCTGATACTTCCCTGGTGGGACTCATAGCCCTACTGGTAACTTCGCCGACTGAGGTGACTGAGCAGATAACTGCTAAATTTTGGCGTTCCGTGATTGCTTTAGATAGATTTGTCCAAGTAGTAGGACTTGTGCAAGGTTAAAAACAATCTAGAGGAAAAAAGATCTTGTGCCTACTTTGTTCCATTTGGCACAAAGTAGGCACAAGATTTGATCCAGTTAAAGAGTGGACATTCCAATGGCTTGTTATGTCAGGGTGATGGACAGTCATTTGCAATGCTTCCCGTGATCTGAGATCCATATAAAGTGAGTGGAGAGAGGAGGTATCTAAACATAGGCTCCAAGCCCACAAGTTTCTCAGTGGTCTGAAGAGCTCAGAACTAAGCACAACAGCAGACATCCAGGAGCGACAAATACTGATGAAGGGAACTTGGCCCGGTTCATTTAGTTTTCTCCACAAAATCATACGGGGAAGGTTTTTGGTTTTGATCTTGAGCTGACTTCCAAGTGGGCAGCTCTTACGTCATTCCCCTTATGACTGTCCCCTGTGCAAGCATGAAACATTACACCAGGCATTCAGCTGACTTCCTTAGAGTCTGGTTTCAGAGTGCCCCAGCTCTCTGAAGGGAGCAGCAAATATAATGTATTGGAGACCTGCACTTTGCCTATCTCTCTCTCTCTCTCTCTCTTTTCAGCAATTCATGAATACTAAGCACAGTGGGTTTTACAAGGACAGATATGGAATAGTCTCTGCTGCATTTCAGTGGAAAGTGCAGCATACAACTGACATAGCTCAGTCTTGGGTGTTTGCTGGTTTAAAAGAAAAAATTATTTCCAACAGTTGAGAGTTTTTTTTTTCTTACCAGACCAATCGCAAACTTCCGAAGCATGAAATGAATTTCACTGGTCCTTGCCAATAAGCTTCTTTCTCTGATATTGGTTTTTATGAAATGGATATAATCTTTGCTGGTAATGAATGAAAGCTACACTATGAAGTCCCACCTAACATTCTTCTTCTTGATTTATGGTGTATTGGTTAAAATAGTAAACTGATAATGATCTCAAAATAGTGATAAATCACAACGGGCCAATGTATCAGTAACAAGAGAAAATGTTCTGGTGGAAGAAACGTGGAGCCAGTTGGGAAACAGATGAGTGTTCTGTAGATGTGAAGGATATCAGGGAATCCACAAAAATACAAATTACAATGCTCTTCTCCCTTTATTTTTGTCAAGATTGGGTTGTTCCCTGCTTCTGTATAGTAAACTCAAGAACTTTACGATGAATTAACTTTTCCACACCCCTTGATGTATCGAATGTAATTAGAAAGTGCTGGTGAAAATCTGTTCAGGCCAAAATTCTGTCTGGATCTGAAGTTTAGGTCTGGGCATGATCATTCGATTTTGTAAACTTCTGCAGAAGACTGGTATGTAGCTATTGCCTCTACCAAAATAGTTACCCTGATGGATAAATCCATGCATATGAGTAGCTTTCTAAAGGTGAAGCAAAGTAGTGTTATTACTTTGTGTTGCCTTAGCTTCTAGATAATTCACATTTTCTCTTCTCTTTTGTACCATCAGATGTGTTTTCAGACCAGTCATGGCTTTTTGTTGGGATTATATGATAAATTCTGGCTCAGATGTATTTTGGTAATGATATGCCAATAGATAAAAGAACAGATGAAGGCAAACTAGCCCTGACTAAAGGGAAGTCTGTCTGCTGAAGTCTCCTGAGAACCAAAACATTACTCGCTCTTTTGGGGACTATCCCAAACTGATCTTCCTAGAAAGAGTTTGGGTTAAATTCTCCATCTTGTGTAGTCTCATAATGGAAACTTTCTTTGGACTTGGTGCTAATCATACCAGTGAGCCAGCTCTGATTGGTACTAGCTTGCAAAAGGCCTCTTTTGTTCTTGTTAGAGTATCTAACCTCTAAATCTATTTAATACCCTTTCCCTGGTTGTCCATCATTATGACACATGATTTTCCAAAGGATTTACTATTAGTTAGCAGCACAGGGCTTTCTCCCTGGGGTAGCAGCTACTTGCAGTGAAGAAAATGCATGTTCGATGTAGCAATTTGTCTTTTTTTATATATTTATTATAAGAGTAAATGAGTTATTGTGGGAGACTTCAATATTATTGCAAATTAGGTGCTACAAGCCAAGCCATGCACATTTGTTATGTTTCCAGGCATACACAGCATGCATAGCAGTTCAAAAATCAGCAGTCATATTATATCTAGGCCTTTTCCTGGGCAGCTGCTACTTTGCAGGTGTTTTTGTAGTGTGACTGTTCCATAACTCTGCTCGCTTCAAATGAAGGGAGGGGGGCATCTGTCACAAAAGTGATTGCTATAAAAAAGGTTTTGATGAGCACAAAGGCATGAATTATAAAATCTCTCAAGATTTAGTTTCCAAAGTAGGCATGGGCTAATGAATATACAGAGAGCATTGCTTGTCATATATTTCTTCCACAATAGTAATTTATGAACTGGGTGGTTTTTTAACTTGCACCTTTCTGGATGTGCTTGCAGGCTGGAAACTTATCGAAATTATAAATTGCTCCTTTATTCAGAGAAGTGTGAAGAATCAAGTAAAGCACACAGAAACGAGTCCTACCCAACTGCTGCTTTAAGAAGGAGTTTAAATTAACTGCTGAACTTTAAGTCAGCAGGATTAGCTTGCAGGTGCCAGAGGCTCTATGTTGAGGTGGAAACAGAGGGAGTTCTGCCCCAGGTCAAGCTCTGATTTGCTGGTTTGGGGGAAATCAGACTCTTGCCAAAACCCGCTATTTTCACAGAATTTAATCTCACAAGGATGCAAAAGTGGACAACCAGGTGAGAGACCCTTGCTAAAATCCTCTGCTTCCTAAATCGAGCCCTTTTCTCTAGTTTAGCTCTCAGCCTAATCCTGGATTTAGAGTCTAATCTGAATACACACTATTTCTTCTGATGTTTCTGCAGGACAGGGTGGTGTCTGGTGAGAGGGGAGAGCATCCTGTGTGCAAAACATAAGGAATACTCAAAAAATTCTTCTTCCCTCCATCAGTTTCCAGAACAGAGGAATAGATAAGAAGGCGGAGCCCTTCTCTGTCTCATTTCTTCTACATTTCCTGTTTTATTTTCCAAGAGGAGTAAGCTCATGCGTCATGTTTCTTCTATCACTAGTTATATTCATCATAGGTGACCTGGATCATTTGTACTTGTGGTTTATAGTCTCTTGACGTGCATTGTTTTCTCTAGCTTGAAATATAGCACATTAATGAGGTACGTATCTGTTCAGATGTACGCAGTCGGCTCATGAAAGATGCTTTGGTAACACTTTGACTAGTTTGTCAACAGCCAGTATTTTGGCAGCTGCAGAGGAAAAAACATCCCAGATTCATATAAGAGACTAAGAAAATCTGGCATTAAACTTTTGAGAAATGTGTTTACACATGCTACAGCTTACCTTGTAATTAGGCACCTAATTGTAGGTGCCCTGTTCCAAGCTTTGGTGAAGTAGGTGTCACTTTACAATTAATGCACTTGCACTTCTTATGAGATTCTGCTGACGCTTCTTGACACACTATGTGCTGAGGGTGGGCTGCAGCTGGTGTAGAAAACAGCCTGGAAATGTACAGCAGTAGCGGAAAATAGCATTGAGGCTGAATGCTTACAGTGATTAATGTCGAAGTCAGGATAGGTGCATTTGGTGAAAGGAACCAGGGATGCTAAAGGCATGATGACACAGTGTGGGAAGATGGTACCTGGACTACTGCTACACTGGACCAGATTGTGACTTTAGCATGGGAGTTTTGGGCTGGCCTTCGATCTGCAAGTCCCGTGCAAGCAGTCTGCCTCTCTTGCTCTGTGGAAACCTCCCATGTCGTCTGTGCTTTCCTGTTGGGCAAGAGCTACCCAGGTGCTCAGTAGTTCCCACATGGGTTCTTTGCTGCAGTGGCAGCTTTGACCTATCTGCTTACAAAAAGGGGTCACTTTTTATTATTTCCCTATACACGATCAGCAGTTGTTTGATGGTGAGAACAGAATGAAGTTCTGAGAGTCCTAAATTTAGCTTCTCTTTTGGCTATAGGTTACAGCTTTGTGCTCCCATGGTTTAGGAGTGTCTTGGAAAGTTGTTAACTTGTCTGTTTATAGCTGTTGTCTTTGGTAAGCATTGGACCAGGACCTATTTGCAACATGATATTAGATCTATAGGAGCATGTGGAACAATTTGGATTGTGCTCTCAGTTACCAAAGCATGGTGGAAAAAGACCTTTCAGACAAATTTGGGGAGGAGAAAACATTATTGCCATTTCTCCATCAGACAAAGAGAACAAAAATAATTTTCTTACTGCGACTTTGTGAGTTTTAAGCCATTGTGGAGTACAGCCCTACTGCTGTACATGAATGCAACTTTTTATTATTAATATGCAATCATCCAGAAAGCTGTCTCAGTTTGGCAGAAACAATTTTATTTGCGTGTTAGTGCAATGGATTACAGATACCAATCTGGAGTGGCATGCTAAGGACAAAGAAAGTGAAAAACTGCATCTTGAAATCCATCTAAACTTGAATAGTTTAAGTCTCAAGGGGCAAAACTGTGTTATAAGTATTCCTGTTGAGTACTAACAAGTAGTCCCATTAAGCAGTAGCTAGAAATCAGCATGCCTCTGAGACAACCCAGCCACATTTATTCAGAGACCGATTTGTGGGTGAGATGAGTGGCGGTGTCTTTGTACTTTCCTCTGAAATACTTATCCCTCGAACATCCCTCTGAGCTCCCGGGTTTCCAGAGGCCAGGGCTGCCTCTTAATCTTTGTTTGCATTCAGCTCTCAGAGATCAGTATTTTCTCATTACAAATTGCTATGCTTTTAAAATGACAATAAAGGTAACTTTTAACCCACAGATAGAGCCAGTTGTTTGATTTAAACTGAACTAGTGGTGTATATTTAGGGGCTTTCTGATTCACAGGAGTTTGTGTGTATACATTCTTAGGAGAATCTGTGCTGTCAGGGACTTTTTCCCCCCATATAGAGACTGTTTGTCAGAGTTCGTGCAGTATGCTTTGTAGGAGCTGAGACTGTGAGAAGTCTCTCCCATCTGTAGGGAAATCTTTATTGCCTTTAATCATTTAGCATTCCCTGGAAATGGTATTGTCATCATCTTTATTTTCCATGCACCACTCAGATAAAAATGCATTTTTTATGTTCACAGATTTAGCCAAACCAGTATATTATTTCAGACACTTTTCATTAACAACTTGGGGTGTTTTAGCTGCACAGTGTAGTTCTTTCATTGTGCTTCTATGCCACTTAACTATTGAATGAAATTTAATACATTGCTTATAATTAGCAGTGAGGAATGTTACTCTATCATCAGTTCACTGCTACCAGCCTAGCTTAAAGATTTTAACAAAGAAAATATTCTTTACTGTTGAAATGCTTTGCAGTTCCATCCAGACTGCTCAAAATAAACATTGTTTTTGAACCAAACTCTTTTCCCCTACCCCCCCTTTCCAAAACAAACAAAACATTTTCAGTGGCCAACAGATAGAAATTTGACACTAATTACATGCTTTGTCTATTCATGCCATGTAGCAGGGGTCCAGAGAGTGATAGTCTTAAACTGAATGCTCTTTAACATAGCATCAGGTGCTGGCAAGAATACACAGTGCGTGTGCTGAAAGGTATAATGAGTTATGTGCTTTTGAAGCTACAATTTGCATATGTGAAGTGAGGCAGGATTTCGTTTTGGGGTGGTTTTTTTGGTTGTTGTTGGAGATTTTTGTTTGTTTGTTTGTTTGTTTTTTCTGTAGTGATTAGCAGTTCTGGAACAAGCTTAAAAATCCTTACTCAGATGTAACTTCTGATGCTTGGTCGTTGTTCATATATTCATAATATAAATGGGACTTTGGCATTAGCTGAGCTTCCAAAGACCACCACATTTCTTCAACTGCTATGGAGTTCAGTAGGCTCTGAAGAGGAGAGGAGGGATGCACCTTGGAGCAGCTTCCCAGGTCTCTTTGATTGTTAGTTCACCATGCCATTGTTTGCACTCCTGGGCATTTCTCCAGGGAGTCTGGGAAGCCAAATAGCTTCTGGTGCTCACAGCAAAGCCCCTTTTAGTGCCTGGGTGTCTACCCAGTTCAGGCTCTGCTGCAGAAATGGCTAAGCATCGAGTGTAATGGTGATTCCCTTAGTGTTCCTGAGGGAAGTTAATTAGTAACAGTGAGGATATTAAATTGGCTGTGGTTCTGCTTATGTCTGTGTGCACCCTAGTGGAGTCAGTTGATGGCTTGGACCTAGGAAGTGTTGAAGGTTAGTGTTGGCATGGAAGTGCCCATGAAGAGAGGTAATCAGCAGAAGGATATATTTACTTTTCTCTGGGTTGTTATGGCCTTGTTGCACTGTCTTAGCTCTCATGTCCTGGCATCTTTTACTAAGCTCAGTGTTGCACACTAAGGTCCTGTTCTTTCCGAACTCATTCTTCTGAAGCCCAAAGTGAAAAAAACATTAGTGTTATTTAATTTCCCTTTGGTGGTTCTTTCTTTGTTTATTTCCTTGTCTTGAATTCAAGTTTATGACTTTGGTTTCTCTGATATATAGGAAAATTTCGTGGCAGCTCTGCTCAGACGTTAGTTCTAGGCAGCAATCTTAAACAAAACGAAATGGAGAGAGAAAAAGGAGGGGATTGTATCTTAGTTACCGAACAGCTAGTTTGTTTGTATTGAAAAAGAGACTAGCTCTTAAAGAATGCACTGTGACTTGTATTGCAGATCTAATTTCTGCGAGACTTAAGTGCACCCATGCATTAGAGTGTTTGCAGGAGTTAAAACTTTGAGACATTGGAAGAGATTTAATTTAATTTGTAATTTGTGCAAACATTTTAATCTCCCTCACAGAAGACTTGTGAAGTCTCTTCAAGTCCAGAGTGTTTAATTGCTCAGGCAGAACTTTTTCAGGATGCCCAAGGTAAGCAGGGACAAACTCCAAATGCAAATCACATCCTTGGGTTCTTTCCCCGTTTCCATCAGACGTGCACTTTCTGCCTCTGCTACGTGAGCTGCCAAAGAAAAGTATTGTGATGGGTCCTGTGTGGTCTGAACAATGTCAGCTGTGGCTTCTGGATGAGGCATAAGTGTGCATCAGATAGGAAGGGATACCTCTATGTCAGCTCTACATGACTTCCAATAAAGTGAAGAAATCATAAGTACAGTCAGTGAAACAACATTGTCATTGGATAGTAGAATGAGAAGGAAGAAGTTAATTTGTTCAACAGCTATGTTAGAGGTTCAGTTTTGAGCTGCTTGGACAGTTCTGTGACTTCTTCAGTCAAAAAGAGAAATGAAAACAAAGAAGCTTTTTTTTTTTTTAATACCTTCCAGTATAAAATGGTTGTGCCAGGATGGAGCACTGATGGATATCAGTCCTGCAGTAGAAGTTTTTCAGTGAGGAACATTGACAAAATGTGTAGACCTGTTCATTTTAATACATTCTTCTAATTACCCTTGAGTGTTGTACTGGGATCAATACTATTTAATGTTTTCATTGATGAGAGAAACAGCACACCCTCAGCAAGTTTGCAGAAGACACCAGGCTGAGTGGTGCAGTTGACACGTGTGAAGAATGGGATGCCATCCAGGTGGACCTGGTTTACAAACTTGGAAAGTGGGCTTCTCCAGACTCTTCTAAGTCTGGAGAAGAGTAGTCTCTGGGAAGAACTTACTGAGGCTTTTCAGTGCTTAAAAGGGGCTTATAAGAAAAGTGGAGAAAGACATTTTACCAAGGGAAAAGTAAAACGGTTTTAAATTGAAAGAGGGTGGCTTTAGACTGGACATAGGAAGATAGTTTTTACAATGAGGGTGGTAAGAGGGTGAAAACAGCTTGCTCAGGGAAGCTGTGAATGCCCCATCATTGGAAGTGTTCAAAGTCAGGTTGAACTAGGCTTTGAGCAACCTGATCTAGTGAAAGATATCCCTGCCTATGTCTGGAGTTTTGAATTAGATGACCTTTGAAGGTGTCTTCCAACGCAAACCATTCTGTGATTCTCTGATGATAGGTTGTCAGATATGCCAAATGTTTGGACAGCATATGAGACACAACCATCTGAAAAAAAAAATTACTGAGAGTCGCAAATTGGACTTTCAAAATCTCTTAAAATGCTCTTGGAATATTTCCATGAGTGTGGTGAGGCTCTGTTTCACCCTCTTCAACCTGCCCTGAAGAAGGTACATATTTGGAGTGTGGCTTGCCTCAGAGGCACTCTCCCAGACAATTTGGATGCTATACTCCTACTAGCACTGAATGGTGTGCCATAAAGAGGCGATTTTATATTTTGCACACAGTCATCAATGGCTTCCTGCTTGGGAACTGTGGTATTCAGACACAGCAGCAGCAAAGACATGTAAACACATTTACACCCATTAAGTCAAGGCCAGAAAAAAGTTGGCCCATTCCCACTAAGAATATAATAACTTGCTCACTAGTGCAGGTCCAGCTCATGTGCTAGGGTGGTTTCTGGAGCAGCCCAGACTTGTGGCTGCATCCCAAGTAAGCTCCATGATGTTGAGGCTGACTGAAGTGTGGGCCACTTGTAAGGCCATTGCTGCTCTGTTCTTTCTTGTGCTCTGTTGTGTGCTTGAGGGATGATGGCCATTTTGGTCTTAGTTTATTCTTGGAGTGGTGTTTGTTTCTCAGTCACCAGCAGACCATCACTATTCATGACAGAAGGATGAGCAGAAATTATATAGAAGCCCACCATCAGGACCTGCTTTTGGGCAGAGACCTGTTATTTCATAATTAGCTCTGATGCTTTTGACCCAGGCATTCAGGAATTTGATCTCATCATCTTGCAAAGCCAAATTTCATTCTTTCTTAATTTTTTTCCCCTCTGGCAGTGGTCCTGCAGTAATGTAATGTTGTGATGTCTGGCTCCAGTGACGCTTCTAGTGACTTTGTATGACTGAGTAAGCAGGATGGAGCAATGATACTTAGATTGTCCTTAAATAAAAGTGTCAGTGGAGCACAACACCATGTTTTAATCTGATACCTTGGAGGGGGTGGCAATTCTGTGACTTCAGTGTATCAGTCTTGCTCTGTACTGCAGTCGGTACTGTTGTATCTTCATGCACTTTACTGAATGTACTGTAGTGTCAGTGCTCACCACTGAAGATTTCCAAAGTGCTTCAGAATATGGTCCAAATGTCTGAGAATATGAGGAATGAAACCAAACTTTGTCTGTTTGATTTACTGATTGATTTTTAATGCATTTTTGGGTTAGTGTGTGGCTTATTTTACAAGAAGCAACTTGCTATTGCAGCTCCAGCCCCAGTAGCCTTAAAGGACTTCTACACACAATTTGTAATGGGTCTTTGAAGGTAGTGACTCATAGGTGGGTTTGGCCTGACTCCATAGTAACGCAATTTTGATCCCCTCCAACAAGGGGCAATACTGCCAGTCTGCATCAGCCAGCACATGCTCTGTTCTCCTTCTGTGTATTCACATTTCCCATGAACCCATGGTAAATCTGAGCATGTGTGTGGCGATGTTTTTCTTTTCTAAGCTAAAAAATGTAGCAGCGATGGCCCACGTCAAGCCAAACCTAAGCATTTAGATACTTTGGGAATGTTCCCATTATAACAGATAGGAAAACTTCCATTGCATAGAAGCGATTTTGCAAATCCAAGTGAAAAGCAATGAATGGAAAACTTATTAGAATATAGCCATTAATTCTTGAGCTAAATCGACAGTTGGACTTGATAATCTTAGAGGTCTTTTCCAAGTGAAACAATTCTATGAAGTTAACAAGGTTAAATATAATTTAGTGAGTTTCTCAGTGTAGGTCTGCACAATCCATTAACAGGCGTTTAAAACAAACACTCTGATAACCACATTTCTTAAGAGCTGCATCAAAAGTGCTTTTGCAGAGGGTCAGCCTTGGATCTGTGATATTCTGGGCTTCTCTGTGCTCTTGGGACCACTTTCAGTGTTTAACATGCCATGAATAAATAAGCACTCTGGAGCCCTTTTTGAGTTTTGCCTTCTTTTTTTTTTTTTTCTTTTTTTTTTTTCTTCTTCTCTTGAGTCTGACTTGAACTGACTCCTGCTAATTATGTGGCTGGAGATGGACCTTCAGGGAATCTGTCCCACAGCATTGTCCTGAACAATCCCCACCAAATTGGGGCCAGTCAGGCCAAATGCAAAGAGGGTGGTGATTACCAAGATTATTTTCTTTTTAAACATGCTCCTTAGCTCTACTTTGCTGGGTGTTGGTTTTCTAAAGGGACTTATAATAAACGTGGACCATCTATATATAGCCTAACTTTTGTTCGTTTGCACAGTTCAGAAAGCCTACTGTTTGAGGTTAGCCTTGAGTAAACTTGTACCATTTACTTTGGAGCATTTCAAAGGGAACGAAAACACAAATCATGATGAGGCTAATAAGAAGTTTGGGTGTTTAGCTTAAATGTGTACACAGCAATCATTGTAGAGGAAGTCCTTCTCTTCGGGAGTACATTATTATTAAGCAGCATTGCTGTTTGCCTGGTTTTGTCTGGTCCACAATTTGCATTCACTTGATGGATTGCCAGGGTCGGAGGTGCACTACTTGGGAAACACTGAAGTGCCGTCTCAGCAAACTCTTAAGAGGAAGGGAACACTAATACAAGCATTTGCCCAAGCTCCTTGAGTCTTCTTAGGCTTCCTTAGGCTGTACTAGATCAATATGACAGTTTGCTAAGAAGCTTTGGACATGCATTCACAAACTCTTTCTATTGGCTTTCTTGGCATGTTATTCAGGAGGTAGCTGCTAGTGAAACATGTCTGCTACCAGCACAGAAGATTTATGCATGCATTTTCTTCTCCTGCTAAGTGATTTATTTACTAGCAATAATGCCTTGCAGAGCTGCTTGGTCCAGTTTGCAGAACTCATTATGTCGACCCTCAACAATCTATAGATGAATGGGATCACTCTCCGTCTTGTTTCCTCCCCCCCTCCCTTCATCTTGTGTATTATAGCTGTGGTCACATGGCTTCAGTCCTTCAGTAGAGTGAGGTGATCCCAAGCTGGTGAACGTTTCTTTCCATAGTATACACAGAGGTAAGTTCTCTTGTGCCACCTGTCTCAGAGCAATGAAGGGATTTTCTAGCTTACTTGCTTTAGTTGTAATAATTTGCTTTCTGACTTCTTACTATCCCTTCTTTTGAAAATGGATGTGCTTATATGGGAGACACTTTAGACTGTTATTTCCCATGATCTATAAGCCATTAAAAATAGAGCAAAAATGTAATATTGCAAAAGCTTTCATTAGCAAAACCTTTGTGCTGGCAGGTCACTCAAATCTCTCTGTTCTCAGGCCACCAGAGTTTCATGCTGGTGCCTCTCAGCCTTCCCTGGCTCTTTTTAATTCCTGCCTCTCCTGAGCACTTGGTGAGATTCAGCCTTCCACTTCCTGCAGGCAAAGGATGGGAAATTGGCTGCTCCAACAGCTCTTGCTGTTGATCTCTTAGCCAGGAAGGTTAGGCAAAGGTGAAAGGTGACCAGATTATTCACATTTTTATCTGTGAAGCACTAGCAGCACTCTTCATGTCACTAACAGGAGGGATGTAGGCAGTCTGTGCTCAGGTGCAACAGAGTTTTCATGTTCCACTCAAAGCCCTGTGGCTCCACATGCCACAGAGGTGCTGGCTCAGCTGTGCCAGGGCAGAGCTCCTGGCTCACTGCAGAATAGCAGGCAGGCTGCCTGCAGAGCAGGCTATGTAACCTCTCCATACATGATGCACCAAGTTTTCTCTTCACAATGAGAGCTGCAGTTGAACGTTGGGGTCTCACTGTGCTTTTGAGGAGTGGGAAGCCTTTTCCTGGTCTTTCCACTACACTTGAGTCTTTGTGTTAGGGAGCTTCCCAGCACATTTGGCATTGTCCACTTACCCAAATGCCTGAACAGATATATGATTCCTTGGCCATGTGATTTAGAAATGTTCCAGGGCATCTTAAACTGTTTCACATTTTATTAGCCTTGCCAAGTACTAAGCATACCTTGAATAAATTCATAGTTGGTGGTTGTGGTGTATATACCTTGGCTATCATGGGTGGACAAAAAGTGTTTTATACCCCTGAGGAGCAGCAAAAGAAAGAGCTCGCTCCATGCAGCAAGAGGGTTAAAAAAGTGGGATTAAATCATGTCTGTCTGCCTGTGGTTGAAGTAGCAATGAGGCATTTTCAATCAGAGGTCAGGGCTGTGGTAAAATTTCTGCTTCAGTTTTTGCTTGCTGTGATTTTCCCTCATACCAGATTCTCTGTGAAACTCCAGAGACACTCTCTGTGTCTGACCTTTCAGAGCAGGATTTTTCAGACAGTCCTGTTTCAACTGAGCACGCAGGAAGGAAGTGACATGTGTTAGTCATACACTCTGGTGTGTGTTTAGCATCCAATTTGTGTACAGTCCAGCAGTAAACCAGAATAATTCTGCAAAGCTAGACTCATGCTTAGATGTTCTGATGTTTGGGCTAGGAGGGGATTTCTTCATACATGAAACAGGCTTTCAGCAGGCAGGAAGGATCAATACCTCCCCACCCCAGGGAGCACAGGCAGTGAAAATATTTTTGTAATATATGCCAGAGCTCAACCTATGCATAGGCACAGCCTGAATAAGTGCATTTCAAAGCTGGAGTTTACTTATGTTCACCCACCCAGGACAGACGCACCATGGGTGCAGATGGGCATCATTACCCCAGCTTCACAGGCAGCATCGGGCTGCAGGGACAACTGATGTGCACCAGTTTGGCAGGGAGCATGTGCCACAAAAGGCAGATTGTGAGAGGTGTAGGAAGAGCCTGAGCGTGTTCGTCTTACTCGCCAGCCTTTGGAAAGAGTGCTGGGGGCAGTCGTGCCAGGCTTGACATCTTGAAACAACATTAATTAAAAGTAACTTTTTAATCCTTGAGGGAAGAGAAACCAGAAGTGACAGCCTCCTGGCTACAGCCCTTCCATTTTAATCCCAGTTTTGACTTTTTGCCTAGGATCGACAAGCCACAGAGAACAAAAACATATTTTCAAAAGTTTCTTTCAAAGTAAACGAATCTTAGTCACGAGGGTGGTGGTATTTTTTGAGAGTTTTGGTTTGGGGATTTTTTTGATTGCTCGTTGGTTGGTTCTTTTTTACTGCTGCTGGCCTGGAGGAACTGCAACAGCAGATAGGTCGACATGTCTGTTTACATGGATATCATTCTGCTCTTTTATCTCAGACTGTATTTTACTCTTCAGCCATCACAGTTGGGCATTGTGTCTAGCTATTTTGGGGGTGTCAGACTGCCATGAGGATGGCTGGTGCTTTGCATCGCATGAGCATGGTGCTGGGATGATCTCTCCGAAGGGTACTTAACTGGGAGGGAGTGGGATTAGCCAGCGTTTGGATCCATGCTGGTACATACCTTTGAAAATTAGCTCTTTGAAACCAAACTGGAAGTGATGCAAGGGAGGCAGGGAATAGTGTTTCTCTTTTTGTGGCAAAATCTCGCCCTGTTTTCCCTCTGACACAATGTACTAGTTAGCATATCTGCTGCCTTGCAAGGATCTTGGCCTGCTAGTGGCTGGGACCTGTTGAGTAGACCACCTCTTTTCAGCTACCTGTCAGAGCAACAAGCTTGGCATTTCCACATAACCAACTGATCCAAAACTTTGTGTGTGCAGTGGCACAATTAACATTCTTTCTGAACACATTGCATTAAGGATCTCTATATGTGTCTTGAAGGAAACCTCTAAGAGATTGTCTTTTATGGAGGAATTATAAGAGATTTCTTATGGCTGAGTTCACCTATAGAAAATACAGAATTGTAAGTCTATGTAGTTCAAGAAAGAAACTGAATTAGCCAGACCCAGACAAGAATAAGTTAACAGTACTCACTAAGGAGCCTTGAGTGGAATTAGAAAAGAGAAAAACGGCCTGCTGATAAAAACAAAAGCCTAAAAACTCCAAGAAACCCTTCCTTCCCCCATCCCCATCTAATCAGTCCAGAACAGAGGAGGAGTGGGGGTAGGAGGGAATGCAGAATCTACTTGATGCCAGTGGTGTATCTCCTCCTTCTCTTCTTTATTTGACCCTCTCTTAGAGGAATGTTTAGCAAAGCTGTTTATTTTGCATAAACCCAAGTAATAACGTGGCCCCGGGTGACAGGACCTGAATGAAGATGACAGCAGTTTGATTTAACGATTAGCCACCTGACCCAATAGCACCTCTGGAATCTCAACTGCAGAATAAATTCCCATTCTTCCTGCATGGGCTGCATGTTAATCACGGGAAGAAAAGCAAAGGGTGCTTGCAATAGGGCCATTGTTCCTGGGGGCAAAGGCTTGAAAAGAAACTACCCGTCCCTGCCTGCTTTGTGCTGGCTTCATGCTGAGTCTTGGACACTCAAGTTTCTTTTACTGCTTTTATATCCTCACCCCCGGCAAAATACTGTTTTCCAATGGGGCAGATTCTGTCAGATTCATTCACTGAGAGACTTGCCTTCTCCCTGAATTATCACTATATAGTTTCTAATATTTGTTTCAGCTGAAAGTCAGCACTTGCTGTGCAGAAGTCTCTCCTTTTGCGGAGTTAGCGGAGCAAGTCGCCGAGGGATCCGTGCTTTTTCCAAACATGCCCTAAAGCAGCTTAGCAAAGTGGTAGGGCTTTGTTTTGAGGGAAACCAATTTGGGGAAAATCTTGCTGTGCTTTTTGTTTCCTCCCTCCCCTCCCCCTGCCCTCCCAACTCTTTCAAAGCTTCAGCATTAAGCACGGTTGTAATGGTACAACCCTTGCCTTAGCGGTCTAATATTCACTTACGGTTCAGCCTTCCAGCTCAGTAGCACAGGGAGAGATGTGGCAAAGGGGAATTAAAAAATGATTGCAAAGTCAATGGTTTAAAGAGTAATTACAGAGTCATTAAAGGTTATTATGGGGAAATGTTCAGCTGAGCAGCGATTAGCATTCCTGATACCTCAAGTTCACCGTGGTTTGAGGGCACAAGTGAGTAGAGTTGTAGAGGTCTCTGCTGTGAGGGGAATGGGAGTGGCTCCTATCCCTGCAGCTCCTCTGAGGCTCGCAGCCTGTTGCAGAGGCCAGGCTCTTGCTGCCCTCCTCCTCTCTTCTCTGGGACCACCAGCTCAGCCGTCAGCTGCACCTCAAACTGTGCACTGCCGTGTGCTGCCCAGAGCAACACGGCTTGGGTTGGCTTGCGGCTGGTGATCCCAGCCAACCATTCAGAGTTGCCTTGGTCCTGCCCTGCTTACTACCCATGTGAAAACCTTCAGGAGCTGTCAGGATTCGTCTCTCTCATGACATGGGTGGCAGAGGGCTGCGTGGTGCCTTTTGCACCTGCAAACGATTCCAAAGGCTGAAATTCCCAGTAGGCAAATTCTTAAAACCAGCACCTCAGCATTACCCTTTCATGGTCACTGCAATGCACTTGCATGCCCATGTCACCCCAGAGCTCCTTGGATCGGAGGTGCTGTCCTTGATGTGGATGGACCTTGTTCCCCAGTGGGGAAGCTGGGAAAGCCTGGTGTTGCTCCCTGCTGTAATTGGGAAAGTCTTGAAGAACAGCAGGAGAAAACACTGTTTCCTTCTGAGTGCTTTTGTTTGTCTGTATGCAGTGAAAAAAATCACAAATTGAAGTCAAGTCTGCTGTCTTAGTGCAAGAAGTGTGAAACTGACCAGAGTCCTTGACTTTTCTGTAGTATGGAAAGCCAATTAAGTATTTAAACAGATAAAACACATCAATTAAATAGGACTAAGTATTAATAACAGTATTAGCAAGTTACAAATATTTAGGTACAAAACAGGTACCGCTCGCATTGCTCAGGCAGTTGGCTTCTGGTCTGTGCTGCTGTTTGGATTTTCTATCGACCATTGAAAAGGGCATTAATGTGTTGCCAGGAAATATTATTTCCAAGGTAAATTAAAAAAAAAAAAAGGGCACAGTAAGCCCCAGTGGGAGCCCTGAGATTTGCAGAGGCAGACCCCACTGGAGTCCAGTGTTGGGGTAGGAATGTGCTTGTGCTAGAAGGGAGTGATGGACAGATACATCCGAGGCAGGTCTTTGGGCTGATGAGGAAGACTCAGCCTTCCTTCCTGTATAAAATAAAATGGGGCTTGTTTTCAGGTTAAAAAGAGGAGTATTCTTAAAATATCAGGGATGATAAAAAGCTACTTTTTTTTTTTCCCCTCTGAGGGCAAAAATCACTTAGTTTGCTTACTGACTGACACCTTGGGAGGAAAACACTGCTGCCTTTTCACCACACAGCTCACCACATGTCTCACCCGGATGGACAGACACAGCACGTCCCGCCAGCTTCCTTGGGGATCACAGCCTGTCCAAGGAGGGAGGCTGTGCTCTGAGTCTCTTCAGGCAGCTGGTATTCATTTATGATCTACGAGAAAGCCTCTCACTGCAAATAGCTTTTGCAGATTGCTAAAATGCCGGAGCAGCATAGGGAGGGAAGGAGGGAGGTCTCATTTTCAGCTTCACAGGGCTCACTTTCATAGTGCTGCTCTCAACACCAGCCTCCGCCTTTCCCCACCCCAGCTCCCCATCAGATCCACGCTAGTGTGCTGCCAACAGGGGGGTTTTCACACTTACGTGACCAAAGCTTATCCAAACAAATTCAGTTAATGCAGTTGATTTAATTATTCTTGTAGGCTGCTTCTATCCTCTCTCCATAAATCCTGTGACGTCTGAGACAGGGAGTGGTGGAAGCAAAACTTGGTCTTGCCCAGCAAGGGCATGGAGACAACCAAGCGTTGTCACCAGAGCATAGTGCACAATAACTGCTTTATGTCTCAGGTAGGGGCACTTCTGAAGCTGTCATCTTTGCCAAAGTATCAAGAATCAAAGCAGACCCTCTTGCAGTTGGTGTGAAAGTGCCAATTCCCAGAACTAGAGCTGTTTTGGGGCCAGATGTTGGGAGTTTGCAGCACAATGAGTAAGCAAGAGATTACCCTTCATCAAGTGAAATAGCAAAAGAGAAGGACTCTCAGACACTGCAGACATCCAGGATTTTTTCCTCACCTGTGTATTTTCCCTGCTGATGTGAAGAAGAGCAGCTATGGCCTAGCTGTTATGTTTAGCTGAACAAAACACATTGGAGGTAAGAAAGCTCTGACTCAAGCAGGTGTTGCCATTAACCTGTCTGGCTTCTTCCCAGCTTTCCCACTGCTCTCATGCACTGCTGTGCCATGTCTGGAAGGGGAACTCTATGAAATATCATCTCAGGAGCAACAGCCTCTTAGGTTGAGGTCAAGGTCTGTGTACCTCTAGCTCTGGCTTCATGCGGGGGCAAGCACCCAGCTGCAGGGCAGGTGTGCAAGCAGCTTCTCAGCAGAGTTCTCACAGCCTTGCAAATCTTCCTGTTCAAGAACTGCCTGAATTGCAGATAGTATCACGGGATTTTTCTTCTATGAGTTGGTAGAGTCATTTTCTGAGGTGGTACATCCTATAGGTGCAAACACCATCCTACAGTGAGGAACTCTGTCAGTTATTCTAGCCTGCATCATATCGGTGTTATTTGGTGGCTTGCAGGCCTTGCACGGGAAGAAACTGAACTAGCAACCCATAGTGCTGTCGTGATCCCAGACACAGCCTGCTTAACCTCCTTTAGTTGTTATTTTTGTAAAATGATAAGGATAGGTCTGCTCACCCTCTGCATTGAGTCTCATCGTAAGAGCAGACCTCAGGCTGCTGGACTTGAGGCTCCACACTTTTAATTGCCTGAAGTAGGAAATGGATCTCTTTGGGTCTCCTGAATAGTCGAAGCAGACAAAAAGCCTCCCTCTGGCAGGAGAGCCAGGCCACCCAGTTTGATCCCCCCTGTCTTTATTATTTCTTTTTGTATTGTCTTTATAAGGAGACTCTTTGTATAGAGACCTACAGGGTTCAGGTGGTGTGATTGTCACCCTGTAAGACAAAAGAAACGAGTTCTTGGGTACTGATTGGTTTTTGGTGGGTTCCTACCAGCTAAGATAGGANCCCCCCAAGGAGTAAGGTGTAGGACACATCTTAGACAATAGACCTCTCTGGTTATGTACTGGTGATTGCTGGTGTCTATACTGTTATCTGCTAATAGTATGTAGTCCCGTATTCACAGTAAGTCAAATATATAGCTTCGTGGTGGGAGTCCTTTCTGCATGACTTGCGCTTTCTGTTAGTATTTTGGTAGCAGGGGACTTGGAGTCCCCCTCCCTCAGACAAAACCTCCAAGGAGCAGCGTGTTTTACTTTAGAAACAAGATGCAAACACAGAGCCATGTTCCTTGCGTAGTTAGTAACAGCAGTGACGCTCAGCAGCACACTGTGCAAACTGCCTGGGCCATACAGAGGTGCTTTGTGCAGACCTGTGACCTGCTCCCTGTCCGCTTTTTCTCTCAAAATATTTTGTGTGTGACGGTGCATGGCGAAAATGGAAGAGAAGGAGTAGGAGCCAGGGATATTTGGCAATTCCCTACCAGCTCAGCCCTGATCTCTGCCTTGTCTTGCCTTTGCCTGTCCCATGCACCTGGCAGCAGCGGCAGTGGCAGCAGGGCTGGGAACACTGGTGGGCGCCAGTGGGAATCTGCAACCCTGGATCTGAATGCGAGTCTCCACGGGTGAATGATCAGTGCCTTAAACAATCGCGCTGCACTCTCCTAGCATCTAATTACCAGGACAAAGCAGTCTGTAATAATAGATATTGCAGAATAGCTTATTCTCCTGGAGAATTTGATCCGAACCCCAATGAAGTCAGTGGAAAGACTCCCATTGATTTCAATAGACTTTACATCAGGCTGCCAGTGTGCTGTTGGTTGCTTTGCTGTTAGCTGCAACACACTTTTCCAAAACTTTGTCATTTAAGAGATTTCAATATCAAAAATTATTTACTCAGAGCAAGGGAGTGCCGTCCTTTTCAAAATTACTATCCCTCCATTGCTTATTGTGATGCCGATTGCTAGGAAAACAGCATCACTTTGGAATATCACCTAATGCAGTATGATGACAATTTGTAGTTGCTGGTATTCTGTTTATTTTCCAGTAAGTAAAGCTGTGCAGGTATGATGTTAGGACATCATACCATTTCGGGAGCCTGGCAAAATATTTTATTTGCTTTCTCTGCTGAAAGCATACAGGAGGACTGACATATACACTACAACACTGTTCTCCTGTGCTTTCACTCCTTGTGGCTGAAGTCTCATTAACATCGCTTCGTGTAAAAGACTCCTAAGACTGTTTTTTTTTTTTCTTTTCTGTAAACTAGAAGTTTCTTCACCTGATATTTTCATGAGTCTCAGGAAAAATATTTTTATATAAACTGATGGAGGAACAGTGAAAATGTTTATAATTTTCGTTACATATGCAGTTTTAAAGCATGTAATGCTTTTAAATTCTTATGGTCCCATGGGATTCCCTATCACCACACGCTACTCTGCAAAAAAATTGTTTGTTCCTAGCTAACACAGACTTTTCCCTTTAAATGGGCCATTTTCTTTACAAAGCTAACAATTTGAAGGTTCGTGATGTTCCTTTGCTACTTTTTGTTTTGACCCTAGTTAGCAGGAGAATGTAAGATGACTATGCCTTGATGAGGACATTGACCGAAGGTTGAAAACCCAAGAATTTTATTTCAGAAGTGCTATGGAAGGACCAGTTTGACTTGCAGGTGGAAGGTGTTGAGAGAGATGGTGCACATCCAGCAAGGGGGAATGCTTTTGAGTGTCTGAGAGTGGTGAAGACAAGCCCAAGTGCAATGGTGATGTACTGAAGAGATAGCAAAGAGGTTTGGTAGGGGGACTGGCAAGTGCTCACATCCTAAAAACTGGGAATCCCCAAAGGAAGGAGTTGGAGAGGGTTCCAGAGGTGGAAAAAAATGGAACAGCAGTTATCACATCTGGGGAGGTAGTAGAGAGACCAGAAATTAAGCAAAAGGAAAACATTCAGAGCTGCTCTGGAAGAGGGCTCCTGGGAGACAATTTGTACATGGCTTCCTCCCAGCAAGGCACCACCAATGTATGCTGCTGAGCATGATCCCACCCCAAGCACAGGATATCAAGAGCTACCAAAACCAAAGAAAGTCAGTGCCATGAGGGACAGATTCCCTGCCTCTGTGTTACCTGCTGTGCAAAGCATAGGGGGTACTGGCACAAGAAGAGATCGGCTTCGTTCCCAGCACAGGCAATATTAGGCCACGTGTAAGCTTTAAACTACAGCCATCTTTGCACATGACTGTACAGGTGCCTGGGTGGTGCTTTCTGTCTGCCAGGCAGACAAGCCCAAGGGACAAGCCACACCGAGTGCCACGCTCAGCCCAGCATGCCGAGTCCAAGAAAAACAGCTCACTTCGCCAAGAAAGCGACAGCTAAATTTGTCTTCAAACTGCAGTGATTTGGAGCAGAATCTCTGCAAGGGGAAGCTGGTTTGTCATGGTTCAGAAGATTATTCAAAATGCATGAAATTTGCGTGGAATTTCCTTAATCTGCCTTTACAGGAAAATTCTTTCCCCATTTCCTGAGGGCAGGCCCATATTGTTGAAGGCAGCATTCTTTAACGGGGGGATATCATTTATTAAAAAGGATCACAGGTCAAAGTATCTTAACCCAGATCAAGGGCAAGGTCTGTGGGGACTGCCTGGAGCCTTTCGTGGTAACTCACAATAAAGAGCCAATTATAGAGTGAGTGGCTGACACCAAACCCATGTGGCTGCTGCAGATGGTGAATGCACCTTCTTGGGTCATGCATCTTGTAAAGGGAGAAGTTACTGTACATTCAAATTCTTGAGCTGGGCAGCCATGGCTAGTAGGCTAATTATGCCTTTCCAAAGTGAAATCCGTGTTGCTTAACACTTGCTGTATTTTTCTCAGTAGTTTAACCTTGATATCTTTCCTGGGATTAGAGAGTGATGAAAGGTTGAATTATTTGTCTCTGAACTCCCACTGCGAGCGGTCTGACTGCATCTGTTCAAGTTCCTGGTTTCTCAATGTTGGTGTTGCATGCGATGCTCCAAGGGTATTAGGCACTGAGATTGTATCACTCTAAAGTGCTGTTATTCACTTGGGATGCAGTTTACTGGCTTGAAAGAGACAGCAGTTCCAGGAAAAACAGAAAGAAAAAGAGAAGAAAATTTTTTAAAAGCGCATACTTGGTATCCTGTGTAATTAAAAGGAAGTGTAAAAGTGTTGTATATATATATATATATGCATAGGTTTATCTCCAAGCTTTTTTGAAGCTGTGTGCAAGCACTGGTATAGTTGCTAAAAGGTTTCTATAAAACTAAGGGCAACTTCTTTTCCCCATGTTGCTGCTGGGAAACTGAGGCATGGCTTGGACAGGCAACCTCTCAAAGGTTAATCAATACAAAGACACATCTCTGGCCCAGACCATGAGGTGGGAAATTACCTATGGGGAGTGCTCTGAAGTATTCTGTTTTCTCTGGGAGATGGTCATTGCTAGAGAGATGAGGCTTATCTGACATGGTGGGGCTGCATGGAGGTCTTTGGGTATTGCTGGGTATTGCAGCTGCTGGAGTCAGGAGGTTGGGAGAAGGAAGGCACTGAATGTAATTCGAAGTATTAAAATACTCTTATTGTGCTTTTTTTTTAAAGGCAAAACTGTATACCTGTGTTTCAATCCCATTCTGTACATGCACTTGCAACACATCCAGTAACTGTCCAAGCTGGGGGTTTGCAAAAGCAGCCCTGGTGCACAGAGAGCTCTGCAGGGGAGTGGAGGCCAAGGGAGGTTAGCAGTGCGTGGGATAACTGTAGCTGTTCTAAGTGCCAGGCTGTACTAGGAGGTAGTTACCTCTCCCTATGTCATTAAGCTTATCATTGCCACAGACAGTGATTGGAAAAGGCTTTTTGCAAGGCTGAGTTGTAAGAAATAAAACTTTCATTCTGATACAGGCATCATGCACTTAGCTAATAAAAACAGCCTTGGTGTCAAAAGGTTTCAGTAAATGTGACTAAAGATATTAGCAGTCACTGTGTTTGCCTTTCATGTCTCTATAGATTTAGGATGAGGTGAAGTGATAAAAACTGGCATTTTGTTTCCACTGGGAACCAAAGTCACAGAAATTCACTTAGGATGCTGAGTGAGCAGTCTTGATATTTCCCAATGCAGATCACTTCCCTACTCTTTTCCCATACTGGCAGCCCAAATACACTCCCAGCCACAGTGAGTTCAGTATCACATGTGGTGGTGTGGACAGTAGAATTGCCCTTTCTTCCTGACTCTGAATGGAGGGCTAGAGCACAGGTGACATGCCTGGCAAGGGAATGGAGACCTAGTCCTGCAATCCTTTACTTGAAAGTTTAGGCTATGAAAACAGAGGGATAACTGAGCTGTGTTGGGCATGAGGACGTGCACCATCACATTCCTGAGCTGAGAGCTGATTTCCAAAGCTCAAATCTGCCATCCAGCCTCAGCTGGAGCTCTGTTAATTCAGTGGTACTGCTTGCAAACTACAGTATTATCAGATAATAAATTATGGATTTCTAGGACCAGATGCTGATAAAAAAAGAAATATCGTGTAGTTGAAGGTGAACATTGATTTGACAGCAAAGCATTTGACAGTGGAGACATGATGATTTGACAGCAAAGCATTTGACAGTGGAGCAGTTAATGTCCCTTAAATGCCCGTCTCTTAATAGACTTCTTTAGTATGATCACATAGTCATCAAAGTCAAAGTAAAGGGTGGTAAACCAGTCTGCCTGCATTTTCCAGTCTGATATCAACCCATGTTGTTTGCCAGGAAAAGCGACCGGGGTGCATGTGATCTGGATTGTACTACAGAGGTCCTTTCTCTACTGGGAGTCACAACAGTTTGGTAATAATAATTAGCACTTACATGTAATGGCAAAGTTGTGCTTGACAGCTCTGTTGGGCTGTGGATGTGGCTTGAGTTGATACTAGATGAGACAAAGTCAAGAGAAAACAAGATAAGAATGTTTCCTGATAAATGGAGAAAAAACAGTACTCAAAAAAATCATTGTGTCCAGAAACTCATTTACTGGCCAACTGAATGACTGAAAATCTCATAGGAAAGTGTGTGAATAATTAAACATAGCCATAGCCATTTGTGACCATTGTAGTTCAATTAATAATTTAGAAAGCTATCCACAGTCTCTTGTCTTTCCCTTGACTTCATAGCTTCCCTTGCTCTCTTTTCTTTCTCCTTTCCTCTCCTCCATCTTTTTGTATGTGAGCATGGCCCTATCTGTGGTACCAGCTTATTCCTGGAGCAGTGTGTCTTGTGAACCCACCAGTGTGGTTAGATGTGCCATCATCTAAACCAGTCATGAATTCAGCAACGAGCACAGGTCTGTTTGGATCCTTTCCTTCCTTACTCTTCTCAGCAGCCCCCGTGATGTTTCAAGGTGCTGGTGCCTACCTGGTGTTCTTGGTCCCTGAGGAACAAAGTCACTCTTCTTGCAACGTGGTTTCTCTGTCTCCCCAATCCCTGACCCAGATCTCTTCTGCTTTTAAGCTCATGCAGGTGTGCTTACCTGTGAGTGCAGAGTTGTGAAATTGGGGGTGGCAATGGGAAAATGCTCATTCAGGTATTCAAAGGCATCTGCCGCTGAAGTTTTGCTTCTCATCTGAGGATGACAGTGGTACTCCTCAGCACTGGGTGCCCTGTCCTAGGAATATGTCCAGTTTATGTTGATAGCTGCATAAATTTCCTTCCTGTGAAGGAAAGCATCCTCAGACTGGAGGCTGGAAACTGAGCCTTCATGAGCATGCCAACCACTGCCAGTGCTGGTGATGTGATATTTAATGACGTGAGTGCAGAGATCATGGCACGCAGCTTCCTCAGCTGTCAGTGTGGCCACATTCAAACGAGTTAGAAATTTATCTGTAATTTTCAAGAGGAGAAAAGACTCTCAGTGTGAATGTCACCAGTCCAGAGCACTCAGGTAGGCCATATCTCAGTTATCAAACCCAACAGCTAGAGGCAAATGTCATCTTATCGTAACTGGTCTGTAAACAGAAATCATTGCCTGATCTTCTGTCTCACCCATCACATCCAGGTGACAGCCCGGGAAGCCTGTTAGGAAATGCCAATGCACCTACCGCACCCAGGCGAGTTATGTGCCTGAGTTAAACACCACAAGGGGAGTATAGGAGCTCAGCAGGGTAACAGGCAGTGAGTCATCTGAAGTCAGAGAAATGAGAAGTGATTTTCTCATGGGAAAAACTGAGATCTAACATCAATGTGATTATTTTAATTTTTTTTTTTTTAAGTTTCTTATTGTAAATGTTGTGCATGATAGGAGAGGAGCACAGAAGGAGAGTGCAGATACCTGTGGGACTCTAGATCAGCATATTACAGTCTGAATTTTCTAGTGGGAGGAAATTATAGAAGTAACCAGATTCTAACAAATACTAGAACCAGGAGTAAAATTGCAAAAATTACTGTACATACTTTAAAGTAAAGTGCTTGCACTAATATCCTGATACCAATATCTGTTTCAGAGTTAGGAGTGTGTTGCTGGTAAAACACAACGTTCACAGCTGTTTTGACTTGCCGGTATAGCATTTCTGAGAAATTTAGTATGTCCATGCTGTTGCTCTAGTACGCGGGCCCAGTATGTGAGCAGTTGTGTAGATCCCATCCTGAAATGGCACGATGAGCCCCTAGCACTGAGAGAAAGCAAATCCAAGGGTCTTCCCCAAGCCTGTCCTACCAGGATGTCTGGCTGGTTTTCCTGATCCATGCTGCTCTGCAGCTGTTGCTATATTGCAGTTGTCGATTTTGTGCCAGAACATTGAAAATGAGAGAAAACTCCCAATATTATGCTATATTTGTTGCGCAGTGGGTTTTCAACCCAAAGCCACTGCTAACGTTGCTTTCAGCAGGTAATGAATGAAAACAACCAAAAACCCAACTAAGTTATACCTGAAGCTGTTTTCCATAGGAGACTTCCTATGCTACAGATGTTTCAAATATCTTGACGCTATCAGCACACATCAGCCAGGCTATGAATTGAGAGTGAGGAAGCAGCTCCTTCTTCTCCTCACTGAGGACAGATGCTAATAGAGAGACAGCCTTCAGAATCACACAAATTGAAAGTTAAATGTAGTGTTTTACAAGTAGGAAATTTGCTGTCAGTGGTAGATAGAGTTTAACAAAAAGGGCAGTACATTAGTGTGGTTTGGCAGTATCTACGCCCCCCTCCTCCCCCCCCACCTTTGAAATAACCCAGGCTAGAACTCAGTCAACTGGAAGTTAATAAATGAAGCTTTATAGTAGAACCTTACACAATATACAAGCAGATATTTACAATATGTAACAGATATTTACAAATATATACAGCGAAAAAGTAATACAGAAACACCCCATCCTTCCCAATGATCAGAGTCCCCAAGAGGGGTTCCCAACCACCCTACCACCTCCCCCCCACTACCCAGTTTTATCCCACTATCTGTCGTACGTGCCAAGTAAGCGAGGAAGATCGGCCAGGGGGGTTAAGGAAGTAGGAAACTGGTTAGTGGAATTACACAGATCTAGCTAGAAAAAGTAGGGAGATAGAGAGGTACAGCCCCCATGGCTCAAACAGCTCTGTCTTATCTATGTTATGGTTCTCATTCTTATACAATTTCAGTAAACCTATGAGTGGAGTAGAATAAAATTTTGTTTTCCATTCTCAGCCTATAATCTCTCATTAAAATCCTCAAATTAGTTCAAACCAGCACAATTAGCCACAAATTAATCAAACAGAAACCTATTTCAGAGTCCTTATTGTCATTAAAAATACTACTGGCTGTGCTGGTGGGGTCATTGTGGTGATAATTAGATTTTTTAAAATACAGATGTCATTTGGTTTATTCTAGCTTAGTTTAAGAGTGTGCTTGACCCGAGTCTCCAAAATTGTCAGTTTTAACACAAGAGAAAGGGAGTTACATGTATTGGCTTAAATAATAAAATGTACAAGCACATTTTTTTGTTGTTTGATCTGGTCAAAGGAATCTGCTGTACTTCCCAAAGTTGTGGGATAGATGACCAGCTGAATTAATATGGAGAGTGATACAAGATATTTGAACTCTTGTCAGTTCTTTCATTCTGCTTTTTCCCAGCAATAAAATGGATTCATTCTGAAACGTGGAGTTGAAAAAAATAATAAACTTGGCAGATGTAGCCATTTATGATTTATTCTGAGTTTGTAGCCTGATCCAAACAACACTGAAATCTATGGAAGTCTTTTGGGGGATTTCAAGAGGAATCTCATCAGGCTCTTGATTAACATGCTGGGGAGTTGGAGGGGGAACACACATATTTTGGGCCAAGGGAGTCTCGCAGTTCTAATCCCTTTTTTTCCAGGGTTTGCATTCTCTTGGTGTACATCCTTTCATGCAAGTCTCTCACTGTTCCCTGAACCATATGTATTTGGATTAAAAGGTAATGTGAGATGCACTAGGAAAAGCTGGAGCCAAGTCACATTTTATTGCAGGAAGACCTCGAAGTGATGTGAGGGGGCACAGCGTGTCTGACATCTGGGGCTGTGGGAATGTTGCTTAGCAGTTGCAGTAGGGATGGGGGTTTCTCGTCAGTCCTGTTTCCCTCGTGTTCAAACTCTCATGTGCAAACTCTGAGCAAATTTGAGGGTGGAAAGGAAGTGGAGGATGAAGGAGGAGAGATGTGCATTGTGTGGTCTCCTAGCATGAGCCCCACTTCGGGGGATGCTCAGCAGGCAGACGTCTTGTGTCAGGTTATTGGTGGACCAGGGAGAGTAACGAAACCTGCCAAAGGTCTGGTGCATACTGGATCTTGGTTTCATGTGGCACAGCATAGGCATGTGACCTTAATCAAGCCAATTGACCTTGCCAGAGCTGGAAATAACAATGATTAATAATTGTAGCAGAACTTACGATGTACTATCTTTTAACCTCACAGTTATCTCCAGTGTTTTCTAGACTGGATAATTTACAGATTTTTTGTGGTTGTAAACAAAACAGACTTTGGAACGTGATTGATTCCTGATCTTATTATTGTTTCACACAATCAGTTCTCTCTCTAAAGGTGGTATTAATTAATGTTTATAAAATGTTTGCATTCTTAGAGAAAAATATATCACAGCGCTGCATTATTATTTGAACTGTTTATTAGGTGGCCCCCAAAGTGTCAAACCTCCTGGTTGTAACTGCAATTGTGTTTCAGTGTGCATTGTGAGCTCTCAAAGTTCTTTTGGAAAAGCTTGTCTTTTAAAACCTTACTATTTTTTTTCTCCCTTAAAGTGGGAGGGAATCACAGATGATCTTTCACATGATTTCTCCCAACACCCAGTCATTCATCAGCAGAGAGTTAAAGATAATAAACTTTTTGTTTCAGGCAATTACTTAATCTCGACAAACTCCTGTGTTAAGCAGGGCTATTAACTGAACGGGCCATAAATCAGCGTGTTGCCAGGTGGGTGAGTCTCCTGAACTGCAATCACTCTTCGGGACCTTCCAGAGACCCCTTACAGTCTTAAGCACCATCATTACACAAGCAGCATGCTAACAACTATCACTTTGCATGAGCTGCCCAAAGAATCCACTGCAAACTGCACTGGGACCATTTTTAACACCAGTCGGAAAATTTTCATACTAAGGCAGGATGATACATGGGAGTTATTAGCGTGCACCAAAACCACAGCTGGGTAAAACAGATAACTTCCTCACCCCTCTCCTCCTCAGACCTTCTGTGTAGTTAAAGAGCAGCAGGCTGCCTGATGCTTGGTTAAAAGCCAACTCGAGAGGTATCCTCTTAGTCTTTATGGAGTAAGAATGTTTCAGGGACTGGTGTCACAAAGCATGAAAGATCCCAAAACTCTTTGTTGAAGACTGCCAAGATATTTATCACCTGAGTATAGGTGCAGGACAAAAATATCCAGCCTTGGCATTTTCTCATGAGTAGTACAAAGCAGACATCTTTTTTTCCATTTCCAGGAATAAGTTTGATCAAAATGCACAGCAAACTCTGCATGGGGTTTTGATTTTTTTTTTCCGGACTTGATTTGTTCAATTTTACAAATAGTATAAACAGACCTTTCATATGAAGAGGAAATTTTTCAAGCCATTGCCTATAGGAACAGTTTGATTTCAGTTTAGTGTTTGGAGGAGCATGTGCATGAGGAAACGAAACTCACTCGTGTGATTTGGATTGAAAAGGCTAGAAATGGCAGTGCTGTGATTGAAACACATCCTTGTCCTGAAAAATTGAGGAAGTCTCTGTGGCACGAGGGGGTATGGGTGTCTTTGTGATGGCAGCAGGCAGCCCTGTGACAGGGGCTGCCAGCTTCAGGTAGGTCTGTACTCAAGACAGATTGGCATGCCCTTTCTTGCTGGCACTGGCACCTGGGCTTTCATGGAATTTTGGCATCTGCCTGGGAGCTTTTCTTCGGCAAGGTGGCTTCCCAAGTCCTGCAAGTTGTGCTGGATCCTTGAAGAAGCAGCTAGAGGTGTACTTCCTGATGGATTTGGTGAAAGGTATTTAGTTTGTAAAGGCTGGTCAACCCAGCCACTTCATGCAGGTAGTCGGGCTAACACCAGAAGCAGCTGTGCCTTGCTGGACGAGCACGTTGGGAGATAGACTGTGAGCATGAAGCTTACCCAGCTGAGCAGCAGTGCTCGAGGATGACTATGCTATCTTTCAGCAGGAAGCACTCCTTAGTCCAGTCAGCCCTGCAGCCACATGGTAACATCCTGGCCACCATAATGGAGAGTGCCCTGCCATGGGGACAAGTGGTCAGGGCTTCTGCTTTCTGTGGTAGCCTGGGCTGGAAGTGGTTGCTGAACAACCGCCTGAGGGCCTTTCCTCATTTGTGCACCAGTGATCTCATGGCAAACTGGTTCAGGGAGTTGATCCAGTCAAAATCCCATGCAATGAAATTTCAGGTGATTAGTTTTCAACTGGATGGACTCCCTGAGCTGGCTCAGTGTGTGTTTGCATGAGTGCCGATGCCACCGCCAGGGAGGGGTGTGAATGCGTGGCTGGGGGTGTGAGGCAGGGACTATTTGAATGTTAAAAGACATCCCCATCAGTAGTCCTGCTCTTAGGGCTGTAGGGTTGACACTCCTCAATAAACTTTTATTTACATGAATGGAAGGCACACGGTCAGGGCTCTGCTAAATTTGCTGTTGGATGGGAGTTGTCAGGCAGAGAGCACTGAGTGATAGCTGATGTGCTCTCCCTTGCTTTTCATTCCCTAGTTTTGACCTTTGGTACTTAAACAGTCCCATTAACTCCAATATGAGGCTTCTGAACTCCCTTATCCCTCCACATCTCACCATCAGAGATCCTGCTTTTGTTCGTGTCACATGCAGCTGAGGGCATCAGTGTTCTCTGATGCTCATGCTGTATCCTGGTCATAACTGCCAGTTAGTGCTTTCTCCCCTAATGCCTAATGCAGCAAGTCACAATTTAGCCATGTATTATCAGTGATCTGAAGCAGCGGCACTCAGGAGAGCCAGGAAAAAGTTTGCTCATATGTAAAATCAAGCTCTGGGAGCAGCTGAGCCATATCAAGCAGCACATTCACTTGCCTATGGACTTTTGCCCTGATTCTTTGCTCCTCATTGTCCCTGCCATAGGAGGCGAGACCTCTGTCAGGGCTTCATTTGCATGTCCATCAAGTGCATTTCTCACTCCTTGGGATACCCAGGAAAGGAAATGTCCTGAGAACTTGGGGGGTCTCTCACAGATTGGAGACTGTGGGAGAGAGACATGGGGTATTGGGGAGTACTCCAGGAACTCAGCAGTCGGTTGAGGTTTTCACAATCCCATTTCACCAGCCACTTCAAGTGATGATGTAACACCCACTGTGAAATGAGCTTTAACGTGAAATACACAGGGGAATTAAAGAGTTTGCCGTTTGTTGGCCTGATCCCAGAGCAGTCAGTGGCAAATCCCTTTGGCATGTTCTTTTTCTTTAAAAGCATCAAGTGGAGGTGCAAGCAGTAGCTGAATCCAGGAAGTAGAGTGATAGCAACTTGGAGAAAACTTCACTTAAACTTGTAGGCATTTTTCTGCTGTGAATGTGTCTTCCTTGTGTAGATGTTTTTGATGTATTGATTTGCTCCTGCTGCCCATCTAGGCAGGCACATGCTGAACCATCTGCTCTGCACCCACCTCCCTGCCTGTCCCTCATGCATACTGTGATTCTTCCTCACTGGTTGGGATTTTTTGGTGGTGGGTTTTTTTTTTTTGTTCTTTTTTTTCTTTGCATTCTCTGGCAGCAGCTGTTGGGAGAACAGGCCCCAAGATCCATCTGGTCCTTGGAGTATACTGGGCTGTGTCTTTTCTCGACAAAGCAGCAGTGGCCACACTTTCATACAAGAGTTACATTATATAACAGCAACTCACTCGCAAAGCAAACTGCCTTTTATTCGCTTGTGCTGCCTTTCTCACTTTAGGATTGCAGCCACAGCCAAACCACAATGTAGCCTCAGATCTGAGTCAGTCTAGAGGGCTGCTTTTCTCTTTTTATTTTTTCTTTTATTTTAAAACTTTTTTTTTCTTCTCTTTTCCTTTTTTCTTTTTCCCTTCTCGGCATTCTGGAGGAGTTGGCACAATCTTGTGTTATTAGGACATAAGCCAGCTTGTTCTAGTGGAATTTCCTGTCTGATTTTAATTTCCCCCTGATTTTTTTTCCCCCCTCAAAGTGAGACAGAAAAGCTTTTTAATTGCACTGCCGTAGGTTGGCCTTTCGGGATATTATTCTTATTAAGTACTTCCTGTTGGGAGGCGGCACATGAGTAGAAGTAACAAGGATCTCGGTGCAGTTGGGGCTTGTGGCCTCTTTGTTTGTTAATAACTGTCAGATTGGCTGCATCCTCTAAATACATCTTGGCCTGACAGCCTGGCAATTAAGTGATTTTCAAGACTCTTAACATTTGCAGCTCAAGACCTGTGGAATTAATAAGCTACATTAGGCCTTTTGGGTTTGTTTTCTGCCAGTTGGTAGTCACTGCTCCTTGTCCATCTAATAAAGAACTGGCACTGATGAAAAAGTCCTGATGGGGAAATCCTCGGTGTGGAGGCAGAAACTTCTCATCAGGTGTGATGGAGAAACCTGATATGTCCCAGATGGGATTAGAATCCTGTTGCCCATCTCCATCCCAGTCTTGGGGGCTTTTGCTTCATCAGGCTTACCGTACCTGCATAGCGATGAGCATAAGACACTTCTCACGGCCAAAGCAGAGAGGCCTTAACAGCAACCCTGTTCGGTGCAGCTCAGAGGCTGAAACTTGGGTGGCATGAGTGAAGCAAGTTGCCGTGTGCCATTCTGCTGCTGCTGCTTCAGATTTCATTGTATCCCGAAGAAGAATTCAGTACTTACTTTACAGGGAAAAAAAGACAATTTTATTGTTTCTTTAATTTCCCAGAAGAAAAAAAAAAAAATCATAGCAATGTCTTTCGGAAACTTCCCATGTTGGCACATACTGTTGTAATGAAGTCAAGGCATTCCAAGTTCATCACTTCCACTTTCTTCTTATAGTCTAAAATATAACAGATCATAAACCAACATGATCTCTTCTATGACACTTTTGATAACAGCTGCAGGTTCCTGGAAAGTGTTTTCTGACGGAAAACCATTCTGCCTTAAACCTTCCCCCAGCTCACACTGTTTAGGATTGAAGATGATGGCTAGTGGCAGCAAGGTGGATCAAGAGACTCTTCTAACAATTGCTCTTCAGAAAGCCATCAGACTCTTGGTGTTCAGGCACCCCACTGCAGGATTCCCTTGACCTTGTGGAGTTTCTTGTGGCTGCAGAAGAGTTCTGCTTTCATGTTGTTTACCTTTCCAAGAGGTATAAGAAATATAATGATTTGTCCCCCTAAGGCTATCATATATCAGTAACCCAAAGAGCCCAGGAATTCCAGTTTTATTCATAGATGCCCACCTGATTGTCTGCATGTCTTCTACAGATACTAATATATTAATCTTTCCAACACTATTTTGGAGTTTTTGAAAATTTGGGGTACAACCTGTTTTACAAAAGCAAAGCCAGAATTTTCCATTCAGGTTGTTTGCAGTCTTCAGAAAATACCTGGTTTCTCAACAAGAAGCAAAATGCCCTGATTTTGGTCACACCTAATGCATGCTGCAAAACCAGCTACTGCATAGCAGTGCTTTGCATCCTCAGATGCATCCTCAGATCCCTCCTGGCAGCAGCTGGGCTGTCCCTACTAATACAGCTGTCTCCAGCCCTCTGGTGACCGAGGTGGAAAGCTCCTCATGCAGTTTTTCAGAGATGGTAGGCAGCTGCTGAGGTATTCCAGGTGTTGATACCTCAATGACAATTCTGCATTCTTGTAGAAAATATTATTGGACTCTTACATTTTTAATCTGACTTTTCCATATAGAGTGGAAGTCCATCTTTAGCCTCACTGTAATTGTGCCAGCTCTTTTGTCCACAAGAAGACTGACAGGTTTAATGCCCTTAACTAAGACAGTAGGTGGGAGCAAGCTGAGGAAAGCTTCCAGGAACTTCAGGATAGGTTAGAAATTGAGATGAACAAGAATACTCTAGGTTCTGTTAGGGGCTGAATTCATTTAAGCATGCTGCCTCATTCTTGGGATGGAGAGGAAATTTATGGGCAAATTCCACCAGTGTTGCCTTGAGCTGACCATGGGGCCATGGCAGGAGCTTGCTGATCTAATCTCCTTACGTCTCATCTACAAGAGCCAGCAAGCTCTGCAGATGCTTGCCTGTCTGCTCTGCTTTTGGACACAGCCTGTGACTCAGCAGTAAATGCAAAATCACTGACAGGGCTGTAACATTTTCCCTGGCTGACTGGCCACTAGGACCACATTTTCTGCCTGCCATGTGCCAGCAATGCCTGTGTCCTATGTGTGCACTGCATAATGGCAGCCCTCAGCATCTTCAAAAGACTTTTGCTTTGTTCTTTCCCTGATCTGAAGCAGTAGAATAAACTTTGTAAGAGGATAAATTTTTCTGGGCCATCCGCAAGAGAATGGATTATTGTTGTGATAGCTCTCAAGGTTTCCTGTAGGATGCTGAAGAGAGGCAGCTTTGAGTTTGTAGTCTGATGGAGATGTTTGCTCTGTCTCATGGTCTCTGTAATGGCTTTTATTATACAGATGACCCCAGAAATGGGCTTTAGTGTGACTAAAGTAAGTACCACCCCTGCATATGCATCCAAAGTCTGTGTCCTGACAGGGAGCTGAACAAGCCACACATGTGGTCTCACTGCTGGCTGGCAGGGAAACAAGTATCTTCTGGGTCTTTCTGTGGCCATAGGGTGCATTCAGGGGACTTGAGCCAGTCCTGCTGGAGAACAGGCAAGCCTTCTTAGTGTTGTCCTTTGCTCCTTACTGCAACTTAGTTTCTCTGAGTCATGCTGACTCTGTCCTGCAGATGCTTTGAGGTGTCAGTGCAATAATTGGAGGCTTTTTTAAAATTTATTTTATAGCTGAAGGACAATATATTTTACATTATTTCTTGTTTACTTCTCACATATCTGTATCCCAGCAAGACTTCTTCTCTTCCCAGAACTTTTACAAGTTGTTTACCATTAACTGAGTCATTTGTCAAACAGAAGTGAGTTGGCTGCTTGGCTTGCTCACCCAACCTATGGTTAAAACTAAGCACATTACCACCCTGACATGTATTGTCTGGAAAGAGTTTTGTATCATATTTTTTCATTTGGTGTGTTGGATGCAGAACCCGTTGACTCTCCTTCTTTCTAGATGGAAGCAGCTGGCTGGATGTGTTTCAAAATGTCCTGTAGTACTCAGAGTGGGAGAGGGGTCTCCTGCAGGTCAGTTGGTTTAAGCTTGCCTTGCTTTTATCCTTGCTATAATGTCTATAGCAGGCCAGAATTAATATTTACTCTTATTTTACCTCTGTAGTTCCTCTTTTATTTTTGTCAAAGCCACTGTGCAGGCAATAAAACAACACGATAATTAACCAATAATAACTGAAGTATGCTGTATGAAAACCAACCCAAAATACTAGCAAGCCAAACAAAAGAAAAGCATGCAAGATACAGCCCTGTTTATAGTGCTGTCTGCTGGAGTCATTATACACGTTGATATAATAATACTGAGCATTTAATTACCACATCATTTTTTTAAGTGCTGTATAAACATTAACCAAACCTCTGAGGCAAGGAGGTATTATTATCTCCGTTTTAAAGAAGGAAAATTCTGACAAAGCCAGATTAATTGGAAATTGAGTGTCGTGAAGCCAAGCAGCTGGCAGGGCAGGAGGTGAGGTTGTGGCTCCCTGACCGGTTCGCTGTGACTTTAGAGTCCAAAAAAGTGGAGCTGTTGAAGCACCTGAGGTGGGTTTTTGTGAAACACACAGCACTGCCACTCAAGGAGGACAGACACTCCCCCGTACACCTCTCTGCTTAGAAAATACACAGATTGGTGTAATTAGCAACCACATAATTATCCCCTTTTGAGGTATGTGCGCAGTTGGTGTGTTTTACAAAGTATCTAGACAACAAAGTAAGCTCTCAGTCGAGGGCTCGAGAGGGGCTAAGAGGCAGCTACTGTAGCCTTGTGTGTCTGCTTCCTTTCCTCCCAGTATCGATCTGAGTGGTGGTTCTGGGAATGGCTTTCCTTGCATAGCCCTTAATATTCTGTGTGGTGGTACATGACTTCATCGGAGGAGAATCCCACAGGCGCATCAGCGTGATCTGCTCTGTCATGTTTCTGTGACCCAGTTTTCCCCGTTCTTTGTCTCAGACCTTCCCTGACCCCAGGCCTATTATCTCTTCCAATAATTCACCCGGGCCATTATTAATGGTGCATTAACTTCGGCAGCGCTTTCAGCGGAGATGTTTTTCTTGTGCTCATTCATTCGCTCAACTCACTTAAACAGCGAGATCATTATTCTGGGGACGTCACACAAACACAAAAACATCTCCCTTGCCGACACCTACAGCCCAGCAGCACTTTGCCGTTGGGGCGCCCATCCAAATACAACAATGAAACGCTCAGGAGGGACTATCAAAGGGAGTCAAGTAGCCACACACACACTCAGTCCTCAGGGGCTGGGTTTACCTCCTCTGAAGCCCACCAAGCCCGAGGGAACTCTGACGCGAGGGAAATCAGTGCAGGAAGGCTGGAGAGCAAAGCCCGAGCCCCTCTTCGCTGTTTCAAAACACACCTGATATTTACCCCCCGCAGTCCCCTTTGAAATGTGTGCTGTGAATCAGTTACACTTGGACTTTAACAGTGTAACAAGAAAGTGAGTGCCACCTGCAACTTGTTTCTCACTTGATGCTTTGGACTTCTCTGTGTGATGGCTGAGTGAAGGACACCTCACGTTTGTCATGAGACACTTTATGTTTGTTGTATCTTTGCTCTTGTTCTTGAGAAAAAAAGTGAGATTTGGACATCTAGGAGAAAACGTGGACAGCAAGAAGGGCCTTTGCTGTGGACATGGGAAAAATCTGGAAAATGCCTCCTCTCATGTCTTAGAAGTTTCCTTGCAGTACCTAATACAGACAGCAGTTATCTTCCTATTATACTTTTCAAATAAGCTGGACCTGAAAAGAAAAAAAAACAGAAGTTGCTGCAGGCTGCTCTGTTGCACCAAGCAGCCTCTCCCCAGTGACGCAGCATTGTCCCAGGGAAATGTATGTTGGCCTATAATGCTACATCACTGATGCTATGAAAGCACTCACGGACACTTACCAGCATCTTCTGACACATCTCCATCCCATTTTTTTCTCTGTGCCTGTTGCTTGTGCACAGCTGCTAATGACACCGCTATGACAAGAGTGTGTGCTTGACTATGTAGTCCTGGTCAAGTTATTTTGTGTTACCCTGTTTCAGCCCATCTCAAGTGATAGATGGAAGGAAGGAAGGAAGGAAGGAAGGAAGGAAGNAAGGAGAGGAAAGAAAGGAAGAAAGAAAAGGAAGGAAGGAAGAAAAGAAAGAAAGAAAGAAAGAAAGAAAGAAAGAGAAGGAAAGAAGGAAAGAAACTCTGTTTCATATGTATATATGCTTCTTTTCCTAGAGGTAAAGCTTTGTTAGTCTTTGTAAGGTGGCTTGTGATCCTTTTATGAAAGCTGTGTTCCATGCATCACTAACACCATGGGAAATCAAGATGGTTTCTCAAGGAGTCAGTATTTGTTTATATAAAATGTCAATTATTTTAAGGATATTTTTACAAATTTGTTGAGAAAAGCACTACAGGTACAGAATTATCCTGGCAGTAATCTTTTACACCTCTTTTTTTTTTTTTTTTTCCTCAACAAATTACTTTCCTTATTGATTGTGAAATGTTTGTGTTCTATTTCTGATGGCAAAGAATGCCACTCAAAGCCTGGATTGCTTGTTCCCAGAGAAGGCTGTTGGACATCTGTAGGAAAACCACATTTTTTTTAACCCACCTGATGGCCTGCAGAGCTTATGGATGCTGTTCCTAGAGAAGGCTGTTGGACATCTGTAGGAAAAAACTGCATTTTTTTAACCCGCCTGGTGGCCTGCACAGCTTATGGGTGATTTAGATAAAGCAGTGAAAGCCTGGTACATGGCACAAAGGGTGTGGGGAAGGTCTTCTTAGGTTGTGTCCTCAACCAGCCTTGCTGAAACACTGCAATTGGTAACAGAAGACATCCTTGAAATGCTTTCCCAAGGGCTTTCCAAATTGCTTTTGTTATAGTGAATTGCAAATGAAACCCAGTTCAGTGGCATGTGATCTGATTTCTTTTATTGTGCTGCTTTTTGGTGGTGGTTTGTTTTTTGGTTTTTTTTTTAAGTGGTCACATGTGTAGGCTGAAGTTTGGAATGGCATTTGAAATGGAAAAAGCTTTATTTTACCCTTCCTAATTTTTTTTTTCTTTTTGCACTCAAAGTGGAGCTGCTGTGAGTGATGTCAAAACGGCTCCTTCACTTGCTATGCGAACTCATACGTGCAGTCTGTGTTTCTCTTGAAGCAAAGGTTTATCTGTAGAGATAATCAAAACCCTGCATCATCCTCAAAAAATGTCTGTTTCTGATGCCTCCCTCACCTATTCCTGGGATTTTCGGCAAAGGGACATCCCCTTTAAACCTGCATTTCTGGTTCGTATCTTTTCTCTTTGAAGCCAGAGAGTTGGCTGGCCTTGGAATAGACAAGGCTGAGAATATAGCAGTGGGAGGTCCATGTCTTGCTCATAAACCTTGGCCAGAAAATCAACTCTGACAAGTGGGGACAGGTAGTAGCGTCTTTGCCCTTATCAAACGGCATGGAGCAGACACATTCCTGCAGGAGCGGTGGCTGGGTGGAAGGTGGGGCCTCCCGGCTGCGCCGTGCTGCTCTGCCGCCGTGCTTCACCCCGGGAGCTGCGTACCACAGATTTGATGAAGAGCTCTGTTATTTCTGCACGAAACACCCTGTTTTCCCATCATCCCTGCCCCTTGGGGGCTGCTTTGATTTGTTCTTTGGTTTTCTTTCCCTTCCACGGGAGCCGGAGGAAATGTTTATCTGTTGTTGCAGCGCTAGGGGACTTTGGGAGGTGCCATGTCTTGCCTTCACGCCCCAGCATATTGTACCGCATGGCTTGGCATGGCCCAGCTTTTTCCCGAGGGAAAGCTTTCCCCAGACCTCCTGCTAAAACCTTCTCTGTAAAACAATCATTATTAGCACTAATTGGGCAGGTTTGGGGTTAAATCTGTGAAGATTGCTTGGATTTGGTAAATCCTCTGCCACCGCAAAGCAGATAATGCTAAACAAAAGATTGCCTTGATTAGATTAAAGTTGGCAAATTCATTGCCCTAATCATCATATTGCCCTTCCCGTGGCTATTCAGGAATACATCACCGTGACTTACTTGAAGTAATTGAATATAATTGTCTTTTTAACTGGTATGTGTAAAACATCCATCTTTGTTAACAGCCTGTGTTGCTGTCCTGCTGCCAGCTCACCCTCCTCTTCAGGAGGGGTAGGAAAAAGAAGCAGAGCCAGAATGACGTTTATGAATTGGTAGTTGATTGCCTATAAAACCATTCATTATTTCTGACCAAGCACCTGGAAGAGAATAAAAAGGAACGGCACCAGCCTCTGGATCACGTAGGCTTGGCTGGCACTCCCAGGCAGGGGAGCAGAGGGGAAGCCCTGGAGAGGGACATTGTAAAGGGACATTACAAGAAACGACCCTTCCACTCACTTTCAGTAGCCGCAAAGCACTGAGAACATGGTAGGGTTGGAAATGAGATCAGCAGAATGAAGCAGATGTCCAAGAATGAGGCACGGCTGACCCTCCCATGGTCCAAATAGCTTGAAATACTAAAAGCCAGTGGTGCCAGTGAGAGTGAGCAAGTTCATGGAAATATTTCTCCCATTAATAATCAGAAGTGTGAACAGGGAGAAATCCTCTTCAGTCGTCATGTAACACCAACAGATAGCTAGGAAGGGAGGCCAGGCAGCAAGAACTTCGTCTTTTCTGTTTCCCAGCTCTTCTGAACGACAGGGTAAGACTCTTTTTAGCACAAAAATGTCCAATATTATCTCATCAATCAGTCACTTAGAAATGCAGTTATAAAATAAAACTGGCTTGAGTTTTAAGAGATTCAGACTGACCTATTCTTTATGGTTTCATCATTGTCACTGAATTAAACTGGCCCAAGAATTAGGCTATGACTGTATTATTAAAACACTACCATAGTATCCAGCATAGTTTCAGGCCATGTCCACCCATGCTTTCCTGCAGTTTGGGGGTTAGCCCAGCCCTGGACCTGCCCCTTACAGACAGAGTGGTTACTTTGGTTTTGTAGGTTGTAAAATTTTAGCAATAGGGATGCCACCAGCTAGGCTGTGCAGGTTGACCCAGGACAGGTGGACCCAGCAGGTTGTCCCTGTTCCTTTGGCAAAAATATAAGGTGAGCACTGCAGAAAGCCCAGCCTAGAGGCTCAGATTGGAAGAGATGTTTGCATTGTCTGGCATTGGATGTCTGTGCAGGAACAGCTGATTTCATGGCCATGCTTAGCATGTCATGATGTGTAACTTCCTTGTCCCACTTCTTCTGATCCCCACAACAGGCATGGGTTGTGGCTGTAGCTGTGGCCAGTGGACAGCAATGTCTGCAGAGAGGAGGGCAGAAGCTTTAAATGTCTGCCAACCCTGGCACCAGTTTGGGCTGAGCATGGTTTGTGTAGACCAGAGGCTGTATGATGCTGCATGAGCAGGAGATGGGACAGGATGGGATAACTGAACTCTGCTGCATTTCTGTCCTGGAAAAACACTGGCTGCCTCCTGAAATGAAGACTCCTTGCAAGTGTCCTTATATAAAAGCTTGTCCCTACATAGGGTGATTAAAGGGTGGATCTTTCTTCTGTCAAAGCAAATCTCTCCCTGAGCTGCTTTTGGGAGAGGAGGGAAGGGGAGCAGAAGGGGGAAAGGCAGTTAACAGTTACCCTACTGTGTGTCCTGACATTAGGCAAGCTGCAAAATGCTCCCAGTGTATCAGGTAGCGTGTGGTGCCAGCCCTTTGCTGGAGCACGGAGAGCAAGTCTGCTGCGGAGCCTTAAATACTTTCCACCCCGACTACCTTAGCTTAACGCCTTTCAGCAGAGTTGGCAGGAGGGTTGTTTTTGTGTAGTCTCTCACCTCTCCCGGCAGCCTGGCTGACGCGCCTGTGCCACGCTGTGCTCCGGGTTTGTATGTTCCAATGGGAGCAGGAGCCTCAGATCCTTTTCCTGATATGCCTGGAAAGACATATACGGGAATTTCACTTAGGCTTTGCACGACGGACCTGAAAGGAGCACAGCCTTACCGGACAGAGTCAGGGTAGCTCACCTGCAGCTGGCGTCACAGATGCGAAAGGCTGAATTTTATGCCTTTCACAGAAAAAGCATTTGGCGTTTACTGGAGTTTGCTGAGCATCAGCGAGAGACTTGGCCGAAGCCTTGACACTCTGGTTTTGGATGGTGCTTCCCCACTCTACAGAGAGATGCTACCTGTCGTGGAGGCAAGTCACAGTGAAATGCGGAGCGCAAACTGGGCTTTGAAATGCTCGCTTAGGAGCCTGATTTTGTTTTGCTTTTAGTCTTCAGTTAGACAGAAAGACCAAGAAACCAGGCAATATTAAGTAGTCTTTAAAGAAGGACTTCTGACTGTTTGTGAAGGCAGAGCAAGGCCAGCCTTTTATCTTTAAGTCACTTGCTGTTACAAACCTAGAAAACGGCATCGTTGCAGGCGCGATGAGCCCCGTCACAGGGCGATTGTGAGGTAGCATTATCGAGGCTCTGGTAATTGTATTTCTTTAGCTTCTATAATTTTATCAGAAAAGGCCCCAGCAGTGTTGTTGGGGGTGGTGTGGAGAAATAACCTGATGAATTTTCCATCAGTTCAACTCGCTCAAATATTCTCGCCGTTAACTTTTGGGGTCAATAATAAATATTAAAACCTGTAGATTTAATAAGTCAATGTAGGTGTTCTCTGCCTTTTGAGACCACTTTATCTTTCCATCAAAGATGAAACAAGCTTCTCAAATGAATAAAAAATAGGGCCTCAAGTGATTACAAGTGAGAGCAATTTGGGCTCCTCTCTCAGAACCTGGCAGTAGGCGCTTCTGAGGCTCTTCTGACTGCCTCGACGGTCTGCATTAGCGCTGCTCTTGCTGTTACATTTTTAGGTAAATATTTCCAACCTGTGTGTACAGACCTTCAGGAAAGGTGTTTGCTGCCACTCCAGGCATGAGGGATGACACAGGTCTGGATCCTGCCAGGCTCTGTTGAGTCTGATTTGAGTTGCAAGTCTAGTTTTCCTTGGTGCTTCCTATAATCTCCTCAAGTTCAAAGAGCGCTTAGCTGCTTGTCTTTGTCAAAAACCCTGTTGGAGATCTTTTATGTCGAAGATGTAGGATTTCTCCGCATGACTTTGATTATTTATTCATTCCACTTCTCTGGTGTATGATAGCGCTGATATCATGAAGACCCCTTGTCTTGCACTGCTCTTGCTCTGAAATTCATGGAGATTTAGTGCCTTTGAAATTGTTTTAAAAGGAAAGGAAAGTTTTTGAAGTCCCTTTTTTTTTCTTCTTCTTCTATTCCCCTCAACAGTACCACAGCACATTTTTCCGGCCTTCCACGCTCCTTTGCCAATTGACATGCGTCACCAGGAAGGACGATACCATTACGAACCTCACTCTCTCCACGCTATCCACGGGTAAGTCTTGCACCTCTGCTCCCTTGCCTTGCTAGAATGCTGTCCACCCACAAGATACCAAACCCGACTGCTAAGGTCCCTGAGACTTGCTGCCCTCCTGGCGGGCTGGCCCCACTGACCACCCTCTGCTCCACTGTCTTCGTCTACAATGCTGACCTGCCTGACAGGTCTATTAAACCAATGAAGGTGCCATATACTGGCAGGATGGGATTACAGTGCGCCTGTGTCACTATCCGGCTGAGGTCCCAGGGACAGGTTGAATTTGTGGGTTTGCATCTGCAGTGTTTCTCACATCATGTCATGCCTGGGTCATTTCTGGAGAAGACCAATTGCTGCTGCCTCCGTTTGGAAACCTTGCATACCATTCCTCTCTCCCTGCTGGTTGAGGGGGCAGCAGCAAAAGGCTGCTGGGAATGCTGCAATGCAGTTTGGTTTCACCAAACAACATTCCAAACAAGGCTAGGCAACGTTTTATAAGATCTGGTAAAGGAGCAGGTCCTCATGCATGTGTCTGTGTCCACACCAGAGGGTCAGGACCCTGGGTTTCAGTGGTGGCTTTTATACAAGAGCTTCCCCTTCCCAGGCAGCTGGTGGACAGTGGGAACAGGTACCGGTGAGGATCTGTACCCCTGAAAGGGCCGATCATAGTTAATTTCGTCCGCTACATGGCGGCTCAATAGTGTTTGTTGCCTTGGGGGACTTGTTTATAGAGAAATCAGAGTTCATCTTCTGTAAGCTTTGATCAGGACAGGGGGAAAGAAGCCACTGGGGATGTGAGCAGAAGTTGGAAGGGTTTTTCCACACTCCTGAAACGCTGTGTTAGGTGAGGTGGCGCCTGAACGGAGTTAATGGTCCCACAGCTGCCCCAAAATCTTTCACCTTCAGCTGTAACACAGGGCTCAGCCATCAGCTGAGGGTCAAGTCCCAGGCCGCTTGGTGTACGGGAATCTATAGGGACTGGAAATGTTGTGCATAAAGTTAAAGGGAAGAACAGGTAGGACTCATCATTTTGAAAAATTAAAATATTTGATTCCTGGATCCCTGTTGCAGCATTGCTGCCTGGCCAGGGTCAGTGCTCACCTGGCTTTTCAGGGACTGTTTGCAGAGCTGTGCTTTTTCTGAATAGTTGTAAGCAGAGGAACAGTCCCTGGGAGGGAAGTAATGCAGACAGTGGCAGCCAGGAGATCTGCGCACTCCCGCAGCCATCAGGGCTTTATTCTCCTTCCAAAATGCTGCAGGAAAAAAAATGATAGGGCATTCCCCTAGATCTCACCAGAAAACAAGTGCTTGTTTTTTTTTGCTGGCAGGCAGTTTGACTGATTATTTAAAGGAGCAGAGCAGCTCCTTCCATGCTGTGTGCAAAGGTGGAAAAACAGAGCAGGTTACTAACAAAGGGACTTGTGGAGCCCAAGAAGAGGCTGAGCAAAATAGTTCTGGTCTACAGAAAAAATGCAAAAAATTACAGGGGAAAAAAAAAAATCATAAACAAAACCAAACCAATTAAACATTCTAAGAGGGAGTTAATAAGCCAGGGCTCTGGCAAATAAAACAGATACTGATTTCTAAAGGGGCAATACTCAAAACAGTGCTTAAAAGAAAGGATGGCAGCTGCTCAGATGTGCCCCACTTGATGCTCCCCTTCACTCCTCATAGGAAAGACTGAGTGCGCTGTATTTGCCCAGTGGTTCCACAGCAGTTTCTTCAGTGGGGTCATGAAGCAGGTTCTTCTCCAAAATGCAAGCAAGAGCACACCAGCTGATGCTATGCATGTGTGAATTCTATCCTCTAGTGCTGGGAGCCAGTATTTAGTCGTACTGGCATTGTCAAACTGATCTACCTTAGCAAGCAGGCACTGCTGTCAAATCTGGTTTCAATTCTTCTGTGCCAGTGTTGATAATCTATTGTGTTAGCAGTGATCACATCTGTCTGTCAGTGGTCCAAGAGTGTGCTAGTTAGTATTTGCTGAAGTTTTTGGCAAATACCTGTTGCCCTCCTTCTTTGGGATCCTTCACCTTCTCAGTAGCACTTCTCACAAAAATTACTTGTGAAGTACTGGAAAGAAAACTTGGTTTTCCCCTTCCTCAGAAGAGGAAACATAGTCATTTTGAAACTACCTGAACATTTTACTGAAGGCTACCTCTGTGGCTGGTGAAGCACCGAAACTGAGCAGCTGACTGCTTCTTGGCTGTGGAGGGTATACTGCTTCTCTTTGGCTCTTTCTAACTGCTCTGGAGTATGGCACAACCACACTGGGAGAATTTTCACCAGCTGTGGAGTTGGTCTCTTAAACACTTCTTTTCTTTCCCAATTTTATATGGAAACATCTTATACTCATGCCCTGCCCTTTCCTCCTCTAGTTTTTATTCTGCTTCTCTTTTGCCTTCCTCTTCTCCAGTATTTGCTCTGGTAACAACATAATGTTTACCCACCTTCCTGGAGGACATCCAGTATGAAATCATTCAGAATATGGTGGTGGAGCCGAATTAGAGCTTAGTTGTTGTGTGGCTCTTGTTGAATAGGCTGAGTTGACTCTGCAGGCACAGGTGAGCTTCTGAAACTGCATAGTCCATCCTGATGGTGCAGAAATCCATTCTTCTGTTTAAAGTAAGCAATTGAGGGTGGAGGTGGGGAAGAAAGAAGTATTTACGTATTTTCACTCTAGAAAATTATGGCAAATGTTTGGAAGACAAATTGTGTCACTGAGTTTTGGCTTTATGATTAATGTGATTGGTGTGTGACAGAGTCTCCAATTCATCAAGCCCATATTCTGGCTGTTTGCTGCCTTGCTGCTACCAAATTCATCTGATTACATGAACACTGGAAATTAAGTGTAGTCTCATTTGTTGCTAACTGTGGGGTCTTATTATCTGCCTGCTGCATTATGTCAGAGGTTTGTTACCTGATTGCTTGATGTGACATGGCAGTGCATTCCCCTTTGTCACTGTTTGTATTTGGTCTAATGAGAGCATACATTATTTTATCCTAACTAGAAGGAGCTCATGTGCAAGGCTGCCTTGCACAGGGCCACTTGTAGGACCCCCTTTCTGAGACTGAGAATAGGAATATGGAAAGCTCAGATAATAAAAGACCCATATGCCAAGACACAGGTCTGAAAGATCTGCTACATTTCTACTCACTGTTGACAGTCTGTATGTCTCAGTGAATTCCTTGTTAAGCTGCATGACAAATAGTTTTCAAGACTTCTTCCAAATCACTGGACATTTATTATATACATCCAGAAACATATCATGTTGGCATTTCCTTGAAGGGATTCCTTCTTGAGATTTTTTTTTTCAGGGTGTTTCAGTGTTTTCCCAGTCATTAGGACAACTCATTTTTTTGTACAACTGCTTTGCTTTTACTTATCTGTCAATACTTATTTTTATTATCTCTTTCATTTTTGGACATGGGTTTTCAGCATTCAAAACAATTTGACTAAATCGTGGTGCTTGCTTGGCTCACCTAGAAAAAGAAAGTATTCAGATAATCCCTGAGCTCTCTGCAGTGCGAACGAACAAGGGTATTGTGGATTCAAGACATTGTCCTGGATTCTATTGCTTGTGGTCATATGGAGGTTGAGGGGAGAGCTGGAATTGGAGGCCAGCAAACTCTTCAAAGGGGTGTAATGCAGAATGGAGAAAAACTGAATATGGGATGGAATCTATTCCAAGAGTGTAGAATTAGAGCAGAATGAATAAATGAATTTGCATTGGTACATATAAATTTAATGAGGTGCCACGTCCACAAAGAAACATTCATTTAATATTAAGCTTGCAAACTACTGCACTTAAAAGCAACGGAAAAATAAATTTGGATATTCTGACTCAATTTTGTATGCCATTGCTGTTTTCCCCTGAGATCCTTGCCTCTTCCACAGCACAGGATAACCCAGGCTCTGGGGAAGAGCAGTGCTGAGTGTTATCTGTGTTTTTTGCATGCAGCTTTTATTGATTTGTCAGATTTTCCCTCTGCACCGTTGGCTGTAGGCAGAGCATAGATCAGCATTACTGGAGCAAAAGTCATCAGCCAGAGCGTTTCAGCAGCTTCAAAGCTGAACCAAACAAATTCACTTCCTAAGTTAGAGCAGGTCCTTTTCTAACAAGGGGGATATTTTGTATTTTAGTGACCTTCTTCACAAGACCCTGCTCCACTGGGGCCTAATCTCTGCAATAACTCCATCCACTTTAAACCAATGGGACTCTTAGTGTCAGCTTTGCAAGATCAAGCCTTTGACTACAGAGGAAAGCTTCTGGCAGTTACAGCAGGTGATTACTGATGGCTCCGTTTCACTCCCCACTTTTAGGTGTGCTTAGCTACTCTCAACTTTTTAAAGCACAACAAAAATAACTGAAAACTCCTTAGCTCAGCTTAAAAGTCCCTGCCAATGCAAGAGCCTTCAGGGCTAACCCTTGTAAACAGCATGCCTAGGCTTGACTCAGCAAGAAGCTTTTTAACAGTAGCTCCTAAAGTGTGGTTAAAACCCATCAGGCATTACACAGTGCAACAAACAAAAGCAGCCTTGTTTTTCTACCGACATCCTCATGGTGCTTCAGGATGCAGTTCTGACATTATTTATTAACAAAATATTGTTGTTGCTCTTCTATCCACACACAAAAATAGTAAAAAAAACAATAACAAAAGCCCTGAGCTAACAAGTCACAAATTCCATGGCTTCCATGACAACTGAATTGTCCCAAAGACCTAAACATAGAGAATCATCCAACTCCAACTCTGGTTTAATCATGGATCTTCCTTCATTTTGCTAGGATCTAAATATATGACTGATTTTCCCTCATACTCAGCTTGCACTTTTTTGTTATTTATCTGATCCCTTCTTGTTGATGTTTGTTTTCTTTTCACTATGTTGAAGATTACAGAATACCTTTTCAGGACAAGCCTCAGTGTTCCTGAGCTGCTTAGGCAGGGTAATTTACAGGCAGACAAGGTGAATGTTAAACTTTTAATCATATAAAGTGTTTACAAATTTGCCAAATACATTGTCGAACCCAAGATTTTCCATGTTGGATATCTATTTCAGGCTGATTTTCTCTTTCCTTTGTTGTTTTTGTGAGATTCAGCCAAGGGAGGCCAAGGGAGGTTAAGGGAAAATATGTTGTTTAGCCATACAAAAAATAATCATCATCATATAACTGTGCTTTGGGAAACGCCAGTGTCTCTTGCTTTAGGGTTGGAATTTACTATTGTCACAGATGTGCCTTTTGCTGTTCCTGTTAAAAAAAAGAAACAACACACAAAACTCCACGAGTTTTGCCAGATACAAGTTCTTTGAAAAAAATCTCACTGCCAACGCACTCAGAGAAGGAGTGTCAGAGTTTTGCAGCTAAATTTTCCAAGTGCCCCATGGCCCTGACCACGCTCCAGCCGCCAAGCCCTACAGGGCTTCCCTGCCAGCACTTCCCTGCCAGAGCTCTCTCTTTTCTGCTGTGGCCTCTCAACTGCCCCCTCCACCCTGGCAGATTCATGACCACAGCTGATGGCACAGGGGAGCCGGTTGCATTGCACACTCATAGAGCCACCTTTGCGTGTTACTCTGTGTGTGTAAAGTGCCTTTGGTTAACCTTTGTGGGACGTGGCTCCCACAAGACTTCAGCTTTGATCCCATCAGTTGGTTTGGGACAGGACCCCAGGTAATGGTTGCTCCTGCAGCAAGGACACTGCTTGGTTGAGCCACAGAATGCACATGCTAATAAAACCTGCGTGTTTTCATATTTACTTTGCTACCGGAGTAGAAAATCTTTGGCAGGGCATGATTGATGGTGCTGTGCTGCCTCGGAGATAGAGTGAGCTCCCTCCGGAGTCAAAGCAAACAGCTTCTCAGAGAGGCCTTCTTACGTGTTTTGCAAAGTTTTACAACTCTCACCAAATAGATACATTACTCATTTGGGAAACAGATTTGGGGGCTCCCACATCCAATTTATTCTGTCCTCTTCTTTCCCACATGCTTCTTTTATTTATTTAAGAAAATAAGAATGTGTGTGAGTATGCGATGGTTTGCAGAGGCTGGTTGCCTCCAAAAGGCTGGTTCAAACCTCTCCATGGTCTGTAATTAGCAGGAGTGTGTTGCTTTTAGGTGGCTCTTTGGTAACCTACAGGAGGTGATTTGGGGCACTGTCAATACCAATCGTACTGTAAAACTAGCAGGATTAATACCTCATGGTCACTTGATCCATCTCCAGGAGACCACAGATTAAATACTGGGCTGCTACTGTCCTGTTTTGGGAGCTGAAAAAATTACTTTAAATCCACGTGTACTTTACTTCACCCATTTCTAAAATGCCATTACAGTAATGCCCACCCACCTGATATTTTGAGAGCGAAGAAAAGTTTGTGACTCGTTTGGCTCCCTATAAGGGGCTTGTGGCATATTTTCAGGCATCAGAAAAGACATACACTGCACTAACTACCTGTGCAGAAACTGAGAAGGTACACATTTAACATCTTCTGACCTCAGTGGGAGGACAGGCTGATCTGGTCTTCTGAAAATCTGAAAATGGGTCAGACATAATCCAAGAGACTCATCAGGGCTAGAATGTTTCTGTGTGGTTTTCCAATATGATAAACTATTATATGGGGAAAAAAAATCCCACAACCAGACAAACACAAACCCCTACACCTTCCTCCTTGAATCTTGTTAGCAATTTTCAAGCCTTTTCTACTATGAGAGAGATTTGCTCATCTATGCTTCGCTTAAGGTCAGGACAGTTTCATCATGTGTGTTTGGTTAAATAGCCTTCACAATATTCTGAAAAACTTAAACCTGAAGTCCAGAGGGGCCTGCAGATGTGTGCTTTCAGAGTTGCTAAACTATGCAGTAAGACACAGATCGGACATAGAAACATTCGAGTTGGATCTTTCATTGTTGAATGCAGGGAACGTCACACTGGAGCTGAGGGGCCTCAGTGAGCTCAGATGGAGTCATGCCCATTAGCACTTAGTGAAGATCTGGGCCACCAAGTTGCTGGTACTGTGACACCACAATGCACTGAATGAAAAACTGCAGCTCTAATTTAGCCTAATCACTGCCAGAAGTGTAAAAATGGCTAGGAGGTTTTAGTGCTGAGAACAAGAGCATGATCTCTGAGCTCTTTTATGTAAACCTCTGGCATGTGTTCGTTTAATATGATGTCACTCTGTAATCCACCATTGCTTTTAAATGTCATTCTCAGAGCTTCATGTCAGCAAGTCTTAAGTGATAATCCCTTTGCTTACCTCACTTTATAGCAGATTAAAAGTGACTTCATGCCTCCACCTTATCCACTGTTAAGCTTGTGCTTTAGGAAAAAAATATTTGAACTCTATTCTCCCTGCTGCTTTCTAAAGACTTTCTAAACAGAGAGTGGGGGTCTTTCAGAAGCCATCTCAATGGTATTACCCATTCTCCACTGCTTTCAGCATCCTGTGAAAACGGATAAATGTTCAGTGCCAGTCTCCTGCCCTTTTAAACTCAAGTGTTTCAATTTTGTTTCTCAGGTTTTCTCCTGGCTAAATATGAAGCACTGCCCCTCCTGGCCTCTTTTTCCTTTTGATCCTAAGTAAATCCCCTGTCTAGATGGTTTTTCAGCTCTCAACAGCTTCTTGCAGTCATGAGGACAAGAGACAATGAGACTTGTTGCGGTGCTTTGCTTCTGCATAGCACTTTCTCCTGTGCAGCCCAGGGGTGTTGTGGGTTTCCCCTTTCTGGTCCTGTGTCTCTTGGTTGAACTTTTACTCTATCCTGTAGCAAATCCTTTCTCATAATAAAAAGCTGTCTATGCACTCACCTTCCTAGTCCACCCGCCCTTTTTCATCTCCTTGAATTTCACCTTTCTGCTTCCAGCACACCTCCTTGTGTAACACGTCCCTCCAGATGCTTTACTGGGTGTTTTCATATCCTTCCTCCCCACACTAATGAACTGGCCAGGCTGCAGCCTGCAATGTATACTCAAATATCAATCTGCTCAGCCTCCTCATTTTCACTGTGTTGCTCTGAAATCCTTCCAGTGTGTGTGAAGATAAATGGACAAAACTCATCCATCCTATTGGCCTGTGAAATGAAGCTTGCGGCACATTACTTTTCAGGTGCTGGTTAATCTTGGTTCCCAGCTACCAATGGCCATTGGAAGCAAATAACACAAGGTGCTCAGAGGTAAAAACTAATGGAAGGAATGCTGGCTTGCAATACTGGAAGAAAAATGTGGGATTTTTAATGTCCATACAGAGTGGAAATTTTCAAATCTTATCCAAAAGTTCCCCCCACGCAACAAAGAGCAGAGAAGTCAATTTACCCTGGAAGGATGAAGGACTGAGTCAACTCTGCTGGGATTAGAACATGTGGTTCGAGGGATCCTAGGTATTTCATGTCTGATTCTCAGACCACCCAGATGGCTGAGGGGAAAAGAAATACACACAAAAAAGAAAAGAAAAAGGAAAAAAAAAAAACCCTACACTAATAAAAAAGGACCCTATTTGCAAGAAGTGTTGATCTGGATACCCTTGCCTGCAGCTAAACACTGTACACACACATCTGCATGCACCAAAGGGCAGAACCTGGGTGCTGTTACTCTGGCAAATCTCAGATCTGCAGGGCACTCCTGTGGGACCGTGAGTGTTTAAGTGGTCTTTTTAGATCCCAGGCTTTGACACTAAGCCACGTATGTATGCTTTTCTTCTGTGTGCCAGAACATTTTAGGAATTTGTGATTTTGCACAATTTTCTGCTTCAGAGGCTTTTCATGCCTGTTCTTTCATGTTTCACCGCTGATATTAAATAGACAACTAACAAAGCTGAAATTTAGAGCTTCACTCTAAGGGTCAAATTTTAAAAAGTGCCTGTATGATCTCAGATCATAAATCCCACTGTGCTGGGTCTGACTAACATTATTTTGAAAGTGAGTGTTTTGAGTTGCAAGATAATGTTGAGTCTTAGGGCTGGCTCATCAAGAGCTGGTAATGCAAAGGCGCAGTGGGTTTTTCAAACATGCTGGATCCCAGATAATGTCTGCCTCCCTCAACTTTCAGTGAAACTCAGGACCCCAAACCCAGCCCTAGTAAAGGTGTTAAGTACCTAAACCAAGACAAGGACAAAAATCAAAATGTTTGAATGGAGTTAAGGAACACACGTATTAATGAGGTGGCACGAGCATGTTTGGAGTCCAGGTCATATAACCCTGTAAAACTGAAGGGGATGTTTTCTGCCCAGTCTCCTCCCTGTTGTAGGAGCATGCACAGGGCAAATCTCATTGGAGGATGTGCTGTGGAAGAAGCATATTCAGGGTTTAGTTGATATCAGTTGGACAGACTCCACTTCAAGAACAAGTTTACTGCATTCCCTGCACTCACTTTATTGTCACGTATGGGATTGGATTTTTGATACAGTTGTTTGTGGTAGCTGGTAGTGAAACTGGGTGATTATGAGCATTTTGATGGTTTTTTAAAAAAACTGATACTTGGGTGAGGGGACACCTTACAGAATGAAAGGAGCCTGGGAGGTTGGAGCTATCCTTTATCAGCAGGACCACTATCACGGTCACAGCTGAACACCTGCTGTTAGATTAAATGTGAGAGTTCGGCTCCACTTACCACCTCCTCCCCTTTCCACAAGAACAGTGGTGCATCACTGTTTCTTTCAGACAGGTGGAGCCTCCTTACAGCAGAGGTGTTCTTTTCTGGCACAACTCATTTTATGCCTCTCTTACACCTTAGCCTGTACACACACACCCAAGTCACTTATAACAGCAGCTGGGTGCAGTCAGGCATGCCTGAAAAGTTACATTACGGTTATATGAAATGCAGTTACACTGAACTTTTTGAGTTCCAAGTCTTTCTGAGAAATAGATGTGTGTTCCTAAATCCTGTAAGGGCCTTTGAAATATTTTCCTTTTGATCCTTCGAAAGCAAAGAATTTGTCTTACTCCTCTTCTTGCCCCATCATAAGAGGCTTTCCTAGCTTGATTCTGGAGCTACTTACAGGGCTTTTGATTTGCAAACAAGCTGCTGCACATGGTACCTGCTGACTGAATGCTTCACCTGAATGATTTGTAAGATCCCACAGAGTAACCACACATCCCAATTACTGCTGGTAGAGGAAAGAATACCAAACTGTGGTTTATACATTAAAAACAGGAAAGTTGCAAGCTTACAGCTGCATTAAGGTGATTCTTGTACAGGCACATTCATGTTTGAGACTATTTATCTTCGCTCTGTGCACTGTCTTTCATCCCAACTCCAGTGCAGTATGGTACTCTACAGGAGAAAACTGCATTGTAGATGACAAGAAGCAGGGCACAGAGAATTGGAGTGGTGAAAGGATTAACACATTCAGTCATCAAATCAGTAAATGAAGGGAAAATAAATCTAATGGTGATTAGAAAAGGCAAAGAGGTATTTGTAGGAGATACTTGAAAAGAAGAGAGACATACAAAAGTGATCCAGATTACAGACCTACTTTTAAGACTCTGCCTATTGAGGAAACATGTAAGTACATGCATGATTAGAAATACCTGTTTGTTTCCATTGATTTCAGAAGAACGTACATGTCCTCACATTGTCCTGGAGAGAGGCATTCTTCTGAAGATGTCACAAAATAAGAATGTTACTGTATCCCACTTGTGTATTCCTGCTGTAAAAATAGCTTATATTAGAGATTTTTTCTTGTGCCCATATGGACTTGGCAGGTGAATTCAGACCTGTCACAGTAATGGGTTATTTGCTGATATTTTTGTGAAGGACTTCAGTTATGTTTGTTTAGATGGTTTCTGCAAAGTAGAAGTCAAGGCCTAATGAAGAGGGACTACAGCCCTGTGACTACTTCCACATAATATTGCTGTGAGTCCAGCGTCGTCACAGGAATTCCAGAACTGGGCTCCTCCAGGCCAGTCTGGAGGAGCCCAGCCCAATGGTGCCATAAGGACAAAGTGATCTGGTGTTTGCTTCCAAAGAAAAGCAAGTTTTTAAGGAACTCACAGTGTTTGAGGTGCTGGTTTGAGTAACTAACCACCAGTTGGGTCAGATAATGTGATGATCCTGCTTGTTTGAGAAGACCCTGAAGAAGCCAACGATATTTTCAGTTCTTTGGAAGGAACTGAAATGGAATCTTTGCTGCTGTTTTACCCTGATCGTGAGGCACCGTTTTATGATAGCATCTTTGGAGGATCAGGGTACAGCATGAGAGTTACTATGTGGTAAGTACTAGGTCAGGGTAAATAACTATTATCTGTAAAGCAGCAGGAAGGATTTGCAGTCAGTTCCCAGGGGAGGAATCATATAAAAGTTATTTCTATTTTTTTCCATTTTATCTTAGTTCTCCAGCCCAAGTGTTTCGCTGTACAAAGTAATGCCAGGACTAATGACATGTGAAGTGTCCTCAAAGTTTTATCCAGTACATTTGAATGTCATGGTAGTTGGGTTATGGTTGGATTCAATGACCTTAAAAGTCTTTATGATTCTATGATTTTATATTATTTCCAGTTGCAGTCTCTAAACAAAGAAATGGTAATAGTGCAATCAGTGCCAGCAGACTCTTAAACCACTTTATTCACTTGAAAAAATAGAAGACTTCTAAACTCCAAATACATTTCTAGCCATCTTTGGAAAATAAATTGTATATACACACATAACCAAACCAATTTTCAGGTTAGGTCAGGAAAGTTCAAACTCTCCCTCAGGGCACACAGTAATGAGATGACCAGAACGTAGCAGACTAAAATGGAATTGAGCCAGGTTAGATATTTTACAACTCATGTCTTTTTAAGAGTCTCACAGGACCTTTATCAAGGACAAATGCACTGGACTTTTGGGCTTTAGCAGATAGGAATGACAGCTGCTCTGTACTCCTCACCAGAGCATTATCATCTGGTGTTGCCTAATGAGTCAGAGAAAGGCACTCTCCCACCAACACCACTTCCTCGATGTCCCAGGGTTTTCTTTGCAAGTCATCTATTCAAAGCTTGGCTAGGTCTTGACCTCTCTTGGTATGTGAGATTTAAACCTGGTATGACTCCAGACTTCTCTCGACCACGTCTGGTTTGAATCCTGTGGGTGCCAAGATGAGTCTTACCGCAAGAATAAGAAACTCTTCAAAGAGTTGTTTGTTTGTTGGTTTGTTTTTAAAGTGGACTTCTGCCAAATGTGAAGAAAGTAGGAGTGCTATGAGCTTCTTTCCCTTCAGGTCTGGATGTGCTGATGGAGCTCAGGATTCTATCAACCTGGTTTCTCCATGCTTGATCTCTGCAAAGCCAGGGCTTGCATCTCTGCTGAATTATGTAATGGTTTCTGATAAGGACAGAGGCTGAGCCAAGGCTTGGTTTGTGTGCCTATGTCGCATTGTTTCAGGTATGCTACACGGGTGCAGCATATTGGGTGAGTGATCTTTCCAAGGGTGACTGAGTGAGTCAATGGCACAAACTAAGGAACAGAAAATTCCTCGATGTGCTGTGCATTGAGGAGCAGACTGTGTTTTTTTCCCAAAACCGTGCACTAGATGCAGTGGTTTCCTGTCCCTTCCTTCATTTGGTTTTGACTACATTGCCAAACTGGTCTTTATCCAGACTCTGGTTGCTGCAATTCATTGCTTTGCCTTTCGTAAACTCAACCCTAACCCTACAAGCTCTGTGTTTGTTGATGGCTTTCCTCCAGAGAGGGTGATTTTGTGGTTCATACATTCACCAGCAAAATTGCTGCCATCTATGAACCTTCAGTGCAGTAAGCATGTGCAGTACATGTGTTTGTGTATGTGTGTCACCTTCTCTACATACCAGTGCAAAATCTGAATCTAATCTCCTCCTCCCATTATTGTCCTCAGTGGGAGAAAGCTAGGCTGAACAGTAATCTCCTTGCTTAGAGTGAATTTTGGTCTGCACTCCCTCAATTTCATTTGAGTTTCAAATGAAAGAGCCTCTGGAGTCCAGAAGTAAATCTTCACTTAAAATGAAACCGGGGACTTTTAGAAGCAGTTCTTGAATGCCAAAGGTAGAGATGGTGCAGCCAGAGTATGTGATGTATTTGGAAGTGTCACAAGAGCTTGAAAAATACGCCAGCAAAACATCAAGGCTACAAAAGCATGAGCTGCATTCGTTGTCCATTTTTGACTAGTTAAATCTTTGTCCTGCTTTGTTAAACCACAGAATGAGAGCTGCTTCATGTGTAATTAAAAGTTGATCTCCTACCCATGGATCCTTATAACTCTTGTTGCATTCATTCTGTCCCTCAGAATAACTCTGTGATCGAGCTTAGAAAGTGGCCTGTGTGTTCTTGTACCTTTTTTTATTGGCTTGAAGCTCTTTTATAGCAGGTGTGAAGGTTGTATTAATCCTTACACGTTCATGAGTATCAAATGTGTACTGTAATGCTGGGTAAGAGTAATTATTTTGCTATTACATTATGAACAGCTTTAAAACTTGCACTGTAATGTGCACTGCAGTGCTGGGTAAGAGTAATTATTTTGCTATTACATTATGAACAGCTATAAAACTTGCACTGTAATGTGACATGCATGAATGGAATTGTTAATAATAGAAGTTCAGTTCTGGGTAGTTGAATTTCCTTGGTTACTAACAACATGATAGATTATTTAAAGCATAGGGTTTTTAAATCCACTTAATTTTCACCTGTTATGTCCTTTGCTTATTTTAACAAGTCAAGCGGCAGATACAATTTTAAAAAGTGACACACACACACATTAAAAAAAAAAAAAAAAAGAACAAACAAACAAAAGAAAATGCAAATCACAGCACCTTAAGTCTTACTTTAATAAACTCAGAGCCAGAAGAATTTAGACATCAAAATCACATCAGCATCTTGCGCCCACAATGGACGAACATTAGGAGCCTACACCCCACTGAAATCAGCTTGGGATGCAAGAGGTACTTGAAGTTGCAAAAAGATGAGTGATGGGACTTTCAAAAGCTGCTACCACATGGAAAACCACACTGCTGGGATTCCAGCATAGCTTTGGTTTCTTAGGTTGGTTTGTTCATTGCTGTGTTGGCTAAACAGGTAAAATAATCCACTGCACCTGAGCAGTTCTGTTTTCTTATTCACAGGCCACAATACAATGGCCCTGTGTTTGCCTTTTCCAAAATTGGAGGGAAATGCTTAAATTAAATTTTTGTGCTGAATTATTAAAGCCACTGCAAATGTTTTCATTAAAATTTGAGTATGTTTAATATCCCTGCTCTTTAATTTTAAATAGAGCCAATACTTGGTGACTTAATTATCCAGCAATATCTCTTTTTTAGATTTTAACCTTATATTATTAAAATGAGTGTATTTACATAGTTCCAACCTAAACATGTCTCATTTTGCTGAATGCATCATTTAAAGGGCACACGATATTAACACCTTCGGCTTGCCTGAGACTTTACGTCACACTACACACTGAATCCCATAACAAAATTTATCCTGTGCAAAAAATAAATATTTTTCTCTGTCCTTCCTGATAAAATGTTTTTTAAAACCCTTGCAACTCAGCCACTTTAAACTGCCCCCAAAACATGTGCTTTAATTGAGTTTTTATTCAGACTACCTACAGGATCGTCTCAGACAGACTTTTGGCTGCTGTTGTGGAAAGTGTTGGCTGTAACGTGTGAGTTGAGCACCTGCAGTTGGCCAAATTCAGCAGATGCCTCTTCCTTGGCTCTGCACAGTTTCAGGGCTTGGCAGAGGGTGTAGAAACAGAGGTGGAATTCTCATCCCACTCTTCACTTAGGTGCCACAACAGGAGTATAACCTGCTGTTTGGTGATGTGCACAAAGGGTTTTATTGAGGTTTGTGGAGTGATGAGGAACCTCCTGCTTCTGCTGCTGGTCCAGCAATATGGGCCATTCCCAGAACTGTTGGTGTGAGGAGGATATCTGGGGGCCTTTGCCAGCACTGATACTATAAAACTCCTCTTTTTTCCAGGCAGCACCACAAACCCAGCTGTGATTCCCTGGGAAGGGGAGGTCAAAAAATGGTTGTACCTCTGCCAATGCTGCATTTAGGAGAGAAAGAGCCTCACTAACTTGGCATCAGCCTGGCTTATTTAGGATTTAGATGTGACATCTAAGATTGTGTTTGGGTCATTTAAAGATTACCTGAAGACTGGAGATAGTCTATTTCCTGCTCTACCCAGCTGAGCTTAGTGCTAAGTTTTTACCTGAGCTGTAGGAAAGCTTGGGGTATCTAAAATTGGTGTGGGTCACCATGCAGGTAGAAAGGCAGGTGAGAGCCGTGGCCAGGAGAAGAAAGGCCACAGCACAACTGTGAGGACAGAGATCACTGGTGAGTGGTGGCATGATGATAAGCTGTGCTGTGCCAGGCTGGCAAGCACCAAACCCACTGGACCCTGACACAACCAGGGCATATGCATAAGGGTGGGCTGTGTGACCTCGAAAGGCTGTGTGCGTGTGTGCTTTATTCTTCAGCTAAGACAATGACAACTCTTTGAAATGTTTTTCTGCATTTGCATTTACAAAAGCTGGATAAGCCTTAAAAAAAAAAAAAATTCTGATAAGTAGCAGGCAATTGAATTAACCACTGTTGACTGTATTGCTGTCTCTTAACAAACTCCATCTGTATGGTCTCCCTTTGTAGACACAATTTTATAACTTAATTTCCCTACCAAAACATCAGTGTTTACTTAGTAAGAAATCTGTTCTTTGTCAGCTTAAAACAGTGATTTCTTTATTACCACTCTGCGCAAGGAATGACAGCACAGAGCTGGCACTGGAGCAAGTCTGGTTGAGTCTACAGCGTTGTAATGGAAACAGGGTGAACTGAGGGTCAAGTATAATGGGATTTGTATACAGAAATGTGTCTGCATAAGGAATAGCTGCATGAGATAAGAGAATGAAAGATGAGGCCCGCAGGTCTCCCTTTGCTCGGTGGTGGGAGGGAGGTGTTGCTGTAGGTATACAGCACTGCTGACATGGGAGATGGGGTTACCTCTGAGCTGGTGTAGCAAAGAAGCCTAAACATATGCATGTGTGCTCCTGCACTAAGTGATATTGGTGGATGTTGGATGGATTGGGGTGGTGGTCAGATTGGGACTCTGGGAATGTCTCATATGTAATTTTTATTCATTTTGGGAAGCATAGGGTCAATGAGGGATTTTTACACTATTGTAGTCTGGGGCCTCCCTAAATTTTTTTCCAGCAGAGTTGGCAAACAAAGTCTAGTGAATTTGGCTCAAATAACAAGAGGCTTGCAGGATTTTATTTTGCTGTCTTTTACAGCACCTGAAGAAGTGTTTCTTTGTGATTCCCATCGTTTGCAAACCACAGGTTGAAAAGCACTAGTGTAAACTTTTAGCAATAAGCAGCTAGGGAACATCAGGAAAGACGGAAGAGAAACAGCTGTAGAGAATGACACCAGTGGACCTGGGTTCTGGAAGGAAGGCTTTTCAGATGGTATGTAGACAATGAGTTGTAAAACATCTCATCCCTTCTTACCATGAGCTGATGATCTAGGGTGTGGGGGCAGCATCCTGGCTCCTTTGAAGTCTGTTGTACAGTGCAGCAAGCACTGCTGGGGTTTTACTGTAGAACTGGACTTACCTTTATCACATTTAGTTTCTCCTGATATAGAGCCTTTCTTAATCTTGCACTGCAGGGTGGAGCTGGTAGAGAAATGCCAGTTCTTTATTGCAGTCAGTTAGGGAGAGGTTCTGCTTTCATCAGAGTACTTGTGTTCGTATTTTACCTATGGAAAATTACCTCCCAGATGAATGTTGTCCAAATTTTTAAAACATCTGTATTTCATTCTGATTCATTTTCTTTCCAATGATTAAAAAAAAAAAAATAAAAAAAATAAAAAAGCTGATAGTTTAAAAAGAAGAAATTAAAATTGAACAGCTAACTCATTGTTAATTCTGTTATTTTACACAGAAAACCCCAGATGCTTTCAAGAGAAAAACTTGTTTGGAATAAAAAGGATTTTTTTTTTCCTCTGCAGTCATATCAGTGAAAAACTTTTACCTAGTTCTGCTCTTCACCATATAATTGCTTGCTTTGCAGCATGCTCATAGCAAAGGAAAGGATGGTTAGATCAGCCAGGCTGTTGGATCAGAGCTTACATTACATCTTGAGCTCTTTGAGTGCCATTAGCATTTCCTTTTAGAAGTGAAGAAATATTGACAGTTTGGTAGGTTATCTTGCATTTTACTGCACGTTAGGGCACTTCAAAGTCTTTATGCAGTGATGGGAACTGTCACGAAGTAGATGTGAAAAGGGCCTTTGGTCCAACTAAACCTGTCAGCAAGAAGATTTAGGGCAGATGGTTATTATTAGAAATCAATGTATTTATTATATATTGTTCAGGAATATTTCCCTTTGGAGGTTACTGTGAGTGCTGTTGCTGTTTAAAATGTGTCAAATACCAGCAAAATTAATTCCTGCAGAAAACCCAGGGAGCCCCAACCTAAAGCTTTGCTATTACAGGAATGCATGTCTTTTTACTGCTTTGTGCTGTGATGCACCAGAGGCAGGGACACACGCAGCATGCCAGCATCATGCCTAGCATGTGTGGGCAAGTGTGTGAGATGTGTTTCTTTGCAGCTATCACAATCACCTCTACTCACAGAGTTCCTCTGCTGCATCTAGAAAAGCTTCATGGAGATCTGTACTACGCTTGTTCCCCTTTATTCCCCTTTGTAAACTGTGAGTTTCTTATTTCTTGTAGTTTGTTAGAACAGCTTACTGCTGCTTTTAGAAAGGACAACATCTTTCTAGACCTTGAACACGAATGGTTTTTCCTTGTACTTCAGAAAACAGAAGTAGGACGTTTCAGAAATTTTTTTTTAATGATTAGTTTATTATTAATTGTATCTTGTTTAGTTACAGGATTTAAGATACAGGATTTTGGATTACATGAAGAGAACATTCCCAATAGAAAAGGGTCATATTAGTAGTAACATTAATGCTGGAAGTTGCTGTCCCGGAACAAAGATTCATTTTCCATTCACCTCATGATTTACAACACTTTCCAACCAAGTGATTTGGCTATGGTCTTCTGGCATAACATTGTTTGCCCTTTGCCTGACATTTTGCATATAAAGAAAAGTTATGAGCTTCTTGGGCATTCAAGGTACCAGGAAATGCAGGAGTCTACCTAATTTGTTAACATGAAATTATAGATGTCAGACATAGACTCTGTTAGTTAACATTGGTTAGAGTAATGCTGCAGCCACTTGATTGTATTACAGTCATGATGAAGAGAAATGGTCCTTTTTTGCTTTTCTGGGATGTGATGGCTATAGAGCCAAGGCAGATTTACAGGGTAATGAATGAATAAGCATTTTCTTTGGTTTGCCTGACTCTTCCATGAGCTCCACTGCTGTGGTGTTGCTGTCACTGACTTACCCTATCCGCAGCAGGTTAACGCTGGCATAGTATGTAAAGGGGCTTTTCAAAGGTACTGTAGGAGTAGTCTTTTAAATGTTAAAACTTTCCATAGCACTTGAGTGTTATTGTCTTTCAAGGGAGAAAAGCCACCACCCAGAAGTAGCATGGCAAGAAGATGTGAGGCAGGGATCAAAAATTCGGTTTTCCTCCCCACATGCATACACTTCCCATTTGTTTTCCCAAGTCCAGGGTCTTCACAGCTACAAGCAAAGCATTCACTTGAAAGTGCTAATATCCTCAACGTGTCTCCAGGGAAATCAGTCAGATGCAGAGAAATGGCTGTGTCACATTTGACACATCTTTCCAACACCCATTTCCTACATGCCCTTGCCAGTGTTGAATCCTTTCAGATCTCCCTGACTTCCTCCTCATTTCTGGCATCAGGACCCGGTCTGTGTCTACACCTATGCCTGTCTTGTTCCCCATTGCTTCCCACCTTGCTTGCTCCCCTCACACCCATCATGCTTGCTCCACTCACCCCCTCCCTGCCTTTAGCCCACAGTATTTTGACACCCCAGCTCTCTAATTTTGCAGCTACTGGAATCAAGTTCTGCCTGGTGGTTTCAACCTGAAGTTAACATGCTTCCAGATTTTCATCACTCCTTTGGTTTGTCACTGGACTGCTTCATTGGCTCTTGTGCTTTTATGCATGCTTTCTTTCATGCCTTTTCTCTCACTCTCCTTCCATCTCTCCCCCTCAGTTACCTTCCTTGAAGTTCTCTTTCTTAAAATATGCTTCTCCTCTGAAGGCTTTCATCATTAATCTCTCAAGAAACTATCTTAGAGACTCATCTGCTGTGCTTTGATTTCTTCATTGTGGGGGTTTTTTGGCGGGTATCTCATAAGAACTGAGCTGGTCATCCTTCTACCTCCATCACTAAAGGAAAGCTTGTGTGAAAAGGTGGGCTTTCAGAACCTAAATTAAAAGATCATGTAAGTAAGATAATTGGATAAAAAAGGATATTAGGATCTGAAACAGAATGTTTACTTGCTTTGATGTGCTTTGGGAACATATGTCTGCACAGTGGGCTGTGTGACTGATTAAGTATAAAACAACCCAAGAAAAAATCACCACTATTAAGCTTAAATCAAAGATCTGTCCTCAAGACACTAATTTGATTTGGGTTTGAAGGTCCCATATCAACTCTAATTTCTACCTTTGAAGTCTTTCTTCTTTGTGTGTTGTATAATGGAGGGCAACCTTACTTATTAAAAATATGCATTTTTCTTCCATTTTAAAAGCAAATATTGATATTGTTGTTGATATCGTGTTGCAGTTGTGCCTATAAGTGTCAGCCAAAACTAGAACTGCATTGTGGTAAATGCAGCATAAATGCAATAAGAAACCATATGTGGTCTGAGGACCAATTTGTGTATTCAGGCTCCCAACTTTGCTCCCTCAGAATGTCCTTGCCCCCAGTAAGCCTGCCAACAACCTGTGAGCTTAACAATGTTAACTTTTAGTGGAGCTTAGGTGTAAAAAAAAAAAAAAAAAAGAAAGAAAGAAAAAGTTTAAAGCTCTAAACCAGAGCTTTAAATATTTTGTTCAATTTGTTCTTGGCTTTAGATATTTTAAACTTAAGATTGAAGTCAGAGATGTTTGAAAATGGAGTGGTCTTTTGAAAAGAAAGATGCTTACCTTCTTTTTTTTTTCACTTTTGAAACAGAAGTCCATCCTTTTTCTTACCTGGAATAAATACATTAAATTGACTTTATATGCTAAAAGTTGCTTTAAGTCTTGAATATGTTTTTCTAAGGAATAGGAGAAGAATTGTGCTAAGAAATTACACCCGCCTTAGATTATGATACTGTTTCCATGGTGTAGATAGAAAACAGAAGAATCAACACATTGGAGACCTGTTCTTGTTGCTCCTGCCATCAGTGGCAGAGTTTCATTTAACTTCAGTGGTACAAGATTAGACTTTTTAGACAACTACCATTGCCAATGAATGCAGAGCAGGGTTTTCAATAGTGTCTACATAAATTCTCCTCAAAGCCCTAGTCACAGTTTCACAAATAAGGGATTTTATATTCTGAGATTTTTGTCTGTTGAGGCCCAAAGGAATTACCAGAGTTATCTGATTAGACATCTGTAACACTGGCCATAGGATTCCTCCCTTTAATTTTCTACACAGAAAACTTGCTCTTTTCTAATATTGCAACTCCAAAACTTGCAGTACACTTAGAACCCATCTTTTACAAAAACATCTAGTTTTGCTCTGAAGTCTTGCATCAGTGCTGAATTCACCACTCCTCTCCATAAACTCATCTAATGGGAACTTGTCCTTGGTATTGGAATTTTTTTTCATGCTTTCCATACCTCAGAATCATATTTGAGGGAAAAGGAGAACATGGAAGCTGTTTAAAACATGCCTGTTTAATTTCCATGGAGAGGCTGTAGCAATTTTTTTCCAGCTTCACAGTCTTCATAACAACTTCTTATCAGTAAGTGCATTAGTTACTGAATTAGCAGAGATAGCCCTGATTTCCTATATATTCATCTTTGTAAGTACGAGAAAAAAATATACTATTAACCTCTTCTTGCAGCTGAGAAAATATGGGTGAAAGAAATAAAACTACTTGTTCAGAGTGTCTTGCCAGGGGAGGATTGGGAATTAGCTGTGATGTCTCATGGGTCCCAATCCCGATCTCTTCATAGTGGGACACATTAGCTGGCATCTTCAAGTTGATAGTCCTATATTCGAGCATCAGTCACTTTACTGGATAATTATCAACTTGTTGCAGTGCTGGGAGAGCTGCAAAGCATGAGTGATTCCCTGTCGCCTCATTACTGGTCTGCCCCATGCTCCCTGACAGTGGCTGTTGAGGGGGAGAGGCAGCTTCAAGGCAGCTCTGTGCTGCTCCTCCCAGTGCATCCTCTGCTCTCTGAGCTGAAAAAATGAAAGGGGGAGGGGGCGGGGGGGGGCATCCTTGTGAATGATCAAATGCCATGTGAATTTGATAGTCATGGCCCAGGTTTGACCTCTGAAAGGTACCTCGTTTTGAGAGACCTTGCAGGGTTTGATCCTGAGGGAACTGCAGAAGTGTCATGACCTCTCACCCTTCCTGTGGTAAGGGACCTTAAATCAGAAATAAACAGAGGTGAAGTTGAGGGGCTGGTGAGAGCTGTTTAGACTGAATCATTAAGCATGAATCCTGGGGCATTTTAGGTTTCCTTAGGGATACAGCTTCAGCATCCCATATGAGGAGTGTCTGCCTTGAGTGCGGTCTGGTTTTTGGGCATCCACATGTCTCTCTTCTATCTTCTGCAGACACTGAATGGAGTTCTGGGCAGACAGGACTTGCAAAAATGAGACCAAGAAGTTTCATTTCAAACAAAAGAAAATATTTTTGTGGAGGGTTTACAAGGGATTGTTGGCTTTAAAAGCTTTCTTCTTACAGCAAAACTCTACCAGGCTATGATACCCCTCCCCATGAGCAGCTCTGTTCCTAGCTTTCATCTCTTTGTAGCAGCTATGTAGTTTTTTTGTTATACAGCAAAACAATTGTCTGCAAATGTCCATATTCCATTAAGCATATGGAAAAGTATTCAGCCCTTTGTTTTCCAATGAAAGAATGTATTTGGCACACAAGAATTAATTTAGAATAGTCATGGGACGTTAGTGGTGGTTAGTTGTCCCCATTTTCCTGGGGTTTGTTTAACTTATGGGGGCAATTTCAAAATGGGCAACTTCCTCAACTGCTACATTTATTACTGAGTGCCCCTTGCAGAGGCTCCAGACCCTCATGGAGCAGCAGGGAGTTGATGCTGCATCTCTGCCTTGCAAGATTTTGGGATTACTAGTGCATGACCACAAGGGAAGGGCAGAATTACAAAAAGTCACCCCAAGGCCCTGTTCATAGCAGACACCACTGGTTTTGTCGGTCCTCGAAGGGTTTCCCATCCCAGGAGCCCAGCCAAGCACCTCAGAGACAATGCTGTTCCTCTACCATGGGACCATGAGGATCCTTTCTCAGCATTGTGTCCAGCTCTGCAGGCAACTGGAGACAGGTAAATATTGCAAGAATTTCTGGTCTCCAGGAGGATTTACCCAGAGCCCAGGTAAATTTTTCAGAAGTGATGCCCCCAGCATCACCATGGGGCTCTGCAGCCCTTACGTGACATCAGTTCAGTGTCTCCTTCTGTTAAAGAGCAGGAAAGGGAGAGTCTCTCTCTCCTGGGTGGGGAAGGAAATGAGTCCAGGCTCATGTGCTTCGTCAGAGATGCAAATTGCTCTACAAGTCCTGAGCATTAATTATAGAGCCTGGGCTTCTTGCCGGAGCCGCAGGGAAAACAGGCCCCTGGCTCCCATTAAATTTAATGCATTTGGACACCCAATTCCCTTAGCCTATTTGAAAACTAGAATCGTGATTTCTTCAGAAGTACATGTGGTCAGGTGAAATCCTTTGTCCTGCTGCAGACAGTGAGATTTTTACATAGCATTGTCTTCAGCAGGGCTGGGAGCTCCCCAGTAGGCACTAGATGTGTTTTTCATGGGCCATCTGTTGAGGGAGTGGGGAGTGATGTATGGATAGTGGAGCTCTGAGCAAGAGCTCTACAAACACAGCAAGAAACCCAGCTATGGTACCATGACACCATTGCACAGGCTGGTTAACTGAGCCAAGCTGGAAATTGTCCCACTGCAGGGTTCAGGGCCTGGGGATGTGGAGCCCAGAAAGTGAGCTGGGTGTAGAGGCAGAGCCATCTTTCCCCAGAGCCACTTCATCTCCCATCCTTTTAAGCAACTGCCTCTAAAAAGCAGTAGCCGAATGTTCTCCTTTGCTAAGAGCAGACCTGTGGGGCTATGACTGCCTGCCTCTTGTTCTCTATTTGTCCATGTGATGTGTGTGAATGGAGACTACGAAAAAGCCAGAGAGGGGCTTTTTATAAGGGCATGTGGTGATAGGTCAAGAGGCAATGGTTTTAAACTAGAGCAGGGTAGATTTAGATTAGTCATTAGGAAGAAATTCTTTACTATGAGGGTGTTGAGACACTGGGACAGGCTGCCCAGAGAAGTTGTGGACACCTCGTTCTTGGATGTGTTTAAAATCAGGTTGGATGAGGCTTTGAACAGCCTGATCTAGTGGGAGGTGCCTCTGCCCATGGCAGGTGGCTAGGATAATCTTTAAGGTCTCTTCAAACTCAATCCATGCTATGATGCTATGATTCTGTGGTACAATGTGGGACTTGGGGATTAGATAAGAAGTAATGCCTGTGGCACAACTGTGAGGGAAAAAAAAGGAGGGGGAAAAATGAAAACTTCAGGGAATTAGGAACAGCAGATCCTTCTGGATGAGCCAGTGATTCCTGATAGGTAGCTACTGGAAGCCACGTTTTTTGGGGTTGTGCTGTGCTGTGCCATAGTGCTTTGCTAGAACTGCAAGAGTACACTGGTAAGAGGTGATCCCTGCCTGGGAGGGCTTACAGGAGCTTGACCTGCATATGTGTTGTGTGGCTGTCCTAGTCCACAAATGGAGAGATGTGGCAAGGAGAAGCCTTAAGCTGGCTGTACGGAGAAGCCTGCTTTCCAAACCAGTGGGTATGCACAGCGCCAGCCTCGTATTGAAACACCATCCGGGTCTCCAGCTGCAAACATTTTGGGTGAATTCTTCATCTTTTTCCCGGCATTACCTTTTTGGCCAGGGTGGAGTTTTCCTGTTCTGAGAGACACTAACATTTCTGCCCAATTTAGCACAGAGAAAATGAACAGCAAACCCTTCATATTGTTATATACATTTTAGATGTTGGCCTCACAGTTTGATCAGCAGAGGCTCTGAAGGCTCATAAACCTGGTAATACATAGTTTCAAGCCTGCATCAAAGAAGTTCACAACCCTTTGGGGAGAAGCTGTGAGTACTGATGAAAGAGGGAACTTATTGTATATGTAAGAAAACTTCTTTCATGGCTTATGTATTCAGGCAAGCTCTGTGGCCCAGAGAAGATTGGGGCTGCTTTTAATTTACATCCCCCCTCACTTATATTAAGTCTTCATCAGAAGAAAAATTAGTCAGATGTTTTCTTAATGACATCATTTTTTTAAATCCTGTTTCATTTTTTCCAGATGAGGCGGTGGAGATTATTAGAAATGAATTGAAACTAAATCTGGAACAGAGACTTTGATTCACTTCTCCCTCCTCCCCAGCAGAAATAAATTGGTCAGCTCTGTGCTCAGCTGCCTTTATTAGCAGCCTCGACAGAAACCAGCCCCAGCAGCTTTAGCCACAGCTTTCTTGAGCTTGCTGCTGCCATGGCTTACATCATGGAGACAGGCACCAGAGAGTGACTGGGAGAGGGACTTGTGTTGCACCGTAGTTTTGGTAACAAATGGCCCTGGCAACACAGGTGTGGAGGTTATGAGGTCTGAAATAGCCATGCCATCATAAGTTTGTCTTTCGGTGCCTTGAAAAAAAACAGGCTCAATGCTGGTGGGTGTTCCTCGAGCAAAACCTCACTGAGGACTGAGGACACATGAGCACATGTGTGTTGGTGGCTGTGCATCTCCACAAGCCTTTTATATCTGATAGGTTTTCACTACGTTGTATTTCACACCAGTGAGCCACAGAGAACATTGCTGCACGAAAGTACTTTGAGCTATAAATATTTTAAAAGGCATGTAATTTACTACCCATCAGCAGAAAGTGTTCAAAAAGCCACAAGGTTTACTAATTTATCAGAAAGACAGAGAAACATGTGGAAGATCAAACAAAGACAAACATGCTCATAAACTGCTGAATAAGTCTGCAAAGCTTATATTACATTTATGTGTGGTTTTGTTGATATGCAAGTGTTGCAAATAAATTAAAATGCACCTGAACTGTTGATAAAGCAGGGTGGGACCAAGATCCTGAGGTGCAGGTGGCATGTCTAAACTGCTCAGACCCTTGTGTTTGTGTGTGGAGAGACAGATCTTATGTTCATCCACTAATGGCATATTTGGATGTTCTTAGGGAAGGACCTTTTTAATACTGTCCCTTAGCTCAGCCCAATTCCCAGATCCCTGACCTCCCCAAACCCCAAATCCTTGTAGTCTCCTGTAACCCAGGTGCAGTCCCATGGGTTGCATAACCATCTCTCTCAGCTTTGCCAAAGCACCATGCCAGGGACAAATGCCATCCCTGTGTGACCTGTGTCTTCAGGGCATCTCCACTGCTAGCAGTCTATAAGAGAATGCAAAATGGATCTTGCTCTTTGATTTTGCCTAATGACAAGGCTGCTTCTTTCAGCATCTAGCTCAGATTTCCTGCTTCTCAGATTAGGGTGTATAATTTTTTCTCCTCCTTGCACTTTCTGTGATTAGTCTAAGAGCCTGGAGGCTACAGTAGGAGATGTGTCTGAGAGATTGTCCACACACTTCTTTTCCCTTCTTGCTTACCCTACAAAAACTGCTCAAGTGCCAAATCATGCCTGCAACCTTTTCTGTTACCTGATGAATCCCTCAGCATTTACTGGCTTCTTTCTCAGGTAGCACTTGATCTGAGGAAGATCTGAGGGATTTAACAGAGGTGGCCTCCAGAAAGCATGCAATAAAACTGTTATGAACTTTTGCCCTCTGATCTGTACCACTGACCTGTCAAGGAGGTTTATGCAAGCTGTGATGGATGCAGGTGGGGGAGGGCTGCTGCACTAGTGCAGGCCAAGCCATGCATGCTGGGCTGAGTAAAGCAGAGTTCACCCCAAGATCATATAAGCATGCCTTGAGCTGTTTACATCCCTTCACATGCAGACCTGTCCAGTGCTTTGCCTGCACATAGCAGCACTAAGAGTCTATATCCAGGAGGCATAGCTTGCTCAAGGAGCTTGCAAACCCTTGGTTTGTCTTGAATGTCTTCATATATCCAGCCTCCCCATGCAAGGAGATGGGATGGAATCTCTAACACTGGGCGTAGTCCACAGAGCCCACATGTACTGTGGGCACGGTGTGAAGCACCTCATGGCCCATTTCTCATATTTGTGCAGTATGGATGCAGATCCACAGGAAGCTTGCACTGGCTTCAAGCTCCATATATGGCAAGAAGGCAAGTTTCTCCCACCGTGAGCTTGAAGTTCTCCCTTGCAGGTGAAGGTAGTGGGAGGGGAGGGAGAAGGGGAGGGAGAAGGGTGGTATGCACCCGTGCCTGCCCCAGATGGCCGAGAGCGATGGCTTGTCTGTTTTTCTCCCCAGGCCTCCTCCTCTAAGCGGCAGCCCTGTCATCTCTGACATCTCCCTCATCCGGCTGTCTCCACACCCCACTGGGCCCGGCGAGTCACCCTTCAGCCCGCCGCACCCCTACGTGGCACCCCACATGGAGCACTACCTCCGCTCCGTCCACGGCAGCCCCACGCTCTCCGTCATCTCTGCTGCCAGGGGCCTCAGCCCTGCCGATGGTAAGATGCTGTGCTACTGGTACTGCGGTGATTTTGTAGCTCACCAGCACTGAAATTCCCTAAAACCCAGGGATTTACAGCTGCAAAGGCTCTGCAGCTGCTCTCTGAAGTTTGAGAGCTGTGTCTTTTTCTTTTTTTCCCCCTGCCTTTAACTACACATTTGTTTTGCATCATTGCACTGAGAAAGCAGAGCGTGAGAATAGCTATTACCACTGGATCATATTATAAATATTTTGCTTAAAGTACGTTCCTTTCTGCAGCACTCTCGGCTCTCTTACAAGCTTGCCTGCTCTTATGCCTCTACTGGGACCTCTGCTTCCCCTAAACCGGGTCACAGTCCCTCCTACTGCCTGACCTGGCTGAGACTGATGCTGCAGAAATGAGACAATTCTGCTCGCATTATCCCCCGCTGGCTTTGTATCTAGAGGGAGGATGGCTCCTGGATGAAGGAGAGGGGCTTTCTCTTTACTCCTGAGCTGTCCTGCAGCAGCTGTTGGAGAAGTTGAGGCCATGCAGGGAACTAGCACTGGGTGGTGGTTCTTCCAGAGCCCCACCAGACCCTGTGTGTTGATGAGCTAGGGACAAAAAAGGGAAAGGGAAAAATGCACAACTGTGCACTGACTTGGGGAGGTGCCAGTTATCCTTTACTTCATCAGAAGTACTTCGTGGTTGCAAGTATCTGGCTCAGTGCCCAAGGAGCAGCCAGTGTGTGGGGACACCCAACAAATCCCAGAATTCTCGTGTCCCAGGCTGCTGCCGGGGCAAGCAGCCCTTAGCCGCCACAAAGCAAAGAGCACCACAGAGCAACAAAGGCCCATGACTTAGTGTCTGGCATCATAGAATCGTCTTCTATGGCTAAAAAAGCCATTGCTAGGGTGATGGGGAGATGCATGCATTCTTCCCTCCCCTAAAACGTCATCCAAACGCTTAGTTGCCGGTCATGGAGAGGTCTGCTGGCTGACGTGCGTGAGCTCTGCCCCGGCCTCTGCTTCCAGAGCCAGTTGCGTTGTTTGCTGTGAAACAAAGGCATTGTGTTTTGAGTTGCTTTTATTTTCCTTTTATTTCTGTTTTTTCAAGGCAGTGGTACATAAGTTAATGGGACAAGTGGGTGGGGAGGCAGGTTTGAAAAATTACAGCTGGGAGAAAGTTAGCGTAATTGGCTTTGGCAGCCAAAATGGTTTTATGCTGCCAGACACTAAACCTAGCTCTATGCATTAGACCTTGGCTTTAATTTCCTTGCGCTGCTATCGGGAACTGGGCTGCATTTGTCTTTCCTTCGTAATAGGCAGGGATGTTAATGCTGACAGGGTTACTGCTGCCGGCGAGCTGGGCCCTCTCCTCCCTCCCTGGGGTGCCGACTGCGCCTGAACAGGAGGATTATTAGAAGGGGGAATGAGAGATTGTTTATAAATTTGCGGAAATGGAGGAATGCAGAGGCCCCAGCTTAGTTTCTTTTGTCCGCAGAAGCACGCCCAAGCACACGTCACGAGAGCCCTATGCGGAGCCGTGTGGCTGGGGCTAGCGGGGGGCGCGGGGGGGAGACGGGGCCGCCAACGTCAGTGCTGAGATCTAACGTTGCAGTGGGAACCTTCTCCCCATGTTTTTCTCCTCACCCACGATTCCAGCAGTGGCTCATGAGCACCTGAAGGAGCGAGGTCTCTTCGGGCTGCCACCACCACCACCAGGAGCCAACCCCACGGACTACTACCACCAAATGACACTGATGGCTGGCCATCCAAACCCCTATGGGGACCTTCTGATGCAGAGCGGGGGAGCAGCCAGCACGGCCCACCTCCATGATTACCTCAGCCCTGTTGATGGTGAGTAGCAGTCTGGGCCCTCCCCAGCACAGATGAGATTTTTAGGCAGATGAATGACGCTGTCCTCCAGATGGGGGCTGCTATATGTGATCACTCTACCCTGCCAAAACCTATGGGTGCTTCGCTATAATTTTTGGCTTTAAGTTTCACCTCGTTCCATATATACATATAAAATATTAATAATTTAAAATTTATACATTGTGGTTTCTTTTAGAGAATGGCATAGCTGCTGCATGTGTAGGAGATGGGTTGGTACCGTGGGCAGGGCATTGCTACCATCCTGCTGCTTTGGCCATGGATGACTACAGTATGCCTTGGGGGCAAGCTCCATCTCTGGCTCCCCATTCCACTTTGTTTTGCCCAGTTGGTGTCTGGGGCACCTCCACGCATAGCTGTGCTTGACATGATGGATCTCATCTTGGTTGGGACCTCTTTGTCCCCAAGGAGAAGACATGTTAACAGGGAGCCAGAATGGAAAGGATACATTAGTACTTTGTGGGAGAAAAAAAAAAAATTGTAGGAATGTGATTTTAATGTTAGTATTGGGCATTATAAACCCAGAAAGTTCTCCCTCCAGGCTAAAGGGTGAAATAAAGTAATTTTCGGCACTGCGGTGCTGAGTCTGCCCTGTGGCCTGACTGCCCTGGTGAGATGGCTAAAGTCTATCTGGAAGCATGTCTTATGTCCAAATGATAGTTAGAGCTGTTAGAAATTTCTTTTCTTTCCTCTCACTTTATGCCACATCTTGTAAGCATGGGGGTAGCAACACATATTAAAGAGGAGATTATTTCTGCTGTAAGAGTGAGAACTCTCATCTCAACTTTCAGATCCCAGCTTCTTTTTCCTGGGCTGCCTTTGGATTTGCCTGTGGACCATTATAATTTTTGGAGTGGAGATCCGCATCGTTTCATTACTGCTTCAAAGTTTTTCTGTTGTTAAGCTTTTAAGATGAAAGAGTTTGTGGTCTTGCTGCTTCATAAAGTGACTGGTTTGGAATGATGAAAGCTGTTCTGGCTGTTCAGTGATGGGGGCTTGTAGATATTTCTAACAAAAAAACCCAATTTCTCATCTGCAGCTGCTGTGGAAGTTTTACCTGAATAGTCATTTTCTACTACCAATGCCTACATTAATCAGGAACCTGTATCCCAGTCCGAAAGAGAGAAACCTGCTCCTTGATGCCATCCTGCCTGTAACAACAAAAACATACTCTGGGCTCTTCTGCTAAGGAAGCAACTGGTCAGACCTCTCTTGTCTTCCCTCCAAAGGGTTAATGTCTGTGGTTATAGCAGATGGGTGCAAACCAGCCCTGCCAAGTTCTCCTTCCTTCTTGCCTCCTTATTAGTCCATCTCTGACCAGCAGTGCCTCACTGAAGTGCCAGATAAACAGCCAGTAAAGGAAGCAAACACAACCGTTTTCATGCTAGTGGAGGCTAATTCTCAGCACACCATGATGCTTGTCTTCTGGTTTGCTGAAGATCAGTCTTTATCTGAAGTCATCTGAGATACTCCCCTTGGCAGAGGACTCTCTTGGTACATGCCTTTTCCTGAAAACAACTCTAGAGTGAATCATGTAACAAAGGTCCCTACTTCATGCAGCCAAGCTCATAACCATTATTCCAACCAAAGCCAGGGGTCACCAAGCCTTTGTTTTGATCTCTCGTAAAGCTTTGCTGATGAGTAACTGGAAAGCCTTTTCTGGGTTTTGGCATGCTCTGCATGAGATGAAAACTTTCAAACATCACGAGGATGTGACATGGGGACATTTGAAGGCTACTTTAAATAGCATGAAAAGGAGCAGCAACCCAATGCTGGTCTTTTGTCTATATGTTTGTGTTTGTCAGTCAGAGAGAAGAGAGCATTGTGCGTTATCAAGGCAGAGAGTAAACTGGATGGTTCTGAAATGCTGAGGCACCAGGGCCTCACTCTCTTTTTAGAAAGTTATTTTAAAAATTTAAATCAGCAGGGCCTAAATAAATAGTTGAGCAGATAATTTAATAAAGCATCCTCTTATGGTGCTTTTTTGAGACAAGAATACCAGTAGCATGTATAACACCCCAACGAGTCACTGTCTCAGAGCATCTGTCATTCAAGTAGTGCCTTTGTTCCCAAAGAGCCTCAGAGCATAAGAACTTGACAAGAATTAGTTTTTTGAAAATGCAGGTAGCTCCTGTTAAACCATACACAACACCATCACACATCTGTGATAACACTGGCACCTGCAAAAGAAGCTGCAGAAAAGCATGTATTAAATCTGGCCTATTCAGTGTCACATCACCTCCAAACATCTGCAGGTCCATGGAATCCCGAGCCCCTGGATATGGTAGTTCTTCCACAGACACATACCTGGGTCCTTCTGGTTGTTCTAGTTGCATTTCTTGGAGAATTTATCCATGCCTTAATGTCTGACAGTGTTTTTTCATACCCTCAGATGTCTAAGGTCAGAGAAAGTAGTAAGGATGTAAGTGTTGACTGGAGCATGTTGGTTCTGACTATGTGTTACGTGTCAGGTCTGCTGAGTGCTTAAGTAGTGACTGAGCTGGGGTGCCCAAAAGGTGCATCTGCTAAAGGCAGAGTTTCCACTGTGGAGAGAGAAATAGTTACACCACTAAAGTAAACCACTTTTGCAAACTAGACTGCTGGGATCTTCAGGCCAGTTCCAGTGGAGACTAAATAAGACTAAGTTAGTTGGTCCTGTTTTATTCTGTTTTCCAAACAGAGTCTCTAATACAAGAGTAGAGTTTGAATCCAGACTTGTATCCATTTTCTGGAAAGCTTACACTTTCAAATCGAAAATTAGTTGCTCTTCAGTGTCACAACATGCTGGTGGGGTACTTTTGAGACTAATTTCACCAGATCAAAGCAACCTTTGCATTTCTGTTCTGGAAGTGGATGCCACATGGTGGATTATTGCAGGTGACAGAGTGGTTGTACAAGAGCATCCCTGGGGCAGTGAAGACTGGTATGGAGTGGAGATGAACTTGGAGGTGGCTACAACTTTCTGACTGTGTTTGGTATATCCAGTATTTTTTTTTCCCTAAGCACCAGGACTCCTGTGATTAATCTCAGACCTTCAGGAGGTGTCATTTGCCCTCAGGAAGAAGGCATGCAAACTTGGTTATTTTTCTGTTAAAGCCCTGTACATCAATGTAGCCAGTCCCTGAGAGCAACTGCTTTAGAACTGGCCTGGCCAGCAGCAGAGAGACAGATCTGGATGTACAGGAGAGTTCCTGAGACTTTCTCTTGCAGGGAAGTGCCCGAAGAGCAAAGAGCCCCACCGAGAGTGGGCAGCTCCTCATGGGACAGGCTGACAAGGCCTGGGCATTGCCAGGGCAGCATCAACCACGCTCATACCTTTAAAAGCAGTCCTCAGGAAATGCAGTGACCAGGTCATTCTGTGCTGAATGGGCAAGCATGTCAGTGTGCTCAACTGGCCAAGAAGTCCAACAGCATCCTGGACCATATTACCAGAATACTGTGATAAGAAGGACCAGAGAAGTTACTGTTTCCATGTACTCAGCACTGGTGAGGTCACTCATTGAGTATTGTGTTCAGTTTTGGGTCCCTCACTACAAGAAAGGCAGTGAAGTGCTGAAGCATGTCCAGAGAAGGGCAACAAAGCTGGTGAAAAATCTGGAGAACAGGTCATATGAGGAATGGCTGAGAAAACTGGGGTTGTTCAGTTTGGAGAAGGTGAGGAGAGACTTTCTTACTCTCTACAAGTACCTGAAAGGAGATTGTGGCAAAGTGGATGTTGGTCTCTTCTCTCTAGTTAGAAGTTAGATAAGACGAGAGGAAATGGCCACAGGTTGTACAAGGGAAGGTTTAAATTAGGTATTAGAAGAAACATCTTCACTGAAAGGGTTATCAGACACTGGAAATAGACTCCCCAGGGAGGTGGTGGAATCATCATCCCTGGAGGTGTTAAAAAAGACACATAGGTGTGTTGCTAAGGGACAGGGGTTAACATGAGATTTGGTAGAAATAGATAATGGTTAGACTTAGTGATCTTAACAGTATTTTCCAGCTGAAACAATTCTGTGTTTTTATAATCAGAAGATCTGAAAGCTGCTTCATCATTGAAGACCCTGAAGAGAAAGGAGACGAAACAGAAAAGAAACAGTGAGCAGAACAGTGGCAGCTCTAGGAACAGGATGCAGATCTTCAGGATAAGACTGTGATGGACAGGGTGGGAAGAAGATCTCATCTTTAAATCCATAACTTCTTCTTGCACAGTGTTGAAAGTGTGATTGGGTTGTCCAAGCTGAGTCAAGGAATGGGGGAAAAACACCTTGAGTTCAACTTGCGCTGAAGCAGCGTTGCACACACAGTAACTCAAGAGGGCTGAATAGATGTGTCGATGTGTCTGTGCAGCCTTACAGCTACCAACAGCAGGGATGCCCCTGCCGTGCTGTTATGGCCTTTCATCCAGTTCTGGAGCTACAGGGGGCATCCCTGCCCTGTTTCTTGCTGCCAGGTGCATGGCAGTCATGAATTCCTTGACTCACAACCAGCAGTTTAACTGGGAAAAGGCTTTGCTCGGCCCAATATAGCCAAGAAGCCAGTAGCTGGCACGGTTGCCTGGAACATGGGCAAATCATCAAGCAGGATTGTATTTCACCAAATCAAACAGTGATTCAGCCTCACTGGCCTCTTTCAGTCAGTGTTGTTGGAACCTTTCTACTTCAAGTAAATGATTTAATAGCCATCAGGGTAAGAAGCAAGACTGGCAGTGCAGCCCAGTGGTTACTGCAGTCGACGGGCATGGGTGTGAGAGGTGAACTCAGGACTCTTCTCCAGAAGATTTAGGTGAAGCAGCTGGAGAGAGCCCAGCCTCACAATGATCTAGGAAAGAAGTGTCTCCCTTGGGACTTGAGGGACCAGCAGCCCTGGGTTTGCAGGCAGAATATACTAGATTTCAGCCGACTTCCTAAACAAACCAGCTGTTGGCTGCTCTGGGCAGACGGCGCGCCCTGTAGTCGCATCTGCATCCTTAAAAACTCTGAAAGATATTTTGTTTTGTTTTGTTTTCCTTGTCCCAGCACAGAATGGAAACTTGCTGAAATCTCAGAAAAGTTTCAGAGAATGGGAAATAATTTCCCACCCATTTCTAGCCAGTAATGCTGTTTTCCTCCCCAGAAAAATACATGCAGAAGGGAGGAAAAGTCCCAGAGCATCCCATAAGCCTCCGTCTGGAATCCTGCTGTACTCTGGTTTCTAAAGAATTCAATTTACATATGCACGTTGGGTTGTCTAAACAGCTACCTTGTGGATTGGGAGTAGAAGAATGCAGCCTTGTCTTTCAGCAAGGCTTTGAGGGAAGCATTAGTATTCCTTGAACTGCAAAGTTGATTGGTCTGGAGAGGGAATAAAAAAAAGGTCCCAGGACAGCATCTGGTGCCAGAACAAATGTCCAGCATCTGCTGCAGTCTAACTAAGACATGTGTTGCTGCTGCAGAAGAGGAGAGAGGAATAAGGAACTGGTTATGTGAAGGGTGTTTGTAGTTTATTGCTGCTGCTTATTGATCAAGGGATCATCCTGTGTTTTTATACTGCCTATTGATTTAATTTGGTGAAGGGAGGAGGGGAATATTTCTATATGCCTTGGGTGGAGTTTTCTTGGTGAGTGGCCAAGAAGAAGGCTTTCTTTGATAAAGTGATATTTATCCCAGGGCTTGGCCATGGGATGCAGGGGAAGCAGTGGCTCCTGCCATGTTTTAATGAGGAGGAGAGATGAGCCATCTGCAACCCACGTGCCTTACAGATTCAGCCATTTGGAAGCAGATTCCCCAAATTTCCCTTTGCAGTTGAAATCATGGCAACATGCTTGTCCTTAAAGAAACGCCTGAGATTTCCTTGCCCCAAAGGAGTTTCAGAGGAGCTCCCACTGAGTGCCTGGTTTTTCCTTTTAGGAAGGCTTTGCTGCTACTATTTCTGGTGTGATACAAGGTCTGAAAACTTCCTCCAGGAAAGCCATCTCTTGTAATGTCCATCTGATGGCCCACAGCAACAGCAAGTGGTTGGAGCAGGAACCTCTGCTCCTGCCTCCCATATGAGCAGAGGCCTGATCCTGCCCTTCAGCTAGAGAGCACTGGGAACAGCTATAGGAGTCAGACCACAAACTGCCACATGTGTAAAATCTGACTGTTGGGTTCATCACTGGCCTGTTGTGGATAAATCCCAGTTTCTGAGCAACTTTTGGATGTGGTAATTTTTAGATGTCATAGGAAACTTTTCACTGAGAAATCTGGACCTTCTTCCCATCTTCAGGCTGGTTAAAAGACCCATCTGGGACATTCAGCAGATGTGGCTTGTGTCCTTTGAAAACTCAGCCTTGAATTCTTTCTCCAGAAGAAAAATTACTTTCATTTGTGAGCTGTGGTAGTTAACATTTCCCCTGCAAAGACAATGCTGCTGTAAAGCCAGGCTTTTTCTAGTCAAAAATTATTCCAGGCAATTTCAAATGGTTCTTAAAATATGTTGGTTATATTTATTCTGTAGTAGGTAGAGCTGAGCCTGTGACAATCAGTTTATCTGGGTTTGTGTGTGAAATGGTATAGAAAGACCAGTACACACTAATGAAAACATTGCAAAGTGTACTTAGAGTTGACTTTTTTTTTTTTTCCTGTAAGAAGAGGTGGCAGAGTGCATAGGCCTTGTTGACCTTCATGGGCTTCATAGCCTTCATGACCTTCATAGGCCTTGTTGACCTTCATGGGCTGTCTCACCAATGCCCAGAGCTTTGAACTCAGCCATTAGTACACCCTTCTGTTCACCAGTTCACTTTACATTTTAATTTCCTTCTAACACTGAGAGAGAAGGAGACACTCATCTCCCATCTGAGGAGAGTCTGAGGGAGCTGGATATCTTTAGCTTGGAGAATAAGAGACTGAGTGACATCATTAATATTTACAAATATATGAAGGATGAGTGTCAGGAGGATGGAGCCAGGCTCTTCCCAGTGATGTCCAGTGACAGGACAAAGGCCAATGGGTGCAAGCTGGAGCATAGGAAATTCCATGTGAACATAAGGAAAAACTTCTTCACTATGGGAGTAACAGAGCACTGGAACAGGCTGCCCACAGAGGTTGCAGAGTCTGCTTCTCTGGAGACACTCAAAACCTGCCAGGATGCGTTCCTGTGTGACTTACTGTAGGTGATCCTGCTCTGACAGGGGGTGGGAGCAGATTGTCTTTCAAGGTCCCTTCCAACCCCTGACATTCTGTTACTCTGTGAACATGTCTGGTCTTGTTTCAGGCCAAAGGATTTTGTTGTTGTTGCTCAAAATTTGAAAGAGTTTTGAGTTCTAAGAAGGTATCTTTAGATTTTGCAAAAAACAAAACAACCAGATTTCTTCCATTCAGAGCTAATTAATCTAATGTACAGCAAATAAATAATACCCAAGCTATTAGTATGTCCAAAAAGAGAATGCATAAACATGGCATGTTTTCCAAGTGGGACAGAACTAGCTTGAAAGTGAAGATGAGATATCTCAAACAGGGTTGTCTTTAGGTCAGATTTTAAATTCATATCTATTCCATGTTCCAAAGTCTGTGGAAGTCAATGGAAAGCATCTGTTGACTTTTAATAGGTGTTCCTTCAAGACGAGTGGTAGAAGTAGCAGAGCAAAGTGATACAAGAACAGCCACTACCCATCCTGAACATGCTGCAAATGTACTTGGCTGGAAATATTATCAAACTCTAGAGTAGGTAATGCTACTCAGTGTCTCACGGAGTCATCTCGTTTCTTGTCTTAACTGTGTTGGCTTTGTCCAGTCACTGCTTTCTGGACCTATCTCACAGTAGTATACCAGGGAAAGAAACTGAAGGTAGAAAGGTCTCCATCAGAGTAGAGAGGCATAGAGAAATTAATTTTAAAAACCTGAACACTGGTAGATTAATGGAATTAATTGTAAAATAATTTTCTACTTTTATTTCCATGTGTGACTTTAAAAAAATTATTTTAACTTATGAGTTTAGGTTTCTGAACAAAATGTCTTTCAAAACAGTAACAGCAAAGTGCCAGATTTTTTGTCCTTCAGAAGTGTCAAAGGGGGTACTCTTACAGTTTGGAAACTTCCCCCAACACATTTTCCAAACATCAAAAAGAAATCTTGAAACTATCCCTGTTTATTTTGATAAGTCAACATTTCTGTTGGGGAGAATAGAAAGGAAGTGCTAGTGATAAATCCTCCTCAGGCTGTCTGTATTTGTGTCTGAAAAATGGATCCTGCCTTCATTTACTTCTCTGGGCACAGTCATTGCTGAGGAAGTTGTATATTGTTTTTCGTTTGAAACATCTCTGGACCCCAAGCAACAGAGGATTTTGCCTGCACAGAATCACAGAATCATTGAGGCTGGAAAAGGCTTCTGAGATCATCAAGTCCAGTCCATGACCCAACACCACAACATCAGGCAAACCATGCCCCTGAGTGCGTATTCCATAGGTTCTCAGTCAGCCTGTATCAAACACCTCACCTATGCATAGAGCCACACTAATGCCTACCCTTGCTGCTGCCTGATGTCATTCAACATTCATGCTCAGTATCCTCAGACCAGGAGTTTATGTCAGGCCAATTTTGTTATTGAGAATGATTCCCAGTGCTGATAATCTGCTTTTTGAACAATAATTTTTAGAAGATTCCCTCTTTCTAAATGCAACGGCAAGCAACTCTTCATGTGGTTAAACTTTTTTTCTGTTTCCCAGATGCTTCCCTTTCCAGGCACCTTGGGCAAGCTGTCATTAAGAGAGGAATTGTTCATCCATAGCATGATTTTAGGTCATAGCTTTCCCTGGAAGCCCACAAGACCTGAGGCTTTTGTGTAAAGCACAAGCCCAATCTATTGGATCCGCTACAAACATTTTGGATAGCCCACGGTACTCGCAAGATCTAAATTAGAGTGGACACTAATGCAGTGCGTATTACTGGGTTTGGGCTGGAGAATTCCCAGACCAGCTTGCAAATCAGACAGCTTCCAGCAGAGTTTTGCATGAAGAAAAAAATGACATACCTGTGTGCAGCAGGGAGGGTTGAACATGTTTGCACTGCTGAAACTCAGGTTTCTGTTGGATATCAAGACTTCTTCCCTCTGCAAATTAATGGTGACCAATGGCTGAACCAGCACTATGGACATAAATCATGGGAAGGAACAGCGAGAAATGAGTACAAGGCTTTTCTTTCTATTTAGTAATTTATCAAGGGAAGTGGCACATTAATAAACAGATCTCCCTTGAGGTGTGGGAGTAACAGAGATAAATATGACTGTCAAATCTGGCCTGCTTCCTTCAGTTAGAGAAGGAGGAGACTGGGAATGCAAATGCAGAAAGCAATATCTGTATCTGGAAAAACATGGATTATCGTAGGACAGAAACACTGACAACTCAGCTGAGATGGAGCCCCATCACATTTGGTGCAATATAGAATAAAACACAAACCCTGTCTGAAGGAGCTCGTCTAAACAGATGACGCTAGGAAACAGGGACACAGACAGAAACAACATCTTGCTTAAGGAGATATGACTGGAGAAAGCTGAAAACAGCACCCAGGTCTTTCCACACTGTGGCCCATGTATTGAATCAAGATGCCTTATGGCCAGAGAGGGTGGAAACAAAAAAAAGGTTTACTTATTTCAAATCAATTGTGGTAATACATCAATGTGTTCCAGCAGCACAGTTTTGACCACTATGATCTAGACCCAAGCAACCCTCCTGTTGTTTGGTCGTAGGCTTCTGGTAGGGCCCAGATTTCATGACCCGAATGTGAAGTCTGGGAATTCTTGACTCTGGTCTTTAGGCAGGGGCAGCCTTTTCTGAGGGGAGTTCATTCGTTCCTTGTGCTGTTGAGCCCTTAGGATCTCTATGCACCAGTTGATCCTTTTCCATCCAACTGGGTTAAGTGCTGCTCACCACAGCAGAGTGGGGTTGTAGTCTGCCAGCCACAAACATTAGGAAAAATTGAGTCATGTCTCTCCAAATCATGGGAGGGACTTTAATATGCAGGAAGTGATTTTCATAGACCACTGTGTGCTCTTTCTTTTTTTCTACCTATTCCTTGAGTCATACTTTCTATCATCTTCCTGCCCCATGGAAGCTGAAAATGTAGTTATGCTGAATATGTGCAACAACCTGAGTTTTAGGAGAAATTCCCAATATTGTCAGTACTGCATTAAAGGCATTGCAACTAGCAGCTCTTGAAGCTTCATAGGTGCAGGGCAAAAGTCTCAACAGTGTTTGGTTCAAGTAACGACTTAGCCTTGGCCTTCCAATGGGACCTTGCGAAAGTCATTTATCTTGTGCAACACTGAGGGAACAGTGGTAGTAAACCCCATTGGTTACACAGCAGCCAGGCATGGTAATGACAGAGCCACTTAGGTACATGGATGAGTCATATGGAGACTGGGAGACTGCAGCCCAACCGCTGGTCTCAGGGAAGTGTTGACACAAGCTTCTACTAGCCAACACAAATCAAGGAACTCTTTGGTTGCACTGGCAGGATATGTTTTACCTTCTTTGTACATTCTAGTCACATACCAATGCTATCATCAGGGCAGAAATTTTATGCTCTTGCAAAATGCTGGGTATGTTAATAGTGATATGCAACCAAAATCAATCCCTCCAAGCAAGCAGAGGAAAATTACTCCTATTGCCTGTCTGGGCAGGTTAACTGTATTATTCACAGATCTTAACAGGATATTCTGGATATTCTTAATAGGATATTCTGGAGAGACTGCTGCTGGAAAAGCCAGCTGGTAATACAGTGCTGCGCTCATCATGGGAAGGAGCTAGAGCAGCTGAGCCTACCTGCACTCCAGAGTGGATGAATAGAATAGAAAAGAATAGAGTAGGATAGGATAGGATAGGATAGGATAGGATAGGATAGGATAGGATAGGATAGGATAGGATAGGATAGGATAGGATAGGATAGGATAGGATAGGATAAGCCAGGTTGGAAGAGACCTCCAAGATCATCCAGTCCAACCTATCACCCAGCCCTATCCAATGGCACTAAGTGCTCCATCCAGGCTTTTCTTGAACACCTCCAGGGATGGTGACTTCACCACCTCCCCGGGCAGCCCATTCCAATGGCAAATCATTCTGTGAAGAACTTCTTCCTAATATGATGAAGATTACCATCCAAAACCCATGGCTGGGTGGCATATTTTGCCTTTAGAAGTCTTTTCTGTTTTGAATATATGACCTAAGTGCCGCTTTTGTTACTTCGGAGGGATGAGTTGTTACAGAAAGGGCCAGAGCTTTGCCAGACTTTGGATTTGGCACTCTGGTATTGAGGAACATTGTTTTATGGCCCAGCTGCCATCCACGCCACCCCAGAGATTTGCAGGTGGGTCAGGCCTCAGCAGAGTTTTCTTTAGATTAAGTCAATTGTTCCAGTTAGCAGTGCTGAAAGGCTGGAGGAGGCTGAATTCGTACAGTAGTAACTCACCATGTACAGCGGATCCACAAACAGGACTGGCAGGGTTGGAAATTACTTCATGCCTGAAGAATGATTGACAGTTGCTAATAGGGTCCAGGCACTGGCAGATCCCCTTGGAAGGGGAGAGCTTGAACTTTGTGCCTGAGCTGCCAAATTGGTTTTCTTAAAACTCTTAATTTACTTTCGGGGCTCCCGGAGCCTCGCCTCCTTCATTAATTGGATGGTCAGCATTGTGCTCGCGCTCGTTTGGTTTCCGCTGGCTCCACACACAGCAGCACGCAGCACTTCCAAGGGTCACCCCAGCTCTGCTGTGCAGCTCCTTGGGCCCACCGCTCCCGACACCGAGTCAACAGCGACAGCTGCACTCATGGAGACCTCGCGAGGCCTTTTCCCTCTTAATTTTAAGTTGATTTAGTGTTGATGAAAAGGGGTGATGGACAGACCTCTGTTTATCCCCTGAGGAGGGCAAAACAAGCCGGCGTTGGTGTTGCTGCCTGACCCCTGTCATTCAGCACCCGGCAGAGAGGAAGCTTCCTGTCAAAGTGCAACTTGTCCCTGTGCTGCTTCTGGCTCCTGAACATCCCACAGCAGTCACGAGTGCAACAGGTCTCCACACCTCCTGCCCCACTGCAGGAAGGGAGCAGCCCCACTGGTTTTGTCTGACAAAGTCTCTCTTTCCTGCAGTGTCTCGATTCTCAAGCCCACGAGTGACTCCAAGATTAAGCCGAAAACGAGCCCTGTCTATCTCCCCGCTGTCCGATGCCAGCATTGATCTCCAGACGATGATCAGGACCTCCCCAAACTCTCTCGTGGCATATATCAACAACTCCAGAAGCAGTTCGGCGGCAAGTGGCTCATACGGCCATTTATCTGCTGGGACAATCAGGTAAAGCTCTGGGATGGGCTCCTTACAGCCGTGTAAACATCCCCTGAAGAAGAGAGGTGATCCTCCAGCAAGGGAGATCTTCCTTGCAAACTCTGCTTTGGTGCACTGGGGCTGTGTAGCGTACTAAATCAAAGCTCCCGGCTGGTTTTGCATTTGTAAGGGTACTTGGTGGTTTGTGGGGGGGGGGTGTTTCCTGGATTGGGATGACTGATTACCAAGTTTCCAGTAATTACAGTATGATTATTCCTCCCTGCAAGCAGAAACAGAGAATAAATTCATCTAACAAAATGCTCAGTGTGAGCAGTTGAATTGGTTAAGAAACCTTCTGATTTAAGAGATCACCCCACAGTATTCTGCAAATTATTAGCCCACATTCTTAAAAAAACCCAAACAAACAGGAAAAAAACTCCAAAACTTTGCCAGGGTGGATTGAGGAGCGTGGATTGAGGAGCCTAATTCTACAAACATATTTAAAACAAATCTAAGCCCTTGAGCAAAGTTTTGTTCAAATCTTAATTAAAAAACACTTATACTAGACAGGTCACTGTTGTCAATTTCTGCTGTGATTGCTTCACCCAAGTTTCACAATGGTTTTGTTCTTTTCATTACTTAACTGTTAAAAATGTTAGCTCTAATTAACACCGATGTTGCCAAGCAAAGGTTTACAAAGATTGTGCACTCCTAAAATTTGTGGGGGGAAAAGAGAGATATTGCCATTAGTAACTGTAACATCCATTTTATGAGTTACTTTAGTTTGCAGCATCATTTAGAAACTGACAAAATCAAACTAAATGCTAACTTAAATTGCAACTCCTCCTGCAGTAATCATATTTTGGTAGTCTTTTCACCTGTTACTAACTGGACATACCTGCAGCATCCCATCTTAAACACAGATCTAAAATTTTTGAGGGTAGCACCTGGTATTATAAACAAATTAGTAGACTGCAGAATCTAACCCAATAGTTGGTTGTTGGCTTCCAAGAGAATAATGAAGTAATAAGGAATTTTAAACGCTTCTTGGTGTTCTAAAGGTGTATCTTAACTGTAAGGAATTGTAAATCAGGTTACAGATATAACAGGATAACTGTCAGCAGTTTGGGGTGAAAAGACTCTTGTCATTGTTTTAACAATGCCTTAGTGGCAAGAATTAAATGCTTTCTTACCTGCTCAGACCTGGATCTTGGTAGTAAAGTAATTTTTGGACTTCATTGTAACATAACAACATCTTTGTTATGTTTAACTCTCAAAGCTCTTTTACACTGCAGTGATTTTTGGCTTCTGTTCTTTAGGTTGTGTTGTCACTAACTGCTTTGTAACAGAAATATGAGTTGTATGGTCACCAGCAATAACTATTTTCTCTAAATTAGAAATTAAGCATGTTGCTAATTATGGCCCCATTCTCTGGGCACTCACAGTGTGGGCAGTTTTAGTGATGTCAGAGAAAATGTCATGAGGGTAAAGTTTCAGGGCTACCACCCTAGAAAATAGTCTGGTTTTGGCCTGAGTCTATGGTTTGTGCATCGATCACCTAGAGTACAGGGAGCAGAGCATCTCCCAGTTTCTCAATTGCTGCCAAAGAGACTCACCCCTGGGAATTAACCCCTTCTTCCCAAAAAGAGGACTTTGTTTTTAATTCTGTTGACTGCTGCATGGTGACTCAGACCTGTTGCCCCCAGAAAGTGCCCAAGCATCGAGGAGCTGGTGATGTTTCTGGTCACTGTTGACCTAGATTGGAGCTGAACCAGTGACCTAAATATGAAGGGTGACATACTTCAGCAGTCCCCTGAGCCAGCACTCCCCTCACTTGAATGCAGAGGAAATTGCATTGGTTTGGAGTATGTTAAATGGATAGTTATTCATCCCTGCTGTGACCTGTGCCAGGTGAGCCAGGTGATGCTGGTTTTTTTGTATCAAGGATAGAATAACCCCAAGGTTGTGAGTCTGTTGAATAGGTCTGCCTGGAAAAACTCAGGGGTTGCAAAGACAGATGTGTCTAAGTCCCATCCTCTTCTACACTCCCAGCCAAGGGCTTTGGCTGTTTTAAAATACACGAAACAAAGAAATTATAGTCGGTCTGATACATGTGTAGAAATGATTCACAGGATTGCTGAGGCACACGTGAGACAAAGCTGGTCTTTGCAGCAGAGCAGGCTTTCAGGCTTATCCTGGCATTGAAGACATCTAGCTGGGGCATTTCAGCTTGTCTCCTGGAGTCTCCAGGAAGCCAAAATTGAATCAGTTAGTAGAAAATGTGATAAATATTGTTTAAAATAACTCCTCATCGTTTTATCTCCTCCTGTTGCTGCAGTCCAGCATTCAGCTTCCCCCATCCCATTAACCCCGTGACATACCAGCAGATCCTGACCCAGCAGAGAGGCTTGAGCTCAGCCTTTGGACACACTCCTCCCTTGATCCAGCCATCCCCGACCTTCCCTCCACGGCAGCACATGGCAGTCCTCTCTGTTAACCCACCACCAACACAGATCAGCAGCAACAGCAACTGCATCTCCGACTCCAGCCAGGTAGGGGTGGCCATCCACACATGGCACACAGGGAAATGGAGGCACATTCTGCACAGCATGAATGCTGTGGCACTTCATGATGGCTGTGGGAGTTTAACCCACTCTCTTTGTATTCACGTTCTCCCTTTGTTGCTTTTTCTTCCTCCTGGCAAAGCATTTCTGGACTAGTCACAGGCACATTTTGCATTCACCTCCTACCCATGTACCTACCTACATGGTACCATGTACCTACCTACCCTTCACCTACCTACATGCACTGTGTACCTACTCATGCAGGAACATAAGACTTTGATCCATCAAAGCATTGAACATGATTTGTAGAGTCAGGCAGCAAATCTCCTTGAACACATAATATGCCATTGAAATTTCAGCAGATGCTGGAGTCTTTTGCTAGATAATTACCTGAGCACTGTGAACCAAGTTGCCTTCACCATTTCCTCCTTTACTCCTTCCTTTTTTCTATTGACATGAACCATGCTGCTGGTCTTAAAACCCCTTATTCCTCCGTGTAAAGTAAGTGCATCCTACCTAGGACCTCTAGCTATTTTACATACTGTTCCTTCTTTTTCAGCAAATTTCTCTCTCAGGGTATCCCTGATGATGATTTTTACTGTTAAGGTTTGCAAAACCAGAAGCCAGATTTGAAAACCAGGAATCCCATGATGTGTGTAACATCCCACTGCTCCAATGCATCCTTGCAAATACCTGTGAATTCACACAGGCTCATGCATGTGTGCACAGGCCCCCCACATGCTCAGGGTTACTGAATATGACTAGCACACTTTTAACCATTTTTCCTTCCCCTTTTCTTTCCTTGGAAGTTTAAATTGCAGTTGCCTTTCTCCCCAAAGACTTGTTTCACCTCATTTCACACCCATTTCAAATCGTTGTTTTAGTTGTATCATACTGAACTTTTCAGACTGGTTTATTGTTTTAGGGCTTCTCATGTCTGCTGCCCTGCAAACTCTGTTTGTTATTGAAGGTTATTTGATTGATTGGTTTTGTTTTCTTCTTACAAACTGGCTACCAAAATAATGTGGCTGGCAGGAGTTAGGCCTCTGTTTAATAACTTGCAGGACCAATCTTGAGCAATTAGCAAGAATGTATTTAAAATGTTAATGTTCCTTTTTTTTTTTCATATACAATGGGATGTTTTTTCTCTTGAAGATTTTCTCATTTTTTTAGGAGCTTAGCAAAACATACACATAGACTTTCACGCACCCAGCACTCTGGAGCCCTCACATGTAACCAGAGCCCCCAGCTTCCCCCAAGAATTCATTTTCTCAACAAATCCTTTCTTCACATTGAGAAATGAAATTGTGGCTTGGGCAGGGGTTGCATAAGGTTTCAATGCCTTTAACAGGGACCGGATTGCTCTGAAATGGAGCAGCAGCAGCAAGGCCAAGCTTGTTGGTGAGACTGCAGAGGCTGATGCTGTCCTTAACTCTTCCCTCTCTTCCACCTCTCTGCCTTGCAGAAACCAACACAGGCTAAATTTCATGTGAAACCTGGACCAGCAAGCCAACACAGTTGTCCCTCACCACTCCTGAAATTCAGCCTTGTCTGATTTTTAATTTCATTTTTAATGAGGAGGTGGGCTGCAGTCTGTCTCTGAACTCAAACTCTGTTGCCATATCTTGCCTGGTTTTCTTTCCTAGAGCAAGCAGAGCAGTGAGTCGACCGTGAGCAGCACAGTCAATCCAGTAATAAACAAGCGCAGCAAAGTCAAGACTGAAGCTGAAGGTTTGCCCCCAGCATCCCCAAACACACAGGTAACTTTGCTGGTGTGAGACAGATTGTGAGGACAGGATAGCGCAATGCTGAGTCTTGTTATCTTTGGTAACAATACTCTTGGCACCTTTTGCTGCAGCTGGGAACAAGGCATCAAAGTCTGCCAAGTAGGAGAGTGTCTCTTGGAACATGAAGTTCAGCAAGGTACAAGGCAGACCTGTGATTACTGAAGGAAGTATCTGATGAATGACTGGGACTTAACTTGCTGTTGTTGTGCTTGGATAGAAATAAAGGAAGGAGGGAATATTTCAAGCATGATAAATTTAAAATTGTGTCTGAGCTTTCTGTGCTGCAGAGCAAGCAGGATTAGTGTCTCAGAGCAAATGTAGATTATAAGGGAATCTTGCCTGTAGGTTGAAAGCTTGCAAAAAAAAAGGGATGACTTCTTGATTCAACAAGGAATTGCTCTTAGAAACATCCTGTACACTGGTGGCAAGACATTTGACATAGAGAAGGGCCCAAAGGCCTTTGCTTTCTTTCTGGAGCTCTGTGATTGCAAACTGTTTAATTGCTGACAGTATCCATCTGACCGTCCTTTATCACAACTGTAAACTATCAGGAGTGTGCTGGGCACTTCATTTTCATGAAATATTAGGCTGTGTTATTGTCAAGTGGATGGAAGAGTTGATGACAAATTTCTCCTTCTGCCCTGGATCAGGAGCAGGTCTCAGCATGATGCATGGGGACAGCAATGTGTGTAGTCATCAGGGGGCAGGTAAAATTGATGAAGATAGCATATCAGGGAAAGATAAACATGCTGTAGTCAGCACGATTAGGGCATAGAGGCACCTCTCTGGAGCTTTGAGTTTAGGAGTGCATCTATACACTGCTGCAAAACCATGTGCCCCAAAAAAACAATCTGGCCACCACCCAGGCTAATAGGGCCACATGTTTATTTCTTGCAGCAAATAAAAAGGGATTTGAAAGCCATCACCTGCTTGCTCAAAGCATCTGTAGCAGAGGAGCTGTGGGATAGGCAGCTGCTTGCTCATCCTCGCTTCTCTGCTCCGGTGGGAAGAAATGTGTGCCCAACTGCAGGGAGTGCTTGGATAGCATCAGCCTGTGTCGCCCTTGCAGCCCTGGCCCAGAGTTTCACCCAGTGGGTCTTACATGAAATAAGCAGTGGAAGAAGTGGGTGAGTAATCTCAAGTGCTGCAAGGAGGTCTGTAGAAGAGCAAGGTGAAATTATGAGAAGGAAAATGCACACTGATCGTCTCGTAGTTGCTAATTAGGAGATCTGCAAAGTGGTACCCCACAGGAAATGTAGGCTTCACAACTTGCAGCACTTCAGTACTGACCAGGGATTTACTGCAAAGCACCTTGTAGAAGCACCACATCCTTGGCAAGCAGAACAAGTTAAAAGACATAATTGGTGTCTCCTCTTCAGCTGATCTAAATGGCAGCAACTTGTTAAATTTGGGGATTCCTGTTCTGCAGGATGCTGTGCTGAAAAGTTCAGCTGTAAAAAATGCAGTCCCAACAGGATTTGTGGGACACAGTGGAGGACCAACCACGAGGGACCTGAGTTACTCTGCTCTTGTGATACCACAGTAGTTCCAGTACAGATTCAGATGAATGTCCAATTACACAGAAGTCACAGAATCACAGAAACATCCAGGTTGGAAAAGACCCTCAGGATCAAGTCCAACCTATATCCGTATTCTACAAGATTTAACTTAAGGTCAATCCTCTTAAAAAAAAAATTAATTGTTTAAATTTAATTGTTTCAATGGGAGGTACAAAAATGTTGGCAAACGAATTTTTTTACTATGAAATTTCACTTTTCCAAAGACTACACTTTGCATGGATAGAAACATGTCTACAAAAATAATGTTCACAGTTCATCTAAACAGAAATTGCAGGTAAAAGAAGCTGCTGTTTGAACTTTATCAGACTGTTGCTCTGGGTTCTGATGTAGTTTGAATCTTCCCAAGTCTTTCTGTAAATTACTAATTTCCTGTTCCAAGAGCCACCTTACAATTTTTTTGTTTTGTTTTTTAAATTAAGAACTAATTAAAACAAATCTCTTCCTCTCTGTATCTAGACTTTTGAACTGAAAAATCACATCTGGCACGTATGTCATGAGCTAGCTGATGAAAATTTATGAACTTTCACACAGTACATCTCACTTTTCAAGCTATATATTAAGTCATTAATCATTGCAGCCCCTCAGTAAGCATTGAGAAGGTGTTGGTGGGAAAGGAGATGTTTGGACAGGTCACAAGCAGTTTAAAACAGGTCTGGCTGTGTCGGCACATAAGGCAGACTGTAGCACTAAATCGTGAGGAACACGATCTGATGTGATCAGTCACCCTGAAGGTGGGATGGGCTGTAGTAATTCGGAGGAAAGAGAATGAAAGAGAATGAAAGAGGTCAAAACTTACAGAGTCCTGTATTGCCAGGCCAGTACTGGCTGGTTGCCTATCTGTAGTGCAAGGGTCTGACACACAAAGAGAGCCATCAGTTGTTCTTACTTCTGAGTTGTACTCATGTTGCAGTACCTTACGCTGTTGTGTAGGTGCAAATGCTTTAATCCTCATAGCAGCCATAACAAAAATCTTCTGTGCTTTGTTTAGCACTGAGGAGCTGACTAGACAAAGATGTTTAGGAGAGAGCTCACTGCATGCCCAGCTTTAAAGTAACTCCTTTATGAGTCCAGAGCCCCTGGAGCTCTGTTTTGCAACACACTTACCGCTGGGTCTTACTCAAGCTTCCCAGATTTCTCTATCTCAGAGGAGTGCTTTGAGGGCTCACCACTTTGTCTCTGTGGAGCACCCTGCAGATGTAAATCTTTGAGTAAGGATTAGGTATAATTTTCTTCTCTACTGAAGGATGCAGAAAACAGTCCCTGCCAACAGTCAGGTGACTGATAACCACAAGGCACTGACTGCAGAATGGTTTCTTCATGCTCATATTTCTCCACTCCCCCAGATCAGAAGTTTTGCTCCATCAGAGAACACAACCAAAGGTCAAAAGCCATCCTTATCCTTTTTTCAACATTTTTGGGGGTCTGCCCATGAGCTAGCAGGAGCCAGGCACCACTGTGACCATGACTTTGGAGTGGTTTGCATTTTGTCATCAACTCTGATCTTTTTCTACCAAAACTCTGTAACTCATTATTTCACAGCAATCAAGGATGTTATGTTGCTACAACGAGCAGACTTTGTGATCAGCTGATACCTGCCCAAAAATCTATGAGTAACAGAGGAATTCGGATGAAAGGATTTCACCTTATAAAATGCACTGTTGTGTGTTGCAGGAGCATCTGACAGACCTGAAAGAAGATCTAGATAAGGATGAATGCAAACAGGAGCCTGAGGTTATTTATGAGACAAACTGTCACTGGGAAGGGTGCACAAAGGAATATGACACTCAGGAGCAGCTCGTCCATGTGAGTAATGGTTGGGAGGAAACCCCAGTGATAAATTTTGGTTTCTGTGCACTTGTCCTCATTTTTTATCACTAGCTGCTGTACATCCAGCGCTCACTCTGGGAGCTACTAAAGGTGCAAATCAGAGATACGGTGTGTAAACACTGCCAAAGCAGGTCGCTGCTCCCCAAGGAGTTTAGCTGCAAGATGCCTCTCATAGATTATTTGATGTTACTCTCATCTCAGCTGCTGAGGCTGCACATTCACTCTCCCTTGTGCAGTGACAGAAGGCTCTGTGCAGAGAACCTGATCAGAAAATGGGGAAGGGAACTGAGCCTTTAGCCCTTCTTTCCTGGCCATATTCACTGGGCCTCCCCATGCACCTACACCAACTGTGGATTAGGGATCACCCATACTGTCCTCAGGCCTTGTCCAAGTCATGAAAGTCTTTTATGCTGTTGTGACATGAGCTGTAGGGCCATGTCACTTAGGGGCTGTTGACCTGCTCAACTCATCCCTCCCACAAAAATAGAGCACTTCCCAAGTTTGGAGGCATGCTCCAGTATCTCTGTCAGGGGCTGGAATATAGAAAGTGGGTTGATTTTTTTTTAAATTGGGAAATAGGTCTGCCATAATCACAGTGGTGTCCCCAAACCAGTGTCAAAACTGCTCTCTGAAGGATCCCCAACCCAAGTCATTAATCAGATTTTCAGTTCTAATTAATTCCAAGAACCTTTTCTGTGCTTTACTTCACCTGGGAATCCACCATTTGGTTTCCTTTGGCTTCTGGGGTCAACAAATCCCTCAGATTCTGCACAGATGTTGGTGAAGTCAGACGTGATCTGTGTCCAAGACTCATCCTGCATCCAGCTTTGCACTCTTCCAGTCCTCATTTTTGTTCTGTTGTGCAAGCCCCATTTGTTTGTAGCCAGCCCAGAGCTGCTGGAAATGCACCAGCCCCAGCAACCCTGCTGCTTGCAGCAAAATGTTGGATTGAGCAAGTTTTGTGACAAGGCTCACCATCTTCTGTTTTCACTCACCCCACTTTCTAGCAGCCTTTTTCTGCTTGCCCCAGCCAGGCTCCAAGCCTGACAGAAGCCATCCATGTATAGTCCACTTTCCAAGGGCTTGTGTCTGCTCTTAATTTTTTTAATGTGTCTTCATTTTAGTCATGTTTAGATGCTACCAAGTAGGCATCAGTCTGCGTTTCCCCAAGATCTATACACAAGCATCATCTTAGCCCAGAGAAACCACACTCTAAATGACAACTTTGGGTGTGTGCTCTTCACCCATTGAAGGCTAACACCTGCCAACCTCTGCCAGAAGTCACTGGCTTAGTGCAACAAGTCCTTGAATACAAACAGATTTAGAAGTGGTTTTCAAGGCCAAATAAGTGATAAAGTGCTTAGTGGATTGTACGTTGCATGCCATGGGGCATTGCTTTTCTGGGGTTAAGCCGCCACAGACCAGTCAGATGGACTGGGCTCACATTTGTCCAACAGTATTTGTGTGCTTCCCTCTCAGATGTTAAAAAAAAACAAACTTAACTCTGCCCAGAGCAAAATACAGGGCAGATCCAGGCAGCTCAGCATAATTTACTTCCAGAGAAAACCAAAAGAAAAATATTTGATGGAATGTCACAAGATTTTCCTAAATTTGAAAGGTTATAAAAATGGAGGCTTCTGTACTATGATTACTAGCAACTCAGAGTTGTGGATTTGGTATGCCCAAAATACACATGCAAATGAAATACAGATGTCTTGGGCCAACTTCTGAGAAGGTGGCATCCCACCATACATGGAAAACCTCCAGAGCAAAGTACCTGGGTATCTGGGGTCCATTCTCCATACACAGTGGGCAATGTGCTGGTGGGAGAAGTATGTGTCAATGGGGAGCAGCAAGAGTGAGGACATTTTTTTGCAAGCACCACTGCAGCTCCTAACTTTGAAGGTCACAGCTGAGCTTTGCACACATGAGAGAAGCCCAAGCAAAGCTTCTGGCCATTTGGGGATTAAATGAAGGCCATGGAGATGTAGCTGAAATACAGTGACTTGTGTAAATGCTCTTTCACCATGTGATGGGAAGTGGATGTTACTCAGGGTCAGTAAATTACTTAATAACCCAGAGTAGGGGGCTACAGTAGCCGTCCCATAAACATGTCTTCCTCTGGCCCATTCAGGACCAAACAGGTGAGCCTGTGCACACCCTGACTCCTATCACTGCCATGCATAATCTTGGTTGTAAGTCAGACACCCACACAGAGCCAGGGGACATATCTTCCTAGTTTAAGCTGGATGTGGTTTAGTGTGTCCATAGATCTCCTCTGGGGTTCACCAGATTTCTACTATCTGAAGCTAAGATCTCACACTGATGCTGCTTTCTGAAACCAGAACCATAGGCAGCTGAGCTCTATACCCATAGAAAACCTGCCCCAAATTCAGCCTCTCACAACCCTTTCAGTATTCACTTCTGGCTCTCAATGTTTACCTATGGTGCCCAAGAGACCGAGTAAGTACTGCTCACCTCCTTTTGTCCCTCTGTAGACCTGGTGCCCCAAGTAGGCAGATCTCTTTCGTGAGGCACACTAAATGCCTGGCCTTGATTTTGGGCGTGACCATGAAGGTTGGTGATTCTGTTTTAATGTGGTTTTGTGTCCTCTTGCTGCCTCACTACCCCAAGAAAGTCTCGTCTTGATCTGCAACGTGTGTGCCTGGCCTTGGCCGGGGTGACGAAGGCGGGGGCTGGAAAAAAATCTCAGTACAAAAAAAACCCCAAATCCAAACCCAAAGTGGTTTATTTTAGGATTTCCTGTCAGTGAATGTCTGCTGAAAACACAGGAGCGAGGACAGGCATTACTTTTTGGCAGTGAGACTCCATTCAAAGAGACAAGGCCACCGAGGGAACAGTGCTGCTGATGGCCCCATCTTCAGCTCTATTTATTTTCAACAGAGCTTCATCTGCCCTGGGCTAGGAAAAAGCAACCCTTGTCTTCCTCCCAGGGTGGATGAAGGCACCCTTCTGGGTTTGGCTTTTCAACACCCCAGCACAGGATTTCTTGGACCCAGGCAATTAGCAGTAATTGAGGCCACCAAGGTTTTTGTGCATAGCTCACAGATGCTGTCATTTCCTGCAAGCTGCCAGCGCTGGACAGCAGGTGGATGTCTTAGGGCCAATGTATGGGCTGGCACACAAGCAAGCTTAGAACCATGGAATTTTTTAGGTTGAAAAAGACCCTAAGATCATTGAGTCCAACTGAGTCTTTTCTCCTCCTCTCTGCCATCCTCTAGAAGCACCCCAAGAAAGGGCCCCAGCTGCATAAATGCAGCACAAGAGGGTTTGACAGAGACAAAAATAATTCTATCATGCCCCTCAACAGTGGCATCAGGCAGCCTTGGAAACTGAGAGGACTCCTCTCTCCCTGGCACCATGAGTCCCCATTGCTTTAGCAAACCTGACAAATACTGCTGCACTGGACTCAGTTCTGATGTGCTGGGTACTGTGTACCCTTTCCTGCAGGACACAGCAGGCTGCAGAGCTGGCTTTTTTCTCCACCGTGTTATCTGTGCACCTGGGTGCCAGGTGCAGTGCTTGACCACAGGCACTGGGGAGGGTATGGCTGGCTTTTGGAGCACTGCACGTGCTCCATCGGCATCAGCTCTTCCAGGAGTGACCTGCTTCTCCTTTCTCTCCTACCAGCACATCAACAACGATCACATCCATGGGGAGAAGAAGGAGTTTGTCTGCCGCTGGCAGGATTGCACCCGGGAGCAGAAGCCCTTCAAGGCACAGTACATGCTGGTGGTGCACATGCGGAGGCACACTGGAGAGAAGCCACACAAGTGTACGGTGAGCAGACAGGGACACATGGTGCATCTCGGCTTGGCAAGTGGGACATTAGACTACAGTGACCACACAGACGTGTGCTGAGGGATAGGCTTGGCTTCAGGCAGAGCTCTCCACGGGTATTTGCCAGCACCCAGCTCAGGGACAGTCCAGCTCTCTGTGTCTGGGTTATAGCTGCTTGCAGAATACCCTCTAGACACAGGGCAAGTGATCAAGGAGGGTGGTCGAGGTGTTAGTGGGAAAAAATGCATTTCCTTGGGGAAAATGAGTTCAGCTCTACCACAGAGATCCAGAGTGACTCAGGACAAGTCACTTAAGGTGGAAAATCAGCCAAACTAGTTGCTTACATCCAGGAAGGAAAACAAGTAGCTCCATACTGTGGGGCACTACCTAAACCTGGTTGTGTCTAACCATTACCCTATACCGCTGCCATGAATGCAATTTTCCCTCACCTGTGTACCTGTGTGCTTATAAGCCTCACTCTAGCCTGGGGAGATGGGCAAACACCTCCTTCCTCTGCTCTGTCAATGCAGAGGTGAGTCCAACCTCTGGGTGTTTAAACTCCAACAGGAGCTCAATCGGACAACCTGCATGCAAGCAGCACTGTGCCTAGTTTTAAACATTGCCTGAGGAAGAGCCCAAGATGCTGCTTTTTATCTCAACCCTGTGGCCACAGGCCCATCTAGCACATGGGAGAGCTGAGCTTGCCTCCTTCTCAACCTCGAGATATCAAAGCACTTACACATGGGGTTTCCAATCACCCCACCGTTTGACATGGAGCAACAAAGAATGCCTGTTGCAGGACATGAGAGAAACAAGCTGTGGAGTTCAGTGGCTGTGGCTAACTGGTAGGTGAGGAGAGGTGTTCCTCATCTCTTTCCGCATATGCTTCAGCCCTCCTGAAGGTCCATCCCTGCCTTTTGATATCCACTGCTCCCTGTCTTCTCCTGCCAGTTTTTCATGCCTATTCCGTGCCAACTTTATGCTGTTCCTCTCCCCAGCATCTCTGCTCTGCTCAGCAGATGTCTGAGCCCTCCTCCCATGTCTTCCTCCTCTTCTGCTCCATTAGTCACTTCCAGCCCTACTGCTTCCCTGGCTCTGCCCCAGCTCCTGCTTACAAATATTAGGATGTGTATGACTCGCTTGCTGTGTGGCTCCTTTATTAATCTTCCAGCACTGTCTTCATTTAATTTAGAGCATAAGCTCTCCAGAGCACAAGGCCATGTCCTTTGTTTTAATCTTCTAAAGCAGTTTGCCCAGTTCTAGTGCTTTACCAGTCTTCCTTAGAAGTGTCAAGAATCTTAATCATTGGTGTGCTATGATGTGAACGGTGAGGGGAAGTCTAGCCCTGCCCTTGCAGATAAAGGGACTCAGAGGACAAAACCAGCAGGGACTACATCTTCTTTATTGTTGTATTGGAGCAGGAAAAAACACCACTGCACAATCCTGCCTCTTTCAAGCCCTGGTTGTGTCACACTGAAGCAATGGCAAGGCTGTGTGAATCTGAGTCTCAGATCATCCTCCGCCTCCTTGGGGAGCTGCAGTCTCTCCACATGCAATATGCCACCGTTTTCCAATTGCCTGGGATATATGGCAGCTCTGCAGAAGGTGTCCTTCTGTGGCAGAGCATTCCTTGTCCAAGTCTGGCAGTGATTTTTCAAAGCACCATTTGTTTCAGACAAGAAGTTTGTGGTGTACATAAAGCTACAGATGAGCCTAGTTGCAGCCTGGGATTCAGTCAAGGATTATTTCAACAGATGACAGCCAGAACTCCCGTTGACATAATCAAATCCACGCGTAAGAGTGGGAACAACTGCTCTGAACACGCACAGGCTGCTTCGCTGAGAAGCTCTCATTTGAAAATGTGGCCTCAGTACTTTTGCTCTTAATAACTGCATTTTTGTATTAATATCCAGCAAAACCAGAATGGACACATGAGTTGCCTCATGCTGAGCTTCCTTTGTTTTGCAGCAAGCAGAATGATGTATTTCAGTAACCATAAGCAACTTGAGTTCTTCTCTTGCACAGGGCAAGAGAATAAAGGGATATACTGCTCTTCCTCAAAACTGAAGTGGGTTCTTTGGGCCAAATGGGCTAATGAAAATTGACTAAGGAATGAGAATTGGATCCATCCCACCCTGACAAAGCTGTGGTCTTGTAATGACAGGACGAGGGGTGATGGTTTTAAACTGGAAGAGGGGAGATTTTGGCAGAATGTTAGGAGGAAGTTCTTACAGTGAGAGTGGTGAGACACTGGAATGGGTTGCCCAGGGAGGTTGTGGCTGCTCCTTCCCTGGAGGTGTTCAAGGCCAGGGTGAATGAGACCTGTTCTAGTGGGAGGTGTCCCTGCCTGTGGCAGGGGGTTGGAACTGGATGATCTTTGAGGTCACTTCCAATCTAAACCATTCTACAATTCTATGATTCTATAAGAATCAACTCTTGCAGGATACTCCTGCTGTCCTTGAAGAGATCTGAGTATCAAGATCTGAATATCAGTAGAACAGAGCAAGTTTGCCTTGTGTTCACTACCCCTATGCTAGACCTTAAACGGAAGTTTCAATAACTCTGCTTCTTTTCCAGCCCAGCAATTTGTGCCTACATGCTTCATGAGGTTCGGTGGGCTGCATGTTTGCCCTACTCCTTAGCAATTCAGGCTAGTCCTGTGCCTACTGAGCATGACAGGTACCATTGCTACTGTATGCAGCTTCCTTTGGCTTCTGCCCAAAAGGGCTGGATCTCTGCACATATAAAACCACGGGGAAATAAGACACTGAGCTGCGGCATGACTTGTCCTCTATGACACCTTTCCTTCACTGGCCAGGACTCAAACATAGCAGTGTCATGTCATGTTTGGACTGAACTTTTAGACATGTTTAAGTAATCTGACTAAAATACAACACCTTGCAGCTTATGTACATCACAAGAGGAGGGGTTGCTTGTTGAAATTCAGTGTGTTTTAAGGGACTTGCTTGAGCTTTTCAATGCTCCCGGTGAACAGTGAGTGCATCGTTTATCTGGAGTTTCTGGCTAGAATTTGCATTTCTTAAAACCTTTACAGTTATTTTAAGTTTTCACTTGTTTTGTCAAAGAGTATTTAAAACAGCCTCTTTGGTTTGAGGTGAAATCCTCCTATGTTGCAGACAGGGCAGGTGTGGGAAGAAGCCTCCAGCCCAGCCAGTGTGGAGGGTGGCAGGACTTACATTGCCTAAAGCCTCACCATGCCTCCCAAGCTGCTTGTCATCGTAGGTAGCTGGTTTCCTTCCAGAAGGAAAGTTATTCACTTATTTGTTGTAAAAAAAATCCATCTGTCTTTAAGATTGAGAGCCTTGTTTTTAAAACTAGCAATGTCAAATGGCTTGACCACAGCATCCTCCAAGAGTAGGCTCAAGCTGTAATTTGGGAAACTTCAAAGCTTGCTAGGTTTCTCCTTGTGTGTTAGAGTGGCCTGGCCTTTCCAGTGCTGGTGCTAGTGAAGTTGCAGGGCTAGTCAAACTGTCAAGAAGCCATCAGTTCTCTCTGTGGGAAGGTGAGGACCTCTATTTCTGAGTGTAAGTGCAGAAAGGTGGGAGGAGGGGCTAAGAGAGCCTTGGGAAGAGTGTTCAAACATGTGGAAAAAAGACTCTCTTGTTGAAATGTCAGGTGGGTACCCAACAAGAACAGCACCTTAAATATGACTCACTGCTGAAACTCTCTGCCTGCCTAGGGAAGTGAATTCTCCCAACAAAGTGCATGTTGTTCTCTAAAACACAAGCCCTTTAAAGGGTAGCAAAAAAAGAAAGAATGAGAAACAGATGAGAAGGGTTTAGGTGGGGGGCGGAGATCACATTTTTCTGGTTAATTAATCACTCCTCTTGTGTTTTTTTTATTTTAGTTTGAGGGTTGCTCCAAAGCTTATTCCCGCCTGGAGAACTTAAAGACACACCTGAGGTCCCACACTGGTGAAAAACCCTATGTCTGTGAACACGAAGGCTGCAATAAAGCCTTTTCCAATGCCTCGGACAGAGCCAAGCACCAGAACAGGACACATTCCAATGAGGTAAGCCTGGGCTCACCACAGCTCAGCAAAGGGCTGCTTTTTTTTTTTTAATAACTTTGCTGACAATAAAAATACACTTTACATGCTGGACTCACGTAAAAAGAAACCTACTGTAATGAGATATTTTTCTTATTTTTAAATGGGATTTATTTTGCTGGAGAGCCAGACCACATTAACTTTATATTTATGAAAGCCACGTTTGAAATCATAAACAGATGTTAAAGTATGCAAACTTTTTTATCAGCTTTGGAAATTAAAGCAAGCACTTTCCCAAAGCATCACTTTTAGTAGCACAAATAGGATTGCACAGCTATGCACGTGGTGGTTAATATGACTGTGGAGCAGACTTGCAGTAGTGTAAACAGCTACCTTGGATCCTGATGCTCTGGAAGTAATACTACCTCAGTCGTTTCATGTACAGTGATAGAGCACAATGCAATGCTTTGTTAATCTTGGCTAATTAAGACCTGCTATTAGTAGTTGGGGAGCTGAGGAAATTGCCTTTATTGTAATGCATGTGATAGTCTGTTGCAATCAGCCACGGCTGACGATTGAAATTTGTACTACCACTAATTAGCTGACAGGGGAAGTGAAAAACAACACCAAAAATTTCTAATAGTGTTTGCAGCCATGAAGAATTCAGTCTGTAGCCTAAATTGCAACAGTTAAATATAGACTGTTGGAGAATGGAACACAGTTGACACAGATGACAGCTTTTTAAAGCAGTGTTGCTTCTACAAAGGGCTTCTTGGGAGTATTTCTGTCTCTGGCATCATATCAGTCAGTGATAACCAAAGCTCTCGGTTTCAGAGATTCTGTCGGAGTCAGAATGAGGACTCAAAGTGCAGGATGCCCTTCTGTGCAGTGTGATGCTAATATCACTTGAGGTCAAATCCCTATGGGTTTTCCAGGATCCTTCGTAGGCAGGCCAGAGTTTCCCTCCCGGTGGTCCAGCTAGTGTCCCATGTTCCTACATGTGGAATTTTGGCTTTTGCTGTATTCTTAAATACAATTTATTTGATGGGTTCAGTTTCCCAAGTGACCCAGATCTGGAGCTGCACTGGATCTGGGATGACTCCTCACTTCAGCTTAGCAGAGCTTGGACATTTGAAGGTCTACTCCTTTGCGTTCTCATTGTGCAAGAAGGTGAGACTATAGGACAGGAGCAATCCACTCCTTGTGTGTGGTGGACCCTAAAGCTGACACTTATCACAAGCTGCATCCAACAACACAATTTAAAGGCTGGGATAACAGGTAGGGATTTAATCATCTGCTGTTGCTTCCCCTGGAGGATGCCAAAGCCTTCTCAGCTGCAAAAACAGCACAGCCACTAGTGGTGCATTTGTACCAGATCAGCTGAGCCTTGCCCTGAGACCTATGTGGCACTGCATAATCTTATTTTTTTGTGACTGTGCTACTCCTGAACTGCAGTTCAACCCTCCTTAAAACATCGCAGGTATGTCCCAGGACTTGTGAGAGATCTGTACACTTCATATAATGGCTCTCTGGGCCATATATTAGACACTCACATTTTGAGGAGCGTATAACATGATCCTTTGCACCAGGTGACATCTCTCATGGTAAAGCTCATTGCATTGGGTAGCAGGCCCAGATGAGGGTCCTGCAGCCAGCTGTGGCTATGACCAGTGGGTTATCAAACTGCACTGAGACCTTGGCTCACAAAACCACGCGAATGCAAAGGCAAGGTCTGTGGCTGTGGATGTTTCCCATTGCCCATTGGTAACTCTGTTGTGGTTCCTAGCTACTTCCTAAGTATTATCCACTGCCTGCAGTGTTTATTTGAGATATCCCACAATTTCAGAGTTAGTCATCTATGTCTCCTGTAAGGGAGAAATTCCTGGTTCCCTGTATTTGTCTCTGTCATTGTATATGGTCCAAACATGCTGAAGTTCAAGGGTGGGAGTATGATACCACACTGGCTTTTGTTTGTTAAAGTGCCACATACATTATTTCACTTAAACTTTTATAGAATCATAGAATCAGTCAGGGTTGGAAGGGACCACAAGGATCATCTAGTTCCTACACCCCTGCCATGGGCGGGGACACCCTACCCTAGATTAGGCTGCCTACAGCCTCTGCCAGCCTGGCTGCAAACACCTCCAGGGATCTGGCCCCAACCACCCCTCTGGGCAACCCATTCCAGGCTCTCACCACTCTCATGGTGAAGAACTTCCTCCTCACATCCAATCTTAATCTCCTCACCTCCAGCTTTGCTCCATTCTCCCTAGTCCTGTCACTACCTAATAGCCTAAAAAGTCCCTCCCCAGCTTTTCTGTAGGCCCCCTTCAGATACTGGAAGGCCACCATAAGGCCACCTCAGAGCCTCCTCTTCTCCAAACCAAACAGCCCCAACTCTTTCAGTCTGTCCTCATAGGAGAGGTGTTCCAGCCCTCTGATCATCCTCGTGGCCCCATGACCATTGCCCCATGGCCACCAGCTCTTCCTCCCTTGGTCTCTATCCTCCTTTGAATGCTCACCAGGCTTCAGACAAGCCAGCCCTCCGTGCAGGCATCCGGGAGAGCTCAGGTGCCATGAGGCAGAGAAACAGCCCAAGTTATTCTTGTCCTGGTTTTAATCCCTGTGCCAGGGATGCCAAAAAATTTTCCCTTTTGCCTTCATGTCAAGATTCCAGTCTCTTCCTAAACTACAGATTGGAGTTGGTTGGCATTTCCTGTCCTTGCCAGTGACTATTTGAATCCTTTCAGGAGTTACCTCTAAAGTTACTACGGGGAAACAGGCTTTCATCCCATGACCATTCTCCAGTGCACACACAAAAGACTGGCATGAATTCATGGCCAGCCAAAGGCTTGGGGTGGCATTTTCTCCAATTCAAGCTAAAGAAGGGTAAAATGCAGGAATTCAGTTCTGCTGAGCATCTGGGGAGTTCTCCCACTCTAAGTTTCAGGCTGTATGTGTATGGGAGCAGGAGGGAGGCCTCTGAGGTACCTAAACTGCTGACTTCACTAGGGCATACGCTGCATCAGGTGTCAGAATCCAGATAAGGTGAGGGATATGTGAAGGCATGCCAACAAAAACAGCGGTTCTCTCAGTTCCAGTTTCAGGAGCTATGGCCTGGTGAAGAGAATGGTTGTAGCCTGTTAGGTGGTCTGCTGTCCAAGCAACAGTGATCATGTAGCCCTAGTTACTAGTGTCTGAACATCAGAACTACTGGGCCTAAAGGATCTTTGTTAAAAATCCTTGAACTGTTTTAGTGTGTGTGGCAGGACTTCCAATAGCAGCAAGAATATTTCTATATAATCCCTCACCTAGAAGTTTGCTTCAGATTTATAAACAAACTATTTTGGTTTTTGTGCTTTGGTTTATCCAACTTTAAAATGTATTAAATATTTACCTCGGTGGGGTGTTACAAGGGTTTAGTTCATTCAAGTGACGTGCCAAGATCAGTCGGGAAGCGTGCTTTTGGATAAAAAACAGACTTTTGGTGTTTTTCATGTGATAATGCTGGCTTTCTGCAAATACATACTCTTCATATTTTTTCACTTAAGCTTCTGGACAAAATTGCAAAACATTGAAAATAAAAATAGGAATGGTCATTTTGGGTAGCCTTCAAATGACATCTGCCTGGTTTTTCTCATGGATCTATCATAGTGCCTTGGCAGAAAAGTACATAGAGTAGCTGTGAGGTGGAAAACAGAACTTGTGATGAATTCAGAGCTTCCAGCACAGCGGCACCAGCTCAAACAACTGTAGCGCTAATACACTTCAGAATTGGAAACTCAAAAAAAATAAAAAAAAGTTAAAAGAAGAAAAGTATCTGTTTGCTGACTTCTCTTTTCAGAAGCATGGCTTCAGCCTTGTTTTCCTGTGGCAATCAATGATTCATGAATTTGGGACTAGAAAAAAACATTGCATGCCTGTGGTTTGTTTTGCACAATAACAGATTTCAAGGTGACAGGTGCTGGAGTGGTATGATAGATTGGGGAGAGCAAATCCAGTCTGGCTGGGTTTCACTGGAATTCCATCAGCCAGAAGGCCTCAGACATTTTCTTGGTGTAGACCCCACCTTAGCAGAGAAAATGTGTTATGCCCATTCCTCTACATCACCTCCCTCCCATCCGTAATCAGGAAACATTCCTGTGGCCACCCAGGCAAATACATACATAGGAAAGTAATATAAGGAAAGTATTTCATGAATTCTTAGCTGTCTTTTAATCTAGAAACTGAAAACAAGGAGTTTAGCCAGACACAAGTAACTGGCCAGGTCTGTGTGGAAGAGCAGCAGTCCGTATATCACATCTCAGTGATCTCAGTCTTACAGAATGCTGTGGAGCAGATGCTCCACATCCTGCTGCTGCCAGCCGCTGTGCTCATTGTATTTTCTTGGTCCTTACACTGTATCTGGCCTACTTGAGCTCGTTTTAAACATAACTTGGGATTTGCTTGCCTTGACAGAAACCCTACGTCTGTAAAATCCCTGGCTGCACGAAGCGGTACACGGACCCTAGTTCCCTCAGGAAACATGTCAAGACGGTGCACGGGCCTGATGCCCATGTCACAAAGAAGCAGCGCAACGATGTCCATCCCAGGCCACCGCCGCTCAAGGAAAACGGGGACAACGAGGCAAGCGCCAAGCAGAGCAACAAGGCTTCAGAGGAGAGCCCTGAGGCCAACAGCACCACGAGGAGCATGGAGGATTGCTTACAAGTCAAAACAATAAAAACGGAGAATTCTGTGGTAAGAGCAGTTGCTCTTGGCAGGAATGACGTGGCCTCTCATTTCTCCAGTGCAGTGGGGGCGTGAAGCATTTGCATGCCATTTATCTCTCCGGGCAGTTGCCCTTCACCTGCCCACACCCTAGAGTTCACATCCAGAGATGAAACTGCGGGTCAGGGCACAGTCCAGTACGTTTTGTACCTTCCTACTTAGCATCGCGAATTCCCACCCTCATAGTCATAGGGACCATGTGATGCCCAGTGTTGAGCTTGGCCTCCTTGTGCTGTGGAAGTGGGTAAAACTCCAAAGTGTTGTGGTCAAATGAGCTATACCTACCTCACTGATTTAAACTGAGCAATAACCATAGAGCAAAGACTTCTTGAAACAGAAGTCCTGTCTTAAGCAGTTCCTTTTCTCCTCCTTCCTGCACCCTGCACTGTTTGTCTTTCCAGGCAGTTACCACACAACAGTTGTGGGGGCGCATCACTTGCTGTGTATTGTCTAATGAAGCCAGTGGAGATAAAAGTAGCTGTCTCAGTTTTGTTAGATATCTTAAAGCAAGTTAAATTCCTCTATCTTGCGCACCGTATACAGAAGCACAGGATCAGTGGGGTTGGCAGGAACCTCTTGATACTATCTAGTCAAACCTGCCTGGTCAAGCAGGGTCTGCTAGAGCAGATTGCTCAGGGATACAGAAGTTGAATACAAAACTCTCAGACTTTACAGAAATTTTTAGTGGGACAATGAGACAGGAGAGTGAAACCAGGAATAAACATGGAAGCAATACTGTGGCACACAGCTATAGGCTTACAATCAGCCATAATCATGATTTACAGCCACGTGAGCAGCCACCAGCTGAAGCAAAGACCATTTATCAGCCTTCTGGCTATTACAACAGCTCCTCAGTAAGCAGTAGTGCGGTCAGTGGTGCTAAAGAGGGGTGTACAGTGATGAGTCTGAACCTCTTCCACCCCATGCAGGGAGCCCACCTGCTCCTCAGCACACCACTGTAAGTGGAGGAAATAGAGAATTGCAACACATGGGTCACTTTTGTCATTCAATGTTTCTCTCTACTTTCATACCCAAAGTTCTGGTCTGCTGTACCAGCTAAGAGTGGAGCAGGGTGTGGGGTGGATACAGCAGAAAGGACCTTCACTTGGCAAAGGGAGGTGTTCACATAGTCTCCAGACTTCTCACTAGAGCTGAAAGGACTTTCTACTCCAAAATATATATTTTCTTGATATGAATCCAGACTAAAAGATTGTTGTTCCTTTGGAACAATGTGCCCTGAAGCTACAAAGGTTTTCTAAGAAGGGATGTATTGTTGAAAAAATTGCTAATGAGCAATGTGTTTCTGCTAGGAAGGAATTGAAGATTATCACATCCAAAGTGTCTCTAATGAACAAAAGAAACAGTTTTACTGTGATGAGGCTCTGTATTGAGTTAAAAAAGCTGAGCGTGAGAACCACTGGACAGAATGACCTCTCTCCAGTGCTCTTTCTCTGTGGTTTAGGGCTTTTATTAATATGGAAACAAGACATGATCACATCTCCCCACCTCATTTCTCCCAAAGGTGTGAGGTTATTTTCTTAGGGCTCTGTGCTATCAGGGTTGCAGCCAAGATGTCTTGCTGGCAATAGGACCATGATTCAGATGTCCCCTCTTCTTCCTCCATCCAGTGTTGCATACGTCCCTCATGCACATCTGATGGGCAGTGTCTGACCTGGTGGGCCCATGTACAGCTCCTGTTTCCTGGTTAAGGTCAGGGTGTTGGGAGGGATACCATCACTCTGAGGTTCCCTGTTTTATTCCATCTTTGGGCCTCATCCCAAACCCATAGAGATAGGTAGGAATTCTCTCCTAGGGGGTTTTAGATAGGTTCCCAAAGAGGGAAGGCTCAGGTGACTAAGTACAGGAGAGGGGAGATGTTGGCAATTTGTGTTGTACTCTGCATTCCCCACTTCCTTCTTTTACTAACATGGTCCTTTCTGTTAACACTGTCTTTGTCCTAACAACCTGTTCTTTATTCCCACGTACCCTTCCTTACTCTACCTTCCTAAGGACAGTCGGTACTAAGGTGAGCAAAGAAATCCTTTGTATTATCACAGCTCTATAAAGCATGCTTTCCTGCAAACCTCTTGTCTCCAGCTAGTCCCTGTGGGGTGGAGGCAGAGGCATGCAGAGAAATGGGGAGGAGGGCCAGGGAATATTTGCTTGAGTACAGAAAGGGAGAGGACACAACATTCAAGGACTCCCTTTGCTGCCTTTCTGCCATCATCACAATTTGCCATTAAATCCTGGGATTATAGTCTCTGTCATCCCAGTTGATGAGCAATGAGGCCATCAGAGCCAGGTAGCCTTGCAAAGTTAAAACACTTTATCACCCTTCATTCCCACCTTGGCCTGTGGCAAACACTGCCTTTTCAAAACTCCTGTTTTTTGCTGGAGAATGGGCCTCGAGCAGAGAAGCCAAGCATCCTGTCCAGAAGCAGCAACAGCTACCTCAGAGCACGTTCAGTCTATTTAATGTGTGTTGCAGATAAACTACACGATGTAAAATATGATTCCTAATGTAAATAAAATAAATACTTACGGAGCTTATCTGCCTTATCTGCAAGTGGGAGTTTGCAAATGGCGAACCAGATTTTTACCTGGCTGGGATGTTTGTCTGCTAACCTAATTATACATTATGGTATTTTAAAGATAGAAATGGGTCATGTCTGAAGTACTTAGGCCTCGATCCTATGTTAGGTAAGCCAGCACTTGCTTCAATATGCCTTGCACAACTAGGTAATGTGCTGCTTTTCTTGAAGAAGCATCTGTCCTTAATCTTTCAGGGGAGCAGCATTTGATTTTTCTCCATCGTCCAGTTGAACCCATAGTTTTCCAGCTGTGAGGTGATGCTCTGCCCTCCTCACCCAAGGAAAGGGCCCCTGCCCTCTGGTAGAGTTGAGATGCTGCAGCAGGGAAGGGTAGTGAGTGAGGAGAACCAAGCATGTAGAGCCCACTGGGGAAGTAGGGCTTCTGGTTTCTTCTCATGTTTACATCTGCCCAACTCTTCCTCTTTTCCTCTCCTAAGATGTGTCAGTCCAGTCCTGGTGGCCAGTCATCATGCAGCAGTGAGCCATCACCCCTTGGCAGCACCAACAACAATGACAGTGGAGTAGAAATGAATATGCACAGTGGGGGAAGTCTGGGAGATCTAACAGCGTTGGATGACAACACTCCTGTTGTGGACTCAACGGTCTCCTCTGGTAATTCAACAGTCAGCCTGCAGCTAAGGAAACACATGACAACAATGCAACGACTTGAACAGCTCAAGAAAGAGAAACTCAAGACAGTTAAGGATTCCTGCTCATGGGTGAACCCAGCTCCACAAGCCAGAAATACCAAGCTGCCTCCCATCTCAGGAAATGGTAAGCCCTGGACCTGGGCCATGTGTTGTAGGAACCCTCCAGAATCTGATACTCATTTCTTAACCAAGAGTCTGTCCTGGAGGAGTCTCATTCCTTCCTGCCTCTGAGTCAGCCCCCGATGAATAGAGATAACAGGTAAAATGGAGAGCTTGGGTGTAAACACAGCTGTCTGGTGATGTACAGCAGAAACCCAAATGCTCACTGCTACAGAGCTGTGAAGCGAGACAGAAGTGTTGGTGTCCTTGTTTCTGGGTTTGCCCAGGACCCAGACATAGCTGTCCTCACTGTTCCAGTGGCAGACACAAGACTGCTTGGTTTTTTTTCCAGCAGTAACAGTTCCCAAAAAGTCTGATGATCTTTGAGGTCTCTTCCAACCTAAACCATTCTATGATTCTATGATGTGCTTCCTGGGAGACTGCTGGAACACAACATCAAGCCAGACAAGCCCTCCATCTCTGATCTTACTCTGACACAACTTGTGTCACTTAGAGAGCTCCTGGCTATTGCCTACAGTTCTCTATGCTAGCTTCCCACTGACAAGGAATTCCTGATAAAGGCATCTTTATGACCATTCTGTGCTCTTTGAACTTTGCCAAAGATGTCCCAAGGCATAGGGCCTCGGCTATGCTCAGTCTCAGAGCTTAGTTTATTGGAGCTTCTTGGGTTACTCTGGAAAGAGCCTTTGCCAGTTTTGGGGCACTTAGCCTTCTATCCACGAGTGCTGTGCAGCTGTCCTAGCAAGCAGTCATTGTTGTAGCTACATGCAGTCCCTGTGGCACTGTCACACCAGTCCAACTCTTTTGCTACTAAGAGAAGCCCATGCAGAGGCACTTCCTCAGCAGCAGAGCATCAGCAGGGTACGCACTGCAAAGGTTCTACGGCAGAGAATTCTTGTCTTCTCTCCCCAGCCTTCTCACTCTGTGGTCATGCACACAGAGCTGGAGGCAAAGCTTTGAATTCACTGGCAGCAAATGAAACTCATTGTCATTACCATAAAATACTTGGGGGTGGTTTTTGAGTGTCTGTATTCTGGCATCAGGAGCACTACCAAGTAGAATTTCTCAGCTAACTAAACATTTTCCTTTCCTGCAATCTTTCTCTCAGGCTCTATTCTAGAAAATAGTGGTGGTTCTTCTGCTACGTTGCCTAATCCCAGAATAATGGAGCTATCTGTCAATGAGGTTACCATGCTGAACCAACTCAATGAGCGCCGTGATAGTACAACAAGCACCATCAGCTCCGCCTACACCGTCAGCCGTAGATCGTCGGGGATCTCCCCATACTTCTCCAGCCGCCGTTCCAGCGAGGCTTCGCAGCTTGGGCACCGGCCCAATAACGTGAGCTCTGCCGACTCCTATGACCCGATTTCGACTGACGCCTCTCGTCGGTCAAGTGAGGCGAGCCAGTGCAGCGGCATGCCGGGTCTGCTGAACCTCACGCCAGCTCAGCACTACAGGCTGAAAGCCAAGTATGCTGCTGCCACAGGGGGCCCTCCTCCGACTCCCCTTCCAAACATGGAGAGGATGACCCTCAAGAATAGGATCTCACTTATGGATGGACCAGATCCTACCTTGCCCTCTATCCGGCTCCTGCCAGGACCCAGGCGTTGCAGCGATGGCAACACCTACGGCTACCCAACAGCTGCATCATTTCCCCATGAAGTGACAGGCAACTGCACAAGACGGGCAAGTGATCCAGTAAGGAGGCCTGCTGGAGATCCCCAGGCCTTGCCACGAGTTCACCGCTTCAACAGCACCAACAGCATGAACCCCTTCCATCAGCCACACCCTGTGGACAGGAGGAATTTTGGTCTCCAGAGCTATGGACGCTCAGATGGGAGCCTGCCCCGGCACACATACTCTCCTCGGCCGCTGAGCATCAGTGAAAATGTCACCATGGAAGCCATGTCTGGGGAGGCAGAGGCACCCATTGGAGATGATGACATTATGCTGCCAGATGATGTGGTGCAGTACATCAAATCCCAGAGCAATGGGACGGTGGCTGAGAGCACTTCCATGGGATACAGCAACGAAATGCAAAGCTTCCAGGGAAGTGGGAAGCTGCAGGCTCCAGCCTTTCCTGGCCAGCGCAGGATGGCAGTGGCCGATGCGAGCATGAGCCACTTGGGACCCATGATGGCAGAGTGTCCCATGAGCTTTGATGCTTCCTCTGACATGAATAAAAATAACATGCCTGTCCAGTGGAATGAAGTTAGCTCAGGTACAGTTGATATCATGTCCAATCAGTCGAAGCAGCAGTATTCACAAGGAAACTTATCAGTGGTCCAGCAGAAGCAGAACTTTGGTCAGTACCAGAACTACAACCAGCAGCAGATGCAGATGCAGGAGAACAGTATGAACGTAACACAGCAGACCTTTATGCAAAGAAACATAGGCATGGATGGGCAAAGGCTAAATTGTATGCAGCTGCGGCAGCAGCCAATGAACCTAGGCCCCAGTATGAACCCTGATCTGGACTTGCATACAGGCTATAACCAACCTCATCAGATGTTGAGCCCCAGTGCAATCAGTGGCAACCCAAATCAGATCTCTCCTTCATGCAGCAGTATGGCAGCAAAGTCTGGGCCCCACCTTCACCCTCAACAAATGGACATAACAACTGACCCTTCCTTAATGGTCAGCAGTAACAGCGAGCGCACGATGCTGGGCCAGGTCATGCACGATCCAGGTCAGCAGAACTACTCATCTCAGCCAACCCACTTGAATTTTCCCATGGCTCAGGAGGCCTTTCAGCAGCCTATGATGACCTCTAACCAGACCAACTTTGAGCCTCAGCAGAGCATGATGGGCTCAGCTACACAGGCATATCCTTCTGGCATAGTCCAGCCTCGTCCTCCACCTGAACCAAGTCCAGCCAGCAGACCCCGAGGCCTCCGCACAGTCCAGCAGCTGGGCTACATGAGAACTCCCCACTCTACAAACACCATCAACTCAGGCCAAGAGGCTTCAGAGGCCATGCATAAAAGAACCAGCGACATGTTGCCAGCACCAGTCCAGCAGTGCGTAGATGGCACAAGGGAAAACAATTTGATGTACTATTACGGTCAGATCCACATGTATGAACAGAACAGCAATGTCGATAACCATGCGGACTGCCGAGTCAGGCAGCAGCAGTGCGCGCTCAGCAAGCCAGCCACTCTGCCATCCCCAGGTGCCAACCAGGTGTCCAGCACGGTGGACTCACAGGGTCTTGAGCCACCCCAAATAGATTTTGATGCCATCATGGATGATGGGGACCATTCGAGCCTGATGTCAGGAACCCTGAGCCCCAGTATCCTGCAGAACCTCTCCCAGAACTCCTCTCGTCTGACAACTCCACGAAACTCTGTGACACTGCCCAGCATACCCGCAGGAATCAGTAACATGGCAATAGGTGATATGAGCTCCATGCTAACCACACTGGCAGAGGAGAGTAAATTTCTGAATATGATGTCATAACACTAAAGCACAAGGCCTTAGCGCTACCCAAGGGGCTCTGCATGAAGCAGTTTTATGAATGTGCTTTACAAAAATAATCTTTCACTAGAGTAGATTTTTTTTTTTTCATAAGTATTAAATACGTTAAAGGGATTTGAAATGGAAATTTTACAAAGCCTATGTACAGAATTATGTAAACTATATCCAGGCAGTTCAGCATCACAAAGGTGCACCTCTAGTATTATTTTTCAGCTTGGTTTCCCAGAGCACTGAACAGTTTCATCACCAAGCTAGGAGACAACATAAGCGTGGTTAGAGATTAAACCCTCCCTCCCCAGCAGCCCTGTAAATAGCACTCCCATTTTCTGTTGGTTACATTTGCAAAAATTTCCATTTTCAGCCTGCCCCAGAAAGAAATGGGAGGATGTGGTTTTGATCTGAATAAAAGCCATACTACTTATTTTGCTCTGATGAGAGTAGGGTTTAGTTACGTCTCCAGACAAGCCCTCTGCCAGCAGTATTGTTTTATACCGTAAATACCTTTATACTTTGCAAAGATTATTAATTCCAAACAGCTTCTCAGCAAAGTGCCTTACCATGCTTTTGTGTTCGGTAGCCAAGACCTCTCTTCCTTTAAAAAATCAGCTATAGTGTATTGCCAGAAGCGTATATAAAATGTACATTTATAAAAACATAGTGGTGTTTCTGAGAAAACATTGGAAAGACACATTGATGAGACACATAAAAGGTGAATGCACACTTTGATCAGATGTGTTTACAACATGGTTTGTATCATGTGCAGAGTGAAGCAGAGGCCTGGGAACAGCAATCACTGGGAAATAATCCCCCGTGGCAGGAAGGCTCCAGCCTGCAGACTGACACTCGCGCATAACTTTGCGCCCTCTGAGCGCGGTGACTTTCTGCAGGGGACCCGCGTGGATCTTTCATGTCAGATCTCTGAAGCACACATTACCAGTTCCTTGTGCAGCTTTGCAACAGCTTTGCTTTCTCTTGAGTTTTCCATGCGGAGGTGCTCATATACAAAAGTAGTGGTGGTGGAGAGAGTTTTACAGTCGTTTCAGCCTGGTTCACACTGTGCTAGCATTGTAGGAGCTGATTTATCTGATGAGGGTTTGTCTTCATGCAAGGCTCTGCCTGGACTCCATGCACACAAAAGGCATGTGGCTGCACTGATGGGAGGACAAGCATGAGCTCATGTACCCTGCCCCACAGAGAGGCTTGTTGGTAGGCACCCAGCGTTACATTAATGTGGACCACAACCTTGTTCCGCATGAAAAGAACTGTTGTATTCCACCAAATATACCCTGGGCAACCTGGGACACAAGATTGGCTAATGCTTTGTGCTATAGTATACAGCTTACTCTCTGTACCCAGCCTGGTTCAGTTCAGCACTGCACCTGCAGTCTGGATAGTCTCAAAACAGGTGTGAGTCAAAACAGTAGTTCATTCAGTGAGAATCTGTTGGAAATGTCCCTTGGGGAAGAGGTAGGAGGAGAAGGGCTTCCTAAAACCTAAACCTCCACTGAAATACAACTGTTTGTAATAATGATCAGCTGTTTCCAGGCCAGCCCCACCTGGCATTGAAGTAAATCTTGGTTGCATTATTTATTTTTGCTGTTGTTAGGCAAAAAGGTAGAAGTGGTGGGTTACACCTACTTTGGAAGGAGGCCTTAGCTTCTGCTTAACTTCTGATGGCGTTGGACAAGGACAGCTTTCTTCTTCCTGCTCTTCCTGCATCAAATACGTTTTATGTTGAAGGGCAGAGGACAAGTTTGATACAATCCCCGAACAGATTCTCAGTTTTATCAGACAAGCATCTGCAGAGCTTCACCCTCTTCTTCCCCTCATATGAATGTGATGTTCTCACTTCCGTTTGACACCATTCCCTGTACGGGACAGGGACAGCTCTATAAAGGTGCTTTCTGGTGTCCCTGCTTTTGTTTTTTTGCACAAACTGACATCAGACTTACTGTTCCCAGCATGACCAGGGGCTGGCATGAAAATATTACATGTTACCTCCAGTCAAACTTTGCAAATATCAGATACACCAGCAACCATGCTTGGCAGAAGAGCTGGGACAGCACCGCTGCCAGATAGCCCTAGCTACGGCTGGTGCAGGTAGGTGCTGCTCAGCATCCTGCAACCACACTCATCCTCATTCCAATTGCAGAGGGTACACACAGAATGCTTTTGCTCCCACCCTTCATCCCTCAAGGACCCTGTGAATCCTGCTGATGTCCAGGGTGCATGAGGAGAAGAAAGCAAGGCAAGGTGCCTGGCTGTTTATTTGTGTCTCCTGTGAAAGTTGTGTTTAAAGGGATTGTTTTATAGTCCACTGTATATATATTCTTCTGCAGTTTCTGACCTTGCTCTTGCCTTTGCATATATGAAAAGAGGGCAGTACATGTTTTAGGACATTATATATAGTCTTGGACACTTGGAGTACAACTGGGCATCTCATGTGCCAAATGGATCAGGCTTTCGTGTGTCCTTCAACTGCTAGTCTGATTTTTTTTCAACAGCAGCACAGGGCAACGATGGCTACTGATGTCCTCTTCACAGATAATGTCATTAGCAAAAGATCACATACAAAAGCAAAATCAAATTCCAATGACTTGAGATTTCTCAGACCTTCCAGTGGTGGTCTTCCTTCATTAACTGAAAAAGTATTATAATAACCATTCCGGCACTGTATATATTATGTATAGAAGACATCATTACTAAAAGTACTGTAGGTGAATTGTTCTGTCAAATTTATATCTTAAGAACGTTTTTAGCTGTTTTCTACATCATAAGAATGGAGGTAACGTGCTGAACCTGTATATAAACCTTTTGTACATTAAAAAGTAATTTTTTTCATAATTCCTCGTGCCTGTGGTTACTGCTTTTTATTGGCAATGATGATTGGTCTTGAGCATAGTTGGTTTGACTCTGCTGGTGCTTAGGAACAGCTGGTGATGAGCTGTATAGGCCTGGTGTGTGAGTCACTGCATGGGTGCATAATGGTCTTGGGTTGAAGAGCTTCCAGTCAGCACAGGGAGGGAGATGGCAGAAAGAGAGGCCACAGGGCTAGAGTGTTGCTGCAAGCACAGCCATGGTGCCATGGTGTCTTTCACTGGATTCTTGGCAGAAGTGATTTGAAGGAGGATGACAGCGCAGCAGAGACAGCACAGGAGAAAGGCCTAAAACAAAGGCTGGGGAATTTTGGCAATCAGAAGATTCATGGCAAAATGGCTTGTTAGCCATCTTTATCAGTGTCCAAAAGGAGACAGAAGCAGGGCAAGTCAGCAGAGCTGTGATGAGCCACGAGGGTGACAAGTTGAATATTTGGTTTGGGAAAAGGAAAAGTTAATATGTACACCATGTATGTGATGGGAAGCAACAATCTGGTGAGCAACGTATACATCAGTTGAGATTCAGTTAGTATTTAGCCCAGCTCATTGATGACAAATATTTAATTTAACTGCAGCAAGAGTTAGGTCAGTGACTCAAGAGACTGATTTTCAACTTGGTTTCATAGAGGTGAGTTGGTGTGGACAGGGCTAGATCTTTAAATGATGATAGGAAAACTGTAGAAGTGATCCTCTTGGACATGGCAATGACTTTGAAATAAAGTCAGCTGTTGAGCAAAGCAGTTTCCCAGTGGATCAGCTGTGACACTCGGTGCAAATGAACCAGCAAGTTCATGCAGAAGCAACTGAAGGATACGTCCTCATGTTCCTCCATGCAGAATCTCTGCTGAGTTGATGGGTACAATCAGGTAAGTTGGTGACAAATCCTTACCCAATCATCAGGGTTCCCTCATAGCCTGTTGTCACGGGACTGGGCTAATCAAACACAGTATCCCGTGGAAGGAGGGGGTCTTGGCACCCCCCTCACCGGTTCCTTGGGTTTCGATCGGCAGAAAAAGACACGAATATCGCTTAAACGTCAGGTATAAACGTTTAACAACCAGGACAGGGGAAAACAGAGAGCTTACACGCGAGACAAATCCCGATCGCGCCTATGAGCATCCGCGGAAACGCGAGGCAAAGGGGGGAAACACGCCCCTTCCCGAACCGAGGGGGGGAAAACCGCGGAAGGAGGGAGACCGATTTAAGGAAAACAGAAGGAGGGATTAGAAAGAGGGAGAGAAGGGTCAGCCTTGCCGCTTAGAAGAACTGCCTGCTGTTTGCTGCCTGCTGCCGTGCACGTGGCTGGGCTCCTCAACAGCCACGGCAGGGGACTACGATGAGCGAGGGGAGTGAGGAAGAGCAACTAACGGTTGCTGTGCCCCCCCCTTAAATACCCTCGGAAGCATGAGACTGAATGACAGGCACTGCTGGCCAATGGGTTTAAAGCTCCACGCCTGTGTGCTGTCCAGGGCATCCCTGGCTCCAGGGGGGGGATCTGCGTGGGATGCCCCCTTGGACGGTAGGGGGAGGAGAGAGCCCAGAGGTTGGGCCAATCCTAGGGTATATGCCACCCCATACCGGGACACCTGTGGCAAGAGACAGAATGTTTAAGACATGTAGAATGGGAGTGGATTTTCCTCTGGAAGACATCTATAACTCTCTTCACTGATTGCAGAGAAACCCCATGTAGCCAATTTAGTTTAGATTTCTTCTTTAGTCGGGTGAGATGCATCCCACACTCCTGTGAATCTTTTGCACTGATATAGTCACCTTCAGGCCAGTGTGAGGCTGAGCTAGTGAACAAGAGGTTGATTAATGTGCTAATGATCCTGATAGTCTGCAAATCCATTAGACAAATATCACACCTCTATACTGTCCAAGAACTACAGAAAAAAAATGCAGTGCTATTATTGAAAGGATATTGTTGAGAGCTTTTCTATTGACTAGAGGCTTTGGAGACTCAGATCAGCTCCTACTGCTTTTCTACTTCAAACACTTGAAGTGGGTTTCTAATCTAGAACAAATGCTGCTTTTAGCTTATACTCACTTCAGAGTTCAATCAGGGCATGCCTCTGGCTGTGTAAGAACATATTTAAACAGGGCTAAGATTTCCTAGGAGCCCACCCAAAGTCATGTACCAGCGTGCGCATTTTTACTGCTCAGCCATCCTGGTGTAAATGAAGATCAAGAGGCTCATTGCTCCTATTGTGAACGAATAATAACCCTTCTGCAACAAATGCTGTTTATAAACCAGAGCTTGGAGTTTATACTACTGTGGCAGCTGCATAATACTCAATTAACCTTCTTTTTAATCAGTCGTATCCCTTATGAAAACAAAGCATCCTAACAAGGTTGACTTTGACCCTTTCTGGTGAATGTTAATCTCACTCCATTCCCAAAACCATTGAGGAAGAATAAGATCCCACTCTGGTTAAAACCATCACAGCTCTTTAATATTGCACTAATATCTCAGGTTTTCCTGAAGGGGAGGAAAAGCCCATAAAAGCTACCGCTGCTGGACCTGACTGCACTTGTTGAGAGCAGTCTCGTTCCTACAGCTCTTTATTGCAGTGGTCTCAGTAGGGATGACATAGGAGTTCTTGTTCTTTACGAGCTGTTGGATCTACTTGGAGAAGCATAAGTGTTGTAAATAAATGGTGTGGTTTATACTATTGGAAGGACAATTTATGACCAACGAAGGCCTCTTACAGACAGCCACTTAACTTGTAAGTAAAATGACCTAACACTTAAGAAATTGAGAAGCTACAAAACAACCTGTGTTGTGTCCAATATACTTATTTCTCCTTGATTTATGTTTCATATAAAACTTGACATGGCTATATTAAATACATTTGGTGTGGAAAAAAAAAAATTAAAAAATAACAAAGTGATGCTTTCACACATGCTGAAGGTTTGTGACTACTGTAGCTTCCTCCAATTGCTCTTGCACCTCTGGTTCTTTGCAAAGGCACCTTTCCCTCTTTATTTCCATTTATCCCACACTAGTCTGTCAGGTATGTTGGAGTCATGGTGGCTTACCTGCTGATAACTTTGAAAAAGCTGCTGCACTCAACAACAGTGCACTTGGCATCAATGGCTTACTGAATAGCAAACTCTGTACCTGCTGTGTCTGTCCTCCAGAGACTAGTTTGCCATCACGCTTTTACTATCATTTGTAAGACAGAATCAGCAAGGAGCAGCAGGCATGGCATCAAGCCCTGAAAGGCAGCTCCTGCACCAGGAAACAGGGCATGGAGTGATGTAAATCTTTGGTCTGGGTTGCTCTGGCTAATCTTAAGAGCAGCCCAGCCTAGTCTCCATAGGGAAAGGATGCTTAAGGAAGGACTTGACAGCAAAGATTGGTCTGATGCTCTAAATGCCTTCCAAAGGAGTCTCTCTTTCCCTTTCCTTCTCTATTTGCTGTACAGAAAGCCTACAGATAAAGACAACCTTCAAAAATAGCCCCTCTCTCCCCTGCCACTGAGTTTTCTGTTCCTCTTAAGGAATGACCCCAGGGTGCTTTGCCCATTCAAACACTCTCTGCCAGGCTTTGACACATAAGCAGTTGCAATTTCTGACTCATGAGCATGAGGAACAGCTTTCCTGACACCTGCAGAGGGAATCATGCAGAAGAAGAGCACACATTTCACAGCTGGATGTTGGCCAAAGCACCAAGCTTCGTACTATAGTGCAATGGTAGTGATTAAAATAGATCAAATGAAATGAGAAGAGCAGCAGGGAAGGAAGCAAAACTGGACAAAGCTGGGCTAATGTTCTTCATGGCTTTGTGTCTCCAAGCATGTCTCCCACCCGTAAATTTGCAGGGCCTCTGAGGAGTTACTGGCCACAACGAAATCAAAACTAAGAAGTAATGAAAGTAGTGCTTATGTCAGTATAAAAGAGACTGTATTTGAAGACTTTAGATATGTACAGCTTCAGAAAAAGGGCTTTTGGGAACAAAAGTAGCAATTTTAGTTGTTACCTCTTTTGCCCAGTGTTCAGTTGAGCAGTCGTGCAAACAGCTATCACCTGAAAAGTGTCTGGTGGCACAGCAATTTGTATGGTGTTTGGAGGGCTCCAGCCACCTGCTCAAATGGAAGCAGTCACAGCAGTAATGCCAACCAAGGAACATCTGGGACTGATTCCCAATAAGCTTGGAAAGGCAAAGCAGCCGCAGGCCTGGAATCTGTAGGTGGGCTGCCCCACCCTTCGACAACACCAACATTCTACTCTTGGCTGCAGACCTCAAAGCAAAGGCACTCCCAGCCTCTACACCTCAGCCAAGCTGCAGGAAGCAAAGGTGCTTCTCCTTTTCTGCTCACTGTTTATTGTGAGCAAGAACCCAGTAATCTCCAGGTGGCTTTACTGGACCCATTTCCCAGCTGGCAAAGCAGCCCTCTGAGAAGGTACCTGCCTGCTGCACTTACCCATCTGACTGGCATCTTAGTAAAGTGTCTCAAATGACTGAAAAGTGATGTATTAATTTTTTTAATAGATACTTCTTTTTTTTCCCAGCAAAAATGTCTTGATGGAAATCATTTAACCTCTGTGTCACTCATCAATAATGATGATAAGTGAAATTCCATAGCACTACATGAAACACACAGAGGATTAAACATCACTCCAGGCACACTAAAAGTGGGAGATCTTGAGAGGTGAGAAAACAGGTTTTTCTCGGCTGGCCAAGAGGGTGTACCCCATGTAACACCAACACCGACTGAGAAGGGTGCTCCAAATAGTGATGCTAATCAGTTCCTGCAGGCCAGTGAATTTCCCTCGTTAGCAGCTATCCAAGAACTGATCAGATCTCACCTTGCTTGAGGAGCTCTCAGGAAATGATTGCTTGTCTTAGCAATGTCAGGAGATTTGTCAGTGAATGGGAAAAATGTTTTCAGGGAATAGAAACTGGGACTGAGCCAGGTGAAGGTTTCTACTTAATTGGGGTGGGGGGGGAGGGGGGGAAATTATCCCAGCCATTTCATCACTACCTTGAAGTGGGAGCATTTTCAACTGATCAGCAGTGGCCTAGGAGTTGAAATCACCAATGACACCAAAGTAGTTCAGAGGGCTTTTCTTAGAGAAAAGAGCCAGGTTTGTGGCCAGTGATCACTTCCCCAAAATTGCCAGAAATTGCTCAGATGATTTGAAGGGAAGTTTAAAATCTGATCCCATTGGCAACATTTAAGACGTACAAATAGTTAATCAACAATTAGCCTAAAAACATTCCACCTTTAAACCTTGAATTTAGAAGAGCTTGGGACTGAGACATGACTTCTCAAGTGGGCTTGTAGAAGTTAACATCAAAAGGATTTTCAGCTAAAATATTATCATCAGTACATTTCTTTGTTAATGTAAAATTAATTTAGCATGCAGAGAGCCAGGTTACCTTCACTATGGGTGAATCAGTACCAGAAAAATTCAGGTCCCCATGGAGCCCACTAGGAGCTCTTTTCCNTTGATAAATGAAGCTTTATATTTAGAGCAATGCACAATATACAAGCAGATATTTACAATGTATAACAGATATTTACAAATATATACAGCAAAAAGGTAATACTGAAACACCACACCCATCCCAGAGATCAAAATCCCTAAGAGGGGGTTTTCCAACCTTCTCTATCACCTTTCCCCCCTTCCCCAATCCTATCTCACCATCTGTTGATGCAGCAGATAGGCAGAGGTAGACCAGCTGGAGGGTTAGCAGTAGGAAAGAGGTTAGTGGAACTATTCAGAATTAGCTACAAAGGCAGAGACAAAGGAACCATGCAAGAGAAGCAGCAGCAGCCTCAGAGTGGTCTGAAACCATCTGCCTTATTTATATTTGGGTTACAATTCTTAAAACACTTTTTTTTTTCTTTCTCGGTAAAGCTGTGAGTGAAATGACATAATTTTCATTTCTCAGCCTATGGCCTGTTTTTCTAACTCAAATTCTCCAATTAGTTCAAACCAGCACACCACCCATGCTTTCCCTACAAAGTTGTTTCACTTGTAAAGAGTTGGGATTGAGCAGATCTCACAAAAGATGAAGGTGTATAACAAAAAGTCAGGGGTTGAAGGCCTTTTAGATTAGCATCATCCATCCTCATAACAGGAAAACCCAATTGTTAATGTTACTTAACATCATTCAGGCTAAAACACAATGTATTTATACTGTGCCACAATTAGATTAGATAAGGTGAAACATCTCTCCCAGCCCTTATTTCAGTGCTTGCACAAGGTACTTCAGGCAAAGAGCTGGTCCACAGGTGTTTCATCAGATTCAACAGTGCTCAGAAGGAGCTCATTTGGGACCACAACTGGTGAACAAAGTAGGAAGCTTTTCTCCCTTCACAATAGCCCCCATAGATGAAGGGGAGTAGGTTTATTTATTTTAAGATACATCAAACAGCTTTACCACTACTGAAAATAAATATATATTGCTGATTTTTGAAGAAAAATAATTACAGAACCATCAGGAGATTGCAACTGTGATCTTGGGCTTGCATACCTGCATCACTGCTCTCTACCAGATTAATCAAAACAACTGAAAGTAGATTGATTTATTTTTTTTTTTTAAATTCTCAAATGAACCAAACTGGGCATCATGCTGAAAGCCAAAGAAGATTTTAGCCCAGTATAAACAGTGCAAGCAAGGCAGCATAATTTGTCTCATTAGCTGTATTACTACAGAACCACATGTGAGTACCCAAGGAGAGTATGATGTTGGCAGTGGAGAAGGCAGAGCTTTCCTTTCATCTGTGCAGACCATAGAAATCCAGTCCTACAGCTCAGAACACAAAAATTCTCTACAAAAAATATAGCACCCATTGAGAAAAATCTTTTGTTTTTTTAGTGATAGTTATGGTGGGAGAGACAATCATGAGCATTGCATGAAGTGTAACAGAAAGCAAGCAAAGAAGGAGGCATTCTAAGCTTAATGACAGAAGTTGCATCACCTGGGCAGGATGGACAACTGAAAAACCACTAAGACATATAGCACAATTCATAGATTCATGGAGTGGTTTGGGTTGGAAGGGATCTGAAAGATCATCTAGTTCCAACACCCCTGCCATGGGCAGGGACACCTCCTGCTAGATGAGATTGCTCACTGCCTTATGCAACCTGGTCTTGAACAGCTCCATGGAGGTGGCATCCACAACCTCCTTCGGCAACCTGTTCCAGTGTCTCACTGCTCTCAATGTAAAGAATTAGTTTCAAATATTGAGTCTAAATCTGCCCTCCACAAGCTTCAATCCATTCCCTCTCATCCTATCGCTACAAGCCCCTGTACAATGTCCTTTCCCAGCTTTCTCACAGGCCACCTTCAGGTACTGGAAGGTTGTATAAAGTCTCTCTGCAGCCACCTTTTCTTTCGGCTGAACAGCCCCAGCTGTCTCAGCCTGTCCCCAGGGAAGGTGCTCCAGCCCTCTGATCATCTCCATGACCCTCCTCTGGACTCACTCTAGCAGGCTGCTTTCCTTCTTATGCTGGGGGGGGGACAAGAACCTGGGTGCAGCACCCTAGGTAGTGTCTTCATGAGAGCAGAGGGGAAGAATCACCTACCTTAACCTGCTGGTCACACTTCTTCTGATGCAGCTCAGCATATGTTTGGCCTTCTGTGCTGCAAGTGCACATTACCAGCTCATGTTGAGTTTTTAATCAATTGACACCCTCAAGCCCTTCTCAAGACCACTCTGGTGCCATTCATCATTCATCTTATATTTGTGCATGTAATTTCCTCAATCCAGGTGTAGGACCTCACTAAACTTCATGAGGTTGGCCTAGACCCTCTTCTCAAGCCTGTCCAAGTACCTCTGGATGGCATCCCCTCCCTCCAGAGTGTCAGCTGGCCCACACAGCTTGGTGTCACCTCTACACTTTTTGAGAGTGTACTCAATCCCACTATCCATATCACTGTTGAACAACACAGGACCTAATAGCAACCCCCGAGGGATGCCACTTGTTGCCAGTCTCCATTTGGACATGGAGCCATTGACCACAACTCTCTAAGTGTGGCCATCCAGCCAATTCCTTATCCAGGAAGGGGTCCACCCCTGAAGTCCATGATTGTCCAGGGTCATTACCAGGATGTTATGAGGACAGTGCCAAACACTTTAGACAAGTCCAGGTAAAAGACATCAGCTGTTCTTGTTTTGTCCACTGATTCTGTAGCTCCATCATATAAACCCATCAAGTTCATCATGCATGAGTTGCCCTTGGTAAAGCCATGTTGTTTGCAACCAATAACCTCTTCTTCATTTTCAGTATGCCATAGCAAAGCCTTCAAGAGGATCTGCTCCATGATCTTGCCAGGCACAGAGGTGAGACTGACTGGCCTATAGCTTCCAGGGTCTTCCTTTTTTTTCCCCTTTTTGAAGATGGTGCTGATGTTTCCCCTGTCCAGTCAGTAAAGACTTCACCAGATTGCCATGACTTTTCAAATATGATGGGCAGTGTTTTGGCAACTTCATCTGCCAGTCTCCTCAGAACCTCACTGGGTAGATCCCATTATGCCCCGTGGCCCTGTGGGCCCCAGGTCTCAGACCTGATTGCCACATGCAGCAGGTGGATCTTCCTTTTCCTCCTTCCTGCCTTTGTTTTCTGGAGCAATAGAGGACCGACAGCAAGGTCTAAACACCCGCAGCCTTCATGATGTGCTTAAGGACACATACAATGAAGGACAGCTCAGTGTATTATCCCCGTGTCAGAAAGAAACAGGTGCAGCAAGTCAGAGTATAGCCCACCTTATCCTATCATCTAAAAGATCATACGAATATATGGGAGTCACAATGACCCTTTGGATAGAGTTTGCTGGCAGCCATGTGCATTTCTTTATTTGTTTTACAGCGTATGTGATGAGACAACGCTGGTACCATTGAAGCTCCAGACAAGAGGCAAATATCTCATTTAAAAGTTTATTTTAATGAAGTCACAATAAGGCCTCCAGCTGGAAAGGTTATTTATTAACCTCTTATTTACAAATTGAGCCCTCATTTGAAAATTAAAGCATTGTAATTTAATATTAACCCACGTGTCAGAAAATAATGAGACAAACTACAGGGAAAATTGCATTCCATATTGCAAGAGACCCATTTTATTTATAATGACCAGGAATACAAGTCATGCCAACATTGATGGATCATACTTTAAAAATCTTGATAGCTCATTCATTTCTATAATTATATTTATTACAAATTAAATAAGTTGAGGACACCCTTGATATACAAAGAGACAAAATTAATTTGTGAATCAGTATTAATCTGTCATCAAACTAAATGAACTCCCTTTCTGGCAGTCTACTGAATGCAATATACTGTACCAGATTTTCTTTGATCCTCAGGGTATAGATTCAGTGGGAGCGCAAGTCCAAACTGTTGAAGGAACATCTCTTCGCTTGGATGTATGGGATTTCTCAGCGTGGCTTTTAAAGTCAAGAGGTGAGGCTACAAGAGAAAACTAACTTTCTTGGCTGATTTCTATAAATCTAAACAAATGCTAACACTTCAATGAGCCTGCAAGGACTCTGTCTCCAGGTGCTTCAATGCAGTCAATTTGTAGAGTTCCGTGGACCAAAATGTGACCAAGCTCTGCAGGCTGGTCTTCCCTCAGCCAGCAAACTAACCCAGCAGCCACGGCTGCAATGCCACTGCTTAGGCCGGTAGCAAAATGCAAGGTGCTTCCTGTGGTCCCTGTACCTAGATCACACTGTGAACCTGAAAAGATTTGTACAGTACTGCACTTTACTGCTGGCCTTTCCTGAGGCCTTGGGGCCAAACCCTGCTGTGCACAGTAGCAGCAGCACAATGTTGTTTGTGATGGGCTTCAGCCCTAGCAGCGTGAGTGAGGCTCACTCCGCTTTTTCCAAGGGAGAAGCAGAAGTGGCTATTCAGACGTTCCTAGATGAGATTACAGACCCTAATGTCCAACAACTGCCACTGTGTTTAACTGAAACGTGTGCCCATCTGCTCTGGGGTTTTGTGCCTGTAGACACGGAGTTCTGCCAGCTTCAGGAGAGCTTGGGCTTTCCTCCAAGGTAGTAATTTTGGAGGGGAGAGGGGGAAAAAAAAGGCTGGTTAGAGCACAGCATCCCAGTGGACACAAAGTACAGCAAGACAGGTGGTGGCTGCATGTCCCCTTGCCTCCACCCTTCTCATCCCAGCACCATCACCTCAAATCAGAGCTGACAAGACCATATTTTGGTCTGTTCCTTTCCCAAATAGGACACCTTGTCTAAGGCAGCATAAGTGCTTACTTGTTTCTTTGTGGGGCAGGAACCATGCCTGTGTTTAGGATCTTCTTATTTTTTTTTCTCCAAAAAATTTCTTACTTGTTTTTCATTCCTTCTCCCTCAATGCACACCACCACTACCCTCCCTAGAAGAAAGTATACCAGCTCATCATCTCCGAGGCAAATTTTCAACTCCAGAAGGTTGTGCTCCACCCGAAATGGGCCAAAACACACCACGATAGTCTACTGATCTCTCCATGTCGTTTAGCAGCTAGGCTCAACTAATAAAGTGAAAGATGCAGAAATGTCATTTAGAATTACTGTCTGTAACTAACTAACTAACTTTGTAATGAATGAAAGGCCATATTGAGCTGATGCCTTAAAGACTAACTTCATCTCCATAAAGAAAGAAATATGACTCAAGCGGAGACAGCCTGCATGTAGCATTAACAAACCCTCTTTGTGCTTCTATACGAAAGACTGACACCAAGTGAGTTGTGCACTTGCATCAGCTGCATGTTATTTTGCTTTACTACTGATGACTCCACCTTAAATTATTCCTAAGGCTTTAGTTCTGCTTGCAGAGAGCTGGTGGGCCCCTTCTATAGGAGAAAGAGCTGTAAAGGTGTTTCTCAGCTAAAAAAAAAAAATTGTCTTAGGCTAAATCCAGCTACACAACAAGAACAGTACCTGGTTTAGTAATACAGCAGTAATTAATTCTGAATGCTCATAAAGGAAAACTCAGTATTGCCAGAAGAAATTATTTACACATCTTTATATGACAGTGTTTTTCCATTCACCTTTTTTGGAGCATTTCCCTCAAAACACATTAAGCCCATACATTGCTATTTAAAGAGCCTAATTCAACCCAGGCAATAATGACCCATAAATATTCATGATTTTGTTTTAACATTAAAATAACATCTGTTTCAAAACATCTGCAATCTGTTTTCAATGCTTCGGTAACATTTAAATTAACTGTAACTAATACAATAAACCACTATTAGGGATAATGATAATGAAAGATGCCCTATTAAGAGACAGGAACAACACAGAATTGGATGAAAAAGAAAACGAAGGGTGGAGGGGACGAGTCCAACGCTCACATACCACAGCTCCTTGGAACTTAAATCCACCTTAATGGGAGTTTCCTGTGTGTAGGACTATTGCTTAACTATTTCAGCTGCTGCAGCTCGGCTCTGCTTGGGTCTTGTTCAAATTTCCACGGCAAGAGCAGTAATCCATGGCCAGGCAGTGTAACTACTTTTAACGGGGTTGGGGGGAGGCTCATTCCCATCAGTTGAAGGGGCCCACAAAGTATTTCTGAGCTGGGAAAGCCAGCCACAATGTGCCCAGGGCTTTCCCAGCCAGATGTGGTTAACAAACCCATTAACCACTCCACCCACCAGCAAGATGTCCCTGGTGAGGGATGATGCCTGACGCTCCTGGGCACTGCCATGCTCCACAACATGGACTTAACCAAAACGGTTAACTTTTCCCCCAAAGGGTTATTGTTTTCTACTATGATTTCTCCTCCTTTTCTCCCCTTGGCTGGGAATGATTACAGCATGCACATCTGCATATCATTGCGAGGGTGAAGGTGAAGGTCAGATGTGTGGCCATGCCAGGGAGGAAGTTTCCCATCCTCTGCTGGTGGCTGCTGGTGGGCTGCCACTTGGCTCTCACCTCCATGAGACCCACACACAACTCATGCCCACAGCCCCCAGCTGGAAAGTTTTACTTGCATGGAAAGACTTGGTGGGTCATAAGTCATAAATCAATTTGTTTAAAAATTATATTTAGGGGTTTTGTGGTTTGTTTGGGTTTTTTTAAGCCAGCCCTCCCTCTTTGCCTCTCTCACTCCCCAACAAGAATTCAGGAGGAGTGTCTAATCTCCCAGACCAAACACAAAACGTCGGAGTAGCAAAAACAAGCAAGGATTGCAGCAGCTGGGCTTGCTCTTATCTGATGATTACTTAAAAAAAAAAAAAAAAAGAATCTTTTCTAAAATACATTCTTTCCGTTAAAAACAGAACCAGGACTTGCCACACATCTCTGCAACTTTGATGCAATAAGGACAGCTGTTTACACTGACAGAGCAACACCTTTTTACCCCCAAATCCTCAGGCAATCCAAAGGGGCCACTGCATAGGTACAAATAGCTTCAGGAATAACTCTGTGGCTGTTCATCTGCCTTGGCCTCAGCACTGCACCTCGGGCCAAATCCTGCATCTTGGCTGTGCTCCCAGCCCCTGGCACTGGGCTGAACCAGGTCCTGGCAGGCCACCACGGAGCCATGCCTCTGTGCCTTTCCATCAGTTACAGGAGTCCGTGGAAAGCAGAGCATAAATCCAAATCATTTAAAGTGTGATTAAGACTTCCTCTGATTACTGCTCTGCATGATATTGAATGCTTCGGCTGCGGGTGATTTACTGAAGCAATATATAATACACTGCATTCTGTTAACGGTCCCTATCAAGCACAGTCTAGCTCAATGAAGAAAAAAAAAAAATAATAAAGAGAGTCACGGGAAGAGAGAGAGAGCAAGCACTCTAAGAAGAAACCTCTCTGGATTCAAGGGAAATTGAAATATGTACATGGTAATCATTGTCCAAAGCTTTTAGCACTTCAAAAAGTGCCAGTCGCTAATACCACTGGCTAAAATCACCATTGCTTTGGTGGTTAATGGTCCCAGCGCCGCCCTCACTCTCCCCTTTCCCTCCACCACCACCTGAAAACTTTAGCATGGCTACTTGAAAGTAGACACTTGACTTTTGGGGGTTTTTTAATTGCTTTTGCAGCTTCAGGCTTCTTCAGTGGGATTTTTTTTTTTTTTCCCCCCCTCCATTTTATTCCAGCGTGAAGTTTCATTTTCACATTCTTTGGCAGAGGAGAGGATGTGCTAACAGTGTTTTGTGCATCACCACCAGCACCAAAACAGAGCAGAGGAGGTGAAACTGGTGGCATACTATATCCTGAAAGGGGTTGAACTGAGGCTGCCATTCCAAAAAAGAGAAAACAAAAAAATAAACACTCGGTGTAGTTCAAATACTTTTAATGATTTGGTTTTAACAGCAGAATTAGATTTTAGTTATGCAGGTAAGAGGTTTATTTATTTTCATATATGATATCAGATATATTATCTCTCCTTTAGGATGTGATTCAACGAGATGGTACCTCCACAGTAGGCTAATTTTAGGCATCATCTTCAATTAACACTGATCTCCATCACAAGCCTTCTAAAATAAGGTGGCTGACTTAGAAATGACAAGATTATAAATCAAATGTTTTATTTGACATTCACTTTTGAAGATCCATGTCTCCAAGTTCTTGAGTAGTTACTCCCCCAGCAGCCCTTCAATGGCACAAACATTGGAAATAATTATTTTTAAACCAGCAGCAATGGAAGCAGTTACACAAACATCCCTGACTCTACAACCTGGAGCTGTCACAAAACTCAGCCCAATGACCAGAAATCACAAGCATTTTCAGTGCAATACACAAAAAAGAAAAAAAAAAAAAAAAAAGCCACTTGAAAACACACATGGGATCTGGTTTGGTTTTCTCAGTTTCTAAAACTGATGAAACTAGACCCAATACCAAAACTGCTACTGATGAGAAGGACTTTTCTCCAGCTCTGATATTCTTTCATGAAAGTTGCAGATTTTGGTTTTCTGCACCACTGTAGGTAGCTGACTTAGAATTAGCCAGGTTGGAAGAGATCTCCGAGATCATCCAAACCAACCTATCACTCAGCCCCATTCAATCAACTAGACCATGGCACTAAGGGCCCCATCCAAGCTTTTCTTGAACACCTCCAGGGATGGTGACTCCACCACCTCCCTGGGCAGCCCATTCCAATGCCAAGCACTCTCTCTGTGAAGAACTTCCTCCTAATATCCAGCCCCTGGCACAACTTGAGACTGTGTCCCCTTGTTCTGTTGCTGGTTGCCTGGGAGAAGAGACCAACCCCCACCTGGCCACAACCTCCCTTCAGGTAGTTGTAGACAGCAATGAAGTCAGCCCTGAGCCTCCTCTTCTCCAGGGTAAACAACCCCAGCTCCCTCAGCCTCTCCTCACAGGGCTGTGCTCCAGGCCCCTCACCAGCTTTGTCACCCTTCTTCAGATACATTCCAGTACCTCAGTATCTCTCTTGAATTGAGGGGCCCAGAACTGGACACAGTACTCAAGATGTGGCCTGACTAGTGCCGAGTACAGGGGAAGGATGACCTCCCTTATCCCTTTATTGCTGATACAGGCCAGGATGCCACTGGCTTTCCTGGCCACCTGGGCACACTGCTGGCTCATGTTCAGTCTACTACATACCAGTACCCCCAGGTCCCTCTCTGCCTGGCTGCTCTCCAGCCACTCTGTCCCCAGCCTGTAGCACTGCCTGGGGTTGTTGTGGCCAAAGTGTAGAACCCTACACTTAGCCTTTTTAAATCTCATCTGATTGGCCTCTGCCCACCCATCCAACCTGTCCAGGTCCCTCTGCAGGGCCCTCCTACCCTCGAATGGATTGACACCTGCTCCTAACTTGGTGTCATCTGCAAACTTACTGATGATGGACTCAATCTCCTCATCCAGATCATCAGTAAAGATGTCAAACAGGATCGGGCCCAGCACGGATTCCTTACTGTCATTCTGTGATGTACATCAGTGCCCATGTGCGTTTTGCTTCCAGGAAGTGCACAGTGCAGCAAACAAGAGGTTGTTCTTGACTTTGCCCTGGCAGCAAAGAGCAAGACTACAGCTCATGTCTTTATTCTGCATCTCCTGGATTCCAGGCAGAAATGCCCCATGGTGTCAGTCAGGTTACACAGACCTCCTACCCTTGCTGTCAGCTATATCCCAAACATACTGCCACCACCAGAACTGCAAGAGAAGTCCAATTTACCTGCCATAGCCCAGCAAATGAAGGCTTGTTCTGGCTGGGGAGGCTCTACATGAGCATTTGGGTGGGAGGGTGGAGTAGTCACTGAGCTCACAGAGATGAAGAGTATGGCTACTGTGCTCTATCATGTCTAAAGCTCAAACAGACTTTTAACCTTTTTTTTTTTTTCCTGCAGACAATGTGGTGAATTTTGATGGGAACAACAAAAGTGCAGGCCTGACTGAAGGTAGGCACATGCTGGTTGTTGAGGTCTTGCTCCAAGGTCCAAGAAGCTCAAGAACTTCTCTGGAAAATGTCTGTAAGAGTATTTTAACTTGGGCATCACATTTTCCCTTCATCTACCTTACAGCAATGATGTAATAATTTTAGCAGAAACTTTCCAAGTCTAATTTAGCCCAAGGCATGAACCATTAAATGTCTGGCAAAGTTATAGTCTGCTGGGTCTTCAAATAGAAGGGCTTGGGCAGTCTCATAAACAGGTAGAAACCCCATCTCTGCTGATGCACTGCTACACCACTTGCCTCCTGAAACCCAGAGAAACATAATCAACCCAGAGCCCAGACATTATGACCCTTGGTATTGCAGTGGTGAAACTATTGCTATTTCTCAGCCCAACAAAGCAAAAAATGCATATGCAATAAATAGTCCTTTTTTTTCTGTTTTTTTTTGGGGGTTTTTTTAGTTTGATTATCCGTCATGATAAGACATTACTTAAAGCAGTGGTGACACTGTCTAATCATTCTTGTGAAATATAGACTTCTCCCTCCACTTCAGACAGAGCCAACATTAATACACATTTATGCAAAGCAGAGCTGGAGCTGTCAGGGGCTAATCTTTACAAGTATGATAAATGATGTTTATTTTCAGTGATGGAACGAAACACCCGGGCTGACAATAATTGTAATAAAAAGGACAGATCAACTTCTATAAAGTGATTGAATTACCAGTCTATTGCATTAATGCCTGATCTTGGCTCTGTCATAAACCTGCTTTAGGTTACCAACGACTGTGCATTAGAAAATATCCACCTTCAAAGAGGCACCCTGCCCTTGACCTGTGGTAATGCAGGGGAGTCACTGCTGGATGCAGATTTTGGCCACTCTTACCTTTGTTTGTTTATAGTAAAGTAATCTTTCTTCTTTTCAAGCCAGCATAGAAGCACCTCATGTCTCCTAAGCATTGCAGAAAAGCTGCAAAAGGTCATCAGCTGCACATGCCTGCTCTATGCACATGTGAAGACAGAGCTCCCAGGCACAGGGACACCGGTACTGAATTTACTGCCCATGCCTGCAACAGAGATCGGATTCACCAACGTCCACATGGACCAGCCAAAGTCTCCTTGAAGCAAAAGACTAAAAGACCTCTACCTACTTGGACAGACGGCAGCATCCTACACTGGACAGGTCATGATGCACCCTGGAGCTGTGGAGAAAGAGAGATGTGTGTCAAACCACTAGATCAAACATTGACACCTTAGGCGCAGTCAGACCTAACTCTCTCCCAGACGTGGTCAGGAGACACTCTCTGCATCTCCAAGAAAAACAAATAACTAAGAAGCAGCCTTGAAGGACAGAGCTATCTTTGCTTGGTCATTTGTTCTGCAGAGAATGATAATTTGTTAAAATGTGGGCTCCAGAGAGTCTGTAACATATCTTAGCTTTACCTGTGGTTTCCCAGAGTGGGTGCTACTACTGTATTTTCTGTGGTTGTGCAGGCTGTGACACAGGTAGTTTAGAGATACACATGTCAAGCAAACCCAGCTGAGAATGAAGCTTCTCCAGCTATCCCAGGCTGCAGAGTCATTTACTTCAGATTTGGGACTCAGTCACAGCCCACTAAAAAATGGACTAGACTACGAGACGTTGGGCTAGACAGCAGGGAGACTGCTGTCTCACTGCTCTATGACTCACCTTAGTATCTGTGGTCTGACCAAAAAGTCTTATAACTAACTCAGTCGGTTGCTTTGTAAGCAACACATTCATGAAAAGTAAAAACATTTTCAGTTTTCAGAATGGGACAAATGTCATGGGAAAAAGAAGGGAAGGCAGGCAAACAGAACAGAAAGATGTGCAGTTACAGCTGTACGGCTACACAAACGTTCATGTACCTATTGCCCCGTGCTTCCCTGCAGCCTGATTTCTGACATAATGCTAAAAACTAAATAGCAAAGGTAAAAGGTAGGAGTTCCTCAGTAATCCCTCACAAAACAATATTCTGGAAACACTTTGCTTCAGGTCAGTTGAAACATTTGTTTGCATTCGTGGATTGTTTCTTTTATGGGTTTTCCATTTCGTTTATAGTTAGTGTATATTTCATATTTTGAGTATTCCATGCTTCTAATCTGGTCCAGATTTGTATGGTGTTATTCTGTTTCATAATTCATTTTGCATTATTTCACGTAAGATTTTGTACTGTGTTATACATTAATGCACAGCAGTGCCAAAGAGGAGTTATTTCAGACCGAAAACTTGAAACATCCCATTCTGACAGCTGACTGCTATGAGTTTATTGAAATGAGCTATTCTGAGGGTTTTTTCCCCCCTAAACTTAAGTTTGGCCAAATTGACACACTCCCATGGGATAACTCAATTTTGACAGAGCAGCATTTTCTGACAGCAGACATTGTGCAGGAAATTTTCAGCCTCTCTCAGGCATGTGTATTTTTCTGCATGTGTGTGTGTTGTGCCACAAGGAGAAAACAATCATAGTTGGGCAGTAGGAGTTCTGATCGTAGCCAAGGTTGATGGTTTCCAGCAGCCCTAGCTCATGCCCAGCTGATACTGGAAAGCTGATGTTAGTCCTGAAAGTCCTGACAGGGAGAATCATGATTTTGAAGGAATATAAAGCAGGTAAATACAGTCACTCTACAGAGTTGGCTGGTTTTGCTGAGGAGTGTCTGCCACATCAATTCCTTCATGAAATAAACATTATTTCTGCTGAATATGTCAGCAGAAGCACTGCTGTTACAAGGTTTCAGCCTCTGCAGACCTGCCTGCAGTCACAAATACAATAGACCGATCTGCAGTATAGCTCAATCGCAGACCTAGGACCATCTGGTGTGAAGCCAACATATGTGTCAGGTTCCTGGAACAGTCCTTCAGCTATGGAGAGAGAGGAGACTGGACCTCCTCACTTATCAGGGGGCTCAGTGTTCGAGACACTTGTGATCACTGCATCAGGGAAGACAGATATGAGTGCAAATATATCCTGTCCTGCCACTGCAAAGGGCAATGAAAGGTATTAACCTCTCAACAAGTCTCTTTCTCTCTCTCCCATTTCTTACTCTGAGAACTGAGATATTCTAAATACTCCACTTTTTATTAAAAGAGAGAGATGTGCATAAGATGGGCACCTTATAAGGAGGGCAGAAATCTCTAAATTACATCACAATCCGAATTTACACATCACATAATGCTTACATATTCTCCAGGGTGAGAACTATTGTCAGAGTGAAAACCAATCTCGCTGGTAGCTAAAGATGTTTTTTTCCCCAGGAAGCAGTGAGAAAAGATCCAGCACAAATCCCTGATCATTCAGCAATACCTCTGCCTACACTTTGATGGCAGAAGTGCTTGAGGTCTGAATCAGAACAGTTCCAGCTGCTTCTCTCATGTCACACACATCAGAAAGGGAAACAGGGTCGCATTGCCCCATCATTCAATAACTCCAGCAAGACACTGACATCTGCCAAGTGTTGATGACCCCAAACATGCTGGAACTGGTGAGTCAGGACAAGTGCACTTTCTTAGCTAAAAGAAAGGAAAAAAAAAATTAAAGTCATGCATTTGAGATTTTTGTCTATCTGCCTTTAGCTCTTTATTCCTTTAGCTCTTTATTCCTGAAGAATGCATAGAAAGCCCTCAATGGACAGGGGAGCAGCAGCAACCAGGCACGGGCAGAGCTGTGCGAAAAATGCAGCAGCCTAGGTGGAGGCTGGGGCTAGACAGCAGCCCCAGGGTCTGGCACTGGCAATGTCAGATGCAGATCTTATGCATAATATAGGGCTCCCAGCATGAGCACCATCAGGAGCTACTCAAAGGGTGAGGGAGAGCAGAAGGATGAAGTGGGAATAAGTAATGTAATAGCAGGAGCCATCAGTCTGGTCCCATCAAACCACAGAACTAGATCTCCAAACACAGTGGTGGAGTCACATTTCAACATTAGCTGTTGGTGAAATAGGTTGTGGTCCCCAGCTCCTGCTTGGACCCCTCTGAGAGCCATTGCTCCAAACCAGCCTTATCCACTCACACTCTGTATGTAACTGGTCTGAAGAGACTTTGGTGTGTTTTGCCTGGAAGGAAGGAGGAGGGGACACTCACATAAACTTTGCAGTGAAGCAAAGACCCCCAAAAATGGAAAAGCAGGATGACATAGAAGACAACTATCCCATTCACAGGCACAGACCACAACCAGGGCATCTTGCTGCAGCAAGGAGCAGGCAGTGTGAAGCCAGGGAAGAGCACGGCTAAGGTGTCAGGGTACAGATACACTTGCTCACAGGCACTGCACAGTGGAGGTGTCATGTGGGGCTTTCGTTGGAACTGCCAGAGTGGGGAAAGAGGTTTCTGACATTTGAGAGCATCAAAAGGTAGCACCATGATAAAAACAGTGAAAACAGCAGGAACAGTTCTTTAATAAGTCTCCAGACAGATAAATCACAAAGGAGAGCTTGTGGTGCTATTTATTAGTCATTCATGCATGATTTGCTCACACTATTGGTAGTGGAATTTCTTTTTCGGGTACTTAATTTTCATCAGAAATGATTTGTGTGCTGCACAGCAGTTCACACTGACACCACCACCCAGCAGTGCACAGGTGCCCGTAACCAATGGCCTACAGACAGCTTGAGCCTCAAAAAAACCCCAAAAAATACCCAAAGCTGACGGTGACCTACTAAAGGAGATGCCACAGTGGTTAAATACATCAAAATCTGCAGATATCTAGCTTATTTTTCAGAACTATTAGGTATCCTTGTATGGTTGAGAAATGCCTACCAGGTATGGTTGTTTAAGGTGAATTCCTTATTTCCAGCCATTTCCCCATCCAAGCTTCACAGTGGGAAAAAACAGGCTTAGTAGTAAGGAGTGACAAGGTGCGGGATGAGGGAGTTAAAAGCCCAGTCTAAAGGAAAACCAATGGAAATCATTAGACTGAGTTAAATGATACCCCAAATTGCAACTACTGTTAGTCCATGGGTTTCAGTTAAAGCTGGATTTCCCCCCGCCCTGTATGTAACATGCAGCAATACAACAGTGTGGTGGTTTAGCACCTACCTGCCCCTCCACCTTTTGAAATAAACCCAGGCTAGGACTCAGAATGCTGGAAGTTGATAAATGAAGCTTTATATTTACAGCAATGCACAATATACAAGCAAATATTTACAATGTATAACAGATATTTACCAATATATACAGTGAAAAGGTAATACAGAAACACCACATCCCTCTCAGAGATCAAAATCCCCAAGAGGGGTAACCAACCACCTCCTACCACCTTTCCCCCCTTCCCCAATCGTATCTCACCACCTGTTGATGCTGCAGATAAGCTGAGGTAGATCGGCCAGGGGGATTAGTAGTAGGAAAGAAGTTAATAGAATTATTAAGAATCAGCTACAAAAGGCAGAGACAAAAGGAACCATGCAAGAGAAGCAGCCACTGCAGCCCAGCGAGGTCTGAAACCGTCTGCCTATCTATGTTTGGGTTACACTTTTTAAAACAATATTTTTTCTTTCTCAGTAAAGCTCTGGGTGAAGTGACATACTGTGTTTTCCTCTCTCAGCCAATAGTCTAATTTCTCACTCAAATTCTCCAACTAGTTCAAACCAGCACAAACAGTGCTAGGATTAAAAGCGACATTGCAGAAGCTCTACAGCCATTACCACTGTACAGATTTCCAGGATCATCTATTTGATCTAGTTTAACTTACTTACAAATTAAAAACGATCTCCACCTCTTGTTCTTCTGATAGTTCAAGATACATTCGCCACTTCATTCCAGTCCCCACTTAGCAGAAGAAGCTGTAAACCAAAAGGTTAAACTTTGGAAGCCATTACCTGAAATTTATGAGGAACCCCAGACTAAGGATCTACCACTGTGTAAAATCCAGCTTTTATCTTATTCAGACACACAGAGAAATTCAGTCCCTAGTCTACTCCCCTCCCAAGTCCTTGAACTTGCAAGAAACACTAGCAGATGTTCATTAGTGCATTGGTAACTAGAGAATTGGAGGCACTTGTCGACTCTGTATGTGATGAATAAATGTTGGAAAGGTTCTGCTGGGTAATAGCGCTTTTGGGTTGGGGCCAGCTGGATGCACTCATAAAATGTATGTAAGAGGAGGGCAAGTTATGGCCAACAGTTCTCCTGTGTTGTTCCTATTATTATTAAATTGTAAGCAAAAGCTGCCAAAAACTGTAAAGGTATATACCCTCTACCTAAACTTAACAAATAGCAAATATTTGGATGAGATTAATGAGTTTTGTTGAGGTTTAATGAAGATTTGGCTGCTCATGGGTAAGGGTGTGATGCTCTCCTGCTTCCTGTCACCATAAGAGCCTGGATATCACAGTAAACAGGTAAGAAGAGCACAGTTTGCACAGGAGCACTGAAAGCACAAGTATCAATTGAAGATGCAACACATCTCCCAAACTAATTTTCAGGCTTGTACTTAATTGGAAAGTTCAAGATGTTTTCCTTCTATGCAATTAGCCCCCCAATGCTTGAGTCCACCATCAACCCTTCCAAAGTCCAGCATACATCTCTGACCCTCTGGGTAGATGTCACTTGCACCAACTAGTCTCTTCTAAAAGAAAAGAGGTGCTTTTCTTAGCATTAAACTGCACTGTGTGTTGCCTGGACTGGCCTGGGACTGCAAGAAAGGTGGCTACACTGCAAAAAAAACTCATGAACTCTGCAAGAAAGTGAAGGCTTGGGGGGGTGGAAAAATTGCCTTACTTTGAAAAACTCAGATGTTTTATCACTTCTTGCTAGAGTAATCAAAAAAAAAACAAAACCCATGAACCTCTGGCCCAACAGGAGAAACGCCAATGCTTCTCCCAAGGCACCTGTCTGGGCCAGAGCACTCTGTATGTGGGAGTGAGCAGCTCCATTCAGTCTGTTAGCAGAAAAATAACTGAAAGTGATCTGTTGGATGCTCTCTCTGTACACACAGGCATGCAGACACAGAGACATGCACAAATACACACACACACACAGAGCTTTGATATGTGGGTCTGACTTAATTATAGCTGGCAAACACAAAGGTTGGATATCCTTGAGAATGTTGCTTGACAAAACTGTACTCTGCAAAGGAGACCTTGGTTTCCCAGAGAAAAATAAAACAGAGAGTGGCTACATCTGGATTTTTTCTCTTGCTCACATCACAATCCATTTCCTGGTTAAAGCTGGGATCTCCCCAAGAGAGGCTGTTTTTGTGGTATTTCTATCTGGGACTGGATGCACCACAAATCTCATGAGGAGGTCTTTCCTTCCAAGATTCACAAGCTGGAGAATCATGAAGCACAGATAGTTCAGGGAAGTGACTGGCTGTGTGGATGCTTTCCAAGCTCTCAGCCTTTTGGGGGGTCCCAGTAGCATTGATAATGATATAGACTCCCATCTCGCCTTCCTTCCCACCAACATGGACACTTGTAGTTACAACTGTCTGGAAAGCTCTTTACTTCATGATATTAAGAAGGGAAAAGATAAGTCTCACTGGGTCAGAGCAGGCGAAACTGGAGGCTTGTCTGACTACTTCAAGGTCACAAAGCATCTGTCTTAAAACTGCTGCTCTAGCTAGTAATACACTAAAAGAAGAGGGACACCCCAAAATTGCCCAAAGGCTGGTCTTCTTTTCCAGGGGACATCAGCTTTCCTCTGTGCTGGGAGGTGAGCAATGTCCAGAAGGAGCCTCAGCCCTCTTGCAGGAAAAATTTCTCAGGCCAACCCAAGCTTTTCAGAGTATCACAGAATTGGATGGGTCCCCAAAGATCATTCAGTTCCCACCGCCCTGACATCAGACCAGGTTGGTCAGAGCCCCATTCAGCCTGGCCTTGAAAGCCTTCAGGAATGGGGCCTCCACCACCTCCCTGGGCAACTCCAGTCAGTTCTGGGTCTAATCCATCTCCATAGCACACACTATGAAACCATCCAAGAAAAACAAAGCTTCAGAGCCCTCTCCACCCTGGCCTTACCCTTCTATCTTTGGGTCTTCTGAAAAGCTACAAAAGAACCACTTTAGCTGATTGTGGGACACCCAGAATCTCAGCCCTGCCTTGCCATGATTTTTGCTGCCTCACCCCAAGTAATCTGCTTAACTGATCTGAGCCTCAGCTCTCTATCTGTGAAAACAAGAGGAAGATAGAAGTAACAACACTTCCTGGCATCCCCAGGATGTTGCAAAGATTAATGCATTAAAGAACAAAGTGCATCAAAATTCTCCAAAGGAAAAGCAAGTTAGAAGGTCAATATAGCACTGAGAAGGAGTATGTTTCCACACAAGCTTTGTTTATTCTGTATTGTTCCTATCCAAGGGAGATTTGAAAGTTAAAATTAAAGCAGATGAAATGCCTCTCCTTCTGTGCTCCAGAGGGGACTGCTCAGTGTGTGGGCACATCGAATGCTCTCAGGAATAGGAGGCTTGGAAGCTATTGCAAAAACTGCAGTCAAGAAGAAGTGAAATCTACACAGTTCCCCCAAGGAGCTTTTACTGCCAACCTTTCAGTGATCTCAGGGGCAGAGGCTGGTGGACACAGGCATCCCTGCTCATTGACTTAAGTGCAAGGCCCGGAGCTGCATAGCCTGAAGGTGCTCAGCCACCAGGCGCTGAAGTTAAACCTCCTCTGCCTGGATCTATTGTGGCTTTAGGGAAGCTCACATCAAGCCCCCTAAACCCATCAACGCAAGTCTCTAGCAGGGTTAGGGTTAGAGTCTCCTTTGCAATATAATTCCACTCCTGAAGCCTGCAACCTCCCTTCCTTCCACTTCATCATTTTTCAAACCTGAAGCCTTGCAGCTCTGCCTCTCCTGAATGAAATCTCACTCTAACAATGTGTGTTGGATGGGGTCACATTACATGGGGCCTGTGGTATTCTGTTTTATCACAGGACAATGGGGCTTCCAGGGCCTTTCATTTTCACACAAGGCAGCTGCTATTTAAGAAGCCTGGAGCCAGTTGGGAGTTGAACACTCCCCAATTCATTCTGCAGCATCATGCTGCATGTTTATTTTCCTTCTGGACCCATGAGATGTATATTCCTGAGAAAGCACCTTTCTTTCCAGGAATGTTCAGGATTACTTCGACCAGAAGAAAAGAAAAGAAAAAAAAAAAGGTCTAGCATTCAGCTCTATCATCTCCTGGGCTCTATTAGGAAATGTTTGCTGTTATCATGAACATGCCTGAAGAAAACAGCTAATACTATTTAAGTACTCATCTCGGACAACTAAGTGCAGGACACATTGCCTCTGAAAACTCATGCCATGAAAACAACCACTTCAGAGGTGAAAGGACCTTCCAAAGTAATTGCTGGTGCCTTCAGATTCAAACACATCACTGATACTTCCTTCCTCTCAGCTCCTTCCTTCATCATATCCCATTTCAAACAAGGCAGGAAATCCACTGCATGGAAAATGTAGATATCTGAGGCATCATTATTCATCCCAGAACAGCACAGGGATCACAAGTGCTTCAGGACAAGGCCAGCCCTAACTGCTCAGCTGCACACCTACTGTCCATCCAGTTTGTCCACAGGAACCTGAGAAACTCCCTGCTTTCACGTTAACCATGGAGCTCCTTCATTCAGACTTCGGATAACTCAAAGAAACAGAACCATTGCTTCCACTGATCTCTGAATTACAGAGATGTGCAAACATAAATCCAGCCATCACATCTAAGTGATGGGCTCCTGACGCATCCCCACTTCGTAGCACCTGTCACCTTTCCTCCTTTAGAATATTGTTTCAGATGGTGAAAAAAAAAAAATCCTAAGGTGAAATGTGATACGACAGGGTCCAGAGAGAATGTGGGATGTTGAGGCTGGTGCCTCATTCCCTGTCTGAGCTTCTTGCTGGGAGACCAGCTCTGAACCCCTCAAAGGAGGCTGATAAGCACAAACTAAAACGAGCAGAGGCAGAAAATTCAAGGCAGTCTCTGGTCTAGCAGGAGCTAAGGAGCCTAGATGCTGACCCACGACTGCATTTGCCACTTTGCCCTGCCCTAATGAGCCTGAACTTCAAGGAAGACTTGGATGATGGGGAAGTACGAGTGCAAAGTATGAAGGATGAGTGCAAAAAATGTAGGACTGATCAGTAAATAACAATTTCTGAGTGCAGATGTGGTAGTGGTCTTCAGATGTGCAACAAACCACAGCAAAAAGGAAAGACACTGCTTCTTGCCCAGGGTGTATTGAACAAGAAGTCAGTAATACCAACTGCAGAAAAAAAGACTCAGGTTAAATAGCAAGAAAACCTCAGTAATGATAAGGGTAATGCAGGCTGTGGGGAAGCTGCAGAATTTCCCCCATTAGAGACCTTTGAAAACTGGTTAGATTAATAAATACGTGCCAAGAAGCAGCAGAGTGCATTTGATCTTGCCTTCAGATGTGACCTCTTCAGGTCTCTGCCACTTCTCTGATCTTCCTGGGTGTGTCAAAGTAGCCCAGTAACACTGAGCTGCAATAAATCTCAGCCTTGGGCTATCCACTGGGAGCATTAGAGATCTCAATGGGAAATGTCAGTTTCTTGAAGTGGCAGGATGATTCCAACCTGCTCATTTCTCTATCCAGGCTGTGTATGAACTTTACCTGGGAATAACTCACATACACATGGTTAAAATTCTGCCAATAGAGGTGTGTTTGACTTGCAGGAGTAAGAAAGGGGAGAAACAAGGAGTTAGCATCAGAGGAAAACTTTAGAGGTCTGACACATGGTAAGCAGGCAATGTGGACTTTGGGTGAAGTTCACCATCTCTTTGATGGTTTCTGGTGATGATAAGCCCCCTTGAAATCATCATGAACGCATTGGCCCCTGTGGCCTCTTTCTTTTTAATAGGTACAGCCCATTTCAAACCATGTTTCCTGAGACCAGACAATAAAGGGTCATAAAATACCCACAGGTGTCAAAACAAATGTGTCACCTGTGCCTGGTGCAGTAGGAATGGGGGCTGGTGGCGAGTGGGACAGAGTGATTGCTAGGCTGCTGGCAGTCGTGCCCTGCTCATCACCCTGACCTCTCCCAGCTTTCTGCAGCAGCATCTCAGTTTATTTGGGTCTGCTGTTGTCTCAGTGAAAACAGAAATCTTTAGGTTTCTAGGAACCCACTTTCCCCTATGCTTAGCCGTGAGAAGCTGGAGGATTTTCAGCCAAGCTCTTCTCTACCACCTAGTGGGAAACCAGATTTTTCCCACCACGGCGAGCACCGTTCTGAGCGGGATCACTTCAGTAATGCCTGGACAAGCCCTTTGCCAGCCCCTCTGCCTGTACCCACTGAGGACATTCCAATGCCCCCCAAAAGCCAGAGCACAACTGGAGCGGTGGGTCTCTTCCTCTGTGAGAAGGCAAAGTTGGGAGATGTCGTGCCCTCCATTACTGACTATTTCTAGTGAAGCAAGGGACTACCCAAGCCATTCCCCAGTCAACGACCAAACAAAACCGCACATAAATGTGCAGCACCTCAATCCCTCTCAATGCAGCGGTCAACAGCCAGCCCGACCAACACCCGCCAAAAAANAACCCCCCCCAAAAAAAAAAAAAAAACACAAAAAAACCCACCACACCAAAACACCCACCAAACAAACAAAAAAACCTCTCAAACAAACCAACCAACCCCTCAATCAATTTCCTAATAGTGCATAAATTCTCCACATATCTTCCTGCTTTCAACCACCTCGGTGAAGGTCTGTGCACGCCCCAGGCGGCCCAGCGCTGCTTGCAGCCTGCGGAGATGCGATGGTCGTGCAGCAGCTGAGCGCTGGCCGTCGGCCTTTAGCCGGTGACGGCTCTCGGAGGAGCAGGGCTCTGGCCGAACGCCGGCGCAGGTAATTGCAGGCTGCGTGCTTGAAGCGGCCCCGCAGACCCAGCCGCCTTCATTTCCTGCCCGACACACTGGGGTAGTGTTGCAGTGTGTTGTTAAACAGCTGCCGTGCGATACCCAGAGGGGTTTGTATTTTGGCGGTGGGTGGGTTTGGCACGCTTCATCTACACCGAGAAAGCAGGCGAGGAGGGCACTGGGTTGAGCTGCTGCTTGCCTGCCCTCTTCCCCAACACGGTTTAGGCACTGATGACTCTCTCTGCCCTTTCTCCCACGGCCAGAATCTGGACAATCCCTTCCCTGGTAAGCATGCACCGATGGGGAAAATACGCTCTTTCTTCCATCTACTCCAAAACAAAAAAATGCAAGGGGTTAATGGTGCAACTGCTGGAGGGGAGAGGGGGGATGGTGTTCTGCTTGCAAACTGGAGACCCCTGTGCGTTTTATGGGGAGGGCTGGTGGGGGCGGAGGAATGAGGCGGGGGTAGAGAATTTGCTTTATGGCTTTGACAGGAACTCCCATCATGGTATAATTATGGAAGTGAGAAGTCTGAATGTAATGAAGACCATATGCCGTGTTAAAACACACATGCACAAATATTAGGCTCCCATGAGGCCTGGGGGGGAAATGGGAGGGGATCAGGAAGGGGTGGTGGACCCAGCCCTCCCCTCCAAGCTCCTGGAAACAGCCCGGCCATGGCCAGGGCAGCAGGGATATGGGGCAGCTGGACCAGTCTCGGGTGGAAAACATCCAATTTAAGTAACTTACAGAGTGAAACAAAGGACTCCGATGCCAAAAACTGAAAAGGACTTTCACTCTACGTTGCTGCAAATAGGGTCTCCTTCAGCAGTAGTTTCTCTTCTCCAGGTTTCACTAACAATTTTCCCTTCCCTTTTAAAATATGCCCTTGCTTCTCTTCCCTCGATGGAAAACATCTGTGCACAGCTGTCTGTGGAGGCAACCAGCCCACCTCCTGGCTCAATCCAGCTGCACCGGCAGGAGCCACAGGAGCCATGCAACATCCCCGAGCAGCTCCTGGGTTGAAGATGACTTCTCTGCGTGCCAGGGCCACCCAGCTGTTGTTTGAAATCCCCATGCAATTCTCTCCATCACCCCACCTGCTCTTTATAATGTGACATGTTCTTGGCTACAGCATTTCCATGTCTCCTCTCTGGATCTTACATGTCTTCTGCTTTGCATCTCACACTTGCTCTCTCTCTGAGCCCTTTTGTTTTCTTCAAGGTTGTTTCTTCCTGTGTAGGTCACATGCCCACAAGGCTATCTCCTTCCCAGCTCACTTTCTGAGTCTGTCACTCTGCAAGTCCCTGTGACACCCACAATCCCTCACTCTCATTCCCACCCTGCCAGCCCACTGGCATACACTCAGCACTCCATCACATTTCTTTGGGAGCTGTGCTCCATATTAACCTTCCTAGGGATGGACATGAGCTGGTTTCCACCAGTCTTAAACCCACTTGCAATGTTCACTCCCCAGCTTTGCCCATCCTTTTCTCACTGGCAGGGCAGGCTGGTTAATTTTCTCCCCCAGCTGGGAGCCCCAGCTCAAACGGCCTGGTACAGGCCCATTTTCCTCTTCCAACTATTTTGTCAGGAAAAGGCAGCCATTGCTGTTTGTGTATCAGGGCTGCAGGTGAGAGCTGTGCAGGAACTGAACAGCACCAAGGGCATCCAGCTGCTGGTCTATCAGTGGTCAGCAAGGGAATGCAAGGACATGGAAAAGTAAAACTGATTAGCTCATCATAAGCTCTTCTTGCATCTAAGGAAGGAAAGATCCATGGCAGTGCCTCTTTGGTGGAAAAAAAAGAGGTGACAGAAAAAAGGCATTCCCTTAGAAAGAAGTGTCAAATTCAACAGTGAATTATTCTCACTGGTTTGGCTGGGACTGGCAACATGAAGTAGAGGAGAACTCATACATTGCATTTGCTTTATCTTTCATTCAGCCTGCATATAAAATACTATTTTCATTAATTTATACCATTGTGTGTCTTCCTTTAAAAAGTTATTTGCTTTCTGTCACTCAAAGCTGCTGCTGCTATAAATGCATTACAGAAAAAGGGTTTGGGAAGTGAGTCCCACAGTGCTGCAGGGAGGTTTTAGAGAAGGGTCACCCATTCCTTAGAGGGAGAACCCACATTTCCCAGGTATATCAAGGAGATCCACCAGGAGTGAAGCACAGAAAAGTGCCTGAATGAACACTGCTACCAAACGGGTTTTCATTTTAGGATTTACCTGTCCTTTCTCCCACATTTCCTACCTACATCTTGCTCTCAGACAAAGCAACAATGAGCACTCAGCGTCAGGAGCAAAATGTTTAATCGCTACTCCAGTCAATACTGTCCCTCATTTCAATGGCTAAAAAGATGCTCATCCTCCCCAACACTTGCTACCCGCATGCTGCAAACCTTCTCCACCACTGCCTCAACACCTGATGAGAAACAGAGACATTGCTGAACAGGCCTGTCCAGCCCAGCTGCGATGCAGTGAATTTTCCAGGGCTCCTGCTTTTACAGCTGCTTTTACAGGGGCGAGCTGTCATGTGGAGGAGAATCGCAGGTGCAGTGCGAGTAGCCTTGCTCCATCAAGGATGGTGGAGTGAGGAGCGACTTCTTTTCCCAGCGTCTGCCAAGATCCGTGATTCCCATCATGCACAGTGTGTCATTTCCCATGAGTACCTGCTTGTTTCTGCCATCTGCCATGATTTATAGAAAATGGGCAGTGATTAATAGCCCAGTCAATGCCGAGTGAAGCCATTTTCTTTCATTTACCTGCTCCCTGACCTCCCTGTGCAGTCCCAGACAAGGGCTGGCAAAGTATATTAATCATGCACTTAAAAAAAATATTTAAAGGGGGAGCTTGGTGGTATTTATGAAGTCATTTTCTACAGAGGGTGCAAACTAATTGTCAGATGTTTTTAAAAAAAAGGCCTCTTTGAAATGGAAATTAGTCACTTGGAGGCACTCAGTGATGCCCCAAACCCAGAATTCTTGAAGCCTGCCACTCACCTGGAACGAAGTGCAGCGGTGACCATGGCTCTCAGATACGGAGGATGCAGTAAGTGCAATGGATCAGCTTGAAGTGTGATCATGGTGATAAGATGTCTCTGTCAGCAGAGAGATCTCTGGTGATGGCATCAGAGCAGAGTGCTGCAAAACTATAAATGGTTCATGTTGGGCTGAAGTCTACCTGAACAGAACCTGCAACAGGAGAAAGATATTTGGGGAAAAGACCTTGATTTCCTATGACACATTCAGTGTTCCTAAAGCATATGTAATAATTTGCTCCCTCTCTGGACCCACAATAAGAACAGGCAAGTTGAAGTGCTCCAGCCCACCTCCTCAGACACAAGTGGAGTTCTCCACACCATTTTTAACAGCCCTGAATGGCAGGACTGACCCTTGGGCAACTTGTGCCCCGGGAGGACCTGTTATGCATTATGCAAAATTAATAATCTATATTCATTTTGATATCCAGGCAAAGATTGTTAATAACTAAGAAAAACTGTTTATTAACCTTAAATCTCACCAGAAAACTTATTTACAATGTTCAAAACCCACAGTTTGGATATTTATACACACAGAGGCAAACAGGCAAAACTAGAACACTTCAAGAAATAAGTAGCAAATGCAAACATTAAAACTGGAAGGAGGTTCTTAGTTCCAACTATACCTCTTGCCCACCAGGGTCCTTGAGAGGCTCCTTTCTGCTACTAAGGCAGAAAGGCACAAGAGGATGTAGTTACAGAATTTCTTAGAGAGAGGCTTTGAAATATTTACTCACAAAATAGAATTAGACAGTACCCAAAGCTCGAAGGGAATTCTGTCAGTGTTTTGAAAGTCATTGCAGGCAAAGCAGAGCATGATGTGGCAGGGCAGAGCAGGCAAAGCAAAAGTAAAAGCGAAAGCAGGAGAAGCATGTGGCAGAAGCCTATTTATTGATTGCCTGAATGCAAATGGCTGCCATGGCCACACAAAGTCACCAATCAGAATTGCACTTTGCCAAACCTAACCGTATTAGGTGAAGTCAGGGGCTTGCTTTCCCTTATTTGGGAGGAACAAGTCTGGGCAAGTCTTAGACCCTCAAAGTGGATGCCTCCAAGCCTTTTGTCTTCTCCCTGCACTCTGCTTCCTCCCCCCCCCTCCCCCCCGCAGCAGAGGGCAGGGACCGTGGGATCATGCCTGGGCAAGCCAGGACATGGATCTTCCACAACAGGACCAGGTACTTTTATAGGGATAAGCATTAATTTCTCTTGTCTTCCCAATCCTGGGGACAGGAGCCCTGCTCACCTCTGCCCTCTGTGGCACAGAGCTATGATGTTATCATCTGGAGTGGCATCCCACTTTGCTCCAGCTCAAATCCAATGTTTCCTTCCCTTGTGCTACATCTTTGGGGCAGCACCACGTGGCCTGTGTCTTGTACAGCTCTGCGTGGCCTCCTGGAAAACTCCGCTCTGCTGTGGGCCCCTAAGGACAGCTGGGGTTGATAGCAATAAAATGAAAATCCCCTGTCAACCCAAACAAAATTATTGAGTTACTCTCACCCGCCAGAGACCAAAGCTTTGTTGACAACTTAATTAACTGTGTTTGTAATGAATTTTTGGCCACATGCAACAGACTAATTATCAAAGCAAACCTTAATCTCTTTCTAGGCACATCAAAGTATTGAGAGCACTAAATATTTACATGAGTCTCAGATAAAATTCTTTGCACTAATTCTTACATAATTAAAATTATGTTGGGGCTAAGGTAATTATGCAAGGTGCTTATATGGCATAACAATGTAGTACCAGCCTGTGCCTCTTTTTCACCTGCATTCAATCAGCAAAGTCCTCAAAGATGTAACTTCTATTAAGTACATTTTTAAGCGAGAGAACTCAGCACCACTTTTAAGGTCAGTTAAGGCATTAAAAACTGCCCTGTAAGGCCATAGGTTTGAGATAAGCACCTTTACTATCAGTATTATTCGAGGTTTTCCCAGCAACAACTAGACAAGAGCAGAATTGGTGAGTTTTAAACGGCCATTGCAGCATTATCAGGTGCCTCTCTGCAACCAGTGACAGCTTTCTTTTTCTTTCCTTTGAAGTGTTGACGTGATTTTGATGACTGAGAAGTGGAGACAATTCTGCCAACCCATCCCTTCCTAAGGTACGCCACTCCGGAGAACAGGGTGCATGATAGGGAAAGAGGAAAGGGACCCACTTTCTTCCTAGGGTGGCAGGACCCCTCTTTGCTCTGAACAAGAGATACTGTATTTTAAGATTGGCACCCCTGTCATGGGAGGAGCCCATGCCTGGATATATTCCAAAAGATCCAGAGAGGAAAGGATCATCTCCTCTGCCCAGCCCTGCATGAGTAGCTGTTACAGTTGTCACCATACCTGCAGGTATCTGCAGGCCACAATGAGCTCAGCCCTGCCTGCACGCTCCACCAAAGAACTGCCTACAGTGCAGTGCACCAGCATGAGAAAATGACCAAAACACAAGGTCATCCTCAGGTCCCACCTGCCATCTGTGCCAGGAGTCACTTCTGCTGTCACAGGATGTGGCCTAGTTTCAGGGAGCAGGTCCCAGAGATGTCACCCTGCGTCCCCCAGCATGTTCTCCTGTCCCTGGGATCAATGCACCTGTGTTGCTGTGACCCAGATACTCATGGTGCAGGCTGATTGGAGAGTCAGTAATGACCCACAAAATCCTTCAGCTGATGAGCTGAGAAGGCAAAATTTCTGGTTGTGAAAAACATTCATAAAATAAAATGCTGCTTTAGATCTGTATTGTCAAATTGCAGAGATGTGGCTGCAGAGGTCCCTGATGTGCTCAATCCCTAATGTAGGACCAATGCGCTTGTCTGTCTGATGGTCTGACCCATCACAATGTTCCTCTAGCATTGGAGATAGATTCCTTTTCTACCCATGCTGGTACTGACATTAGACACCTTGCTGGTGTCTGAGTTTCATGTCCTGCTCACAAGTGATGGAAAGAGCTAGGAACCTCCATGGGTGCAGAAGCCTCATTTGTCTTGGGATGCTATCTGGCACCAGACCCCCATTCTGATCCAAGACAAGAAGAGTCCCCTCCATGTGGGTTGTGCTATGCTGGAGCCTTCAGCAGCCATTAAAACTGACTCTTCTTGCTGACCCATGGAACTCAGCTTCCTCCTCACCCACCACATCAACTAACCAGGAGCAAGGCCACAGGGGCTCACAGTACACCACCATAAAACTGTGGCTGAGAAGTGCCTAGTCCCAATGCTGTTCCTGCTGCAGATGCCAGGGCATATGCTCCTGTTTTCCTAGCTACAAAATTCAGCTCCTTCCCATGGCCTTTGGAGACAATTGCTGGAGGAAAGGCTGCCTTTGAACAGATTTCTGCCTAGTTTTGACTTCATTAATCAAGTGATTTCTTGACACAAAACACCAAGGGCTTTCTGGAAGTGTGAGGTGGGAGAGCTGGGCCTTGCTGAACAGCTTCAAGGGCTTGCCCAGAGGTTTTCCCACAGACAGACAGCTTCAAAGAAATTGTTGAGCTTTCAGCTTGATCTGTAGATCTTAAAACAAAAAAAAAAATTCAACAAGCACGTTTGGAGCACCAAGAACAACAACAGAAACAAGACCTCCTCCCAGTCTTACTTCCCCCACTGTTGCTGTTGTGCCGGTGGGGCTGCATTGATGAACCCAGCACTGACTGGTGGGTTTTCCCACATCTCTGCAAACAGAATCACCCCAGACAAGTACAGGTATGGGGGAGGACTTGGTGGAAATCTGTGCCAACATACCTACCCCAGACACCCCCAGCTCCTCTTACCTCCCAGCTGGCTTGAAACCACTTAAACTTACCTGTGGCTTAGAGAAACTGGGGTACAACCTTTACATTTCAGGCTTTTGCATCCACCACAGATCACTCTGGAACTAGACCAGAGTTTAATTTTCTGAGTGGATTAGAGCTCTGATTTAATATTTTTCTCTTTTTTTCTGCCTCCACAAAGCAGAGAGTACCAGACAGAATGGAGACACAGACAAAAAAAGTAGATGAGGATTCAGAAAAGAGGTTTTTAGGGGTTATGAGTTTTGCTAGTCTTCAGACCCAGCAGGAGGGTTGCTGAGCAGGCTCTTTGCTCAGGTTTCCATCAAGAGAGATGTGGAACTTCTCATGGGTAGAAAGAGCTCTCTTACTGGTACCAGTATCAGCTGGTGTTATTATCCACAAGTCAACTAACTTTCCATCAAGAAAAAAGAGCAATGTCTTGTCTCAAGGTCCATGAACTAGACAGAGACTATATGGATTTCTTCCATGGCAGAGCCTGGAATTACTCAGTAGACAAACCCTACTGTTTAGCCACTTAAGTAACCAACCAGTTAATTGCCCTGAAGCATCTGAGGGCTTCAATGCAGGAGTGTGCAAGGGAGTGCTGTAAGAGCTATTCCTCCTCCAGCCTTTTTAGCCAAACACTTCTGGCAATTTTTCAGCATCTGAGTAGGTGAAGTTAAGTCTGAACTCTCAGCAGGCTCCTGTGCAGCGCTACTCCTTGATGCTCACTTGCCTAAAAGACAGCTCCCACATTCTTCAAGTTTCCGAGCAGTTTGGTTTGTTGGGATTTCTTTTAAACCTTCAAAGCTTCTGCGGGATTAGGGCTCGGTTTAACCTCTGGCAGAACTGACAGATGCCTTAGGAGCTGAAAAGATTTTAGAGCTCTTTGTCCTTGGCCTCTGCTGCCGCGTTCCAACCCCAGGAGAGTTGCTGGGCATGCTCTCTGGTGGCAGCCTACAGAGAAAGGAGAGCAGCATTGTGCAGATGTTACCCACAACATCCGGAGCGGCTGAGGTAAAACCACTGGGGAGCCAGGCAAGCTTTTGTGGTGCAGGGAAAATCAACACACATCAGTCAGGGGAGTGGCAGGCTACAGACTGGCATGAATATCCTCTGACCAAGTTGTTCTCATCTGAAAGGGGTATCATTTGCCATTAGTTGTTCAAAGGAATTTGTTATATCTGTTCAACACGCTGGAGGTTTTGGCTGTTTGCAGAGGGAATGCTCTGTGTGCTACCTGACCAGCTCCACACTGGTGGTTTTTGTTTTTATCCCGAGATTAGAAGGTTTTTGCCCTATTTTAGTGAAAGGAAACAAAGACAGAGAAGGCAGCTTTATAGGTGCATGAAGCACACCTCTGCATTTTAAAAAAAGGTAAAATAACTCCGAGACCTGGATCAAAGGATGGAAAGGATTGATTTTGAAAGTTCTATTTATAACCATTGCATCACCTTTTCAAGTTCTGGATAACAAAGACTGGAAATTAAAGAGACTATGGAAATTTCCCTGCTATATAGCAGGGAAGCATCCTGACGAGTTGGAAGAAGGAGGACTTGTGAGAAAATAAAATTTTAAAAAACAAACAAATGAATGAACCTAAAACATTAAATCCATGAATGTTTTCTACCTCACAGTTACTAATACTTTTAGACCTTGCTCAGACAAAAATAATTCCACATAATTAGTAGGTTGTCACTAAAATCACCCTGAAAATCCTGTGATTTCTTCAGCTGGGGATTTCTTCACTTTGGGGAAGAAGGAGAGTTGATTCCAACATCCACACCAACCCCTACCAGCAGCTCCTCCTTTTGAGGCCACACATGAAAGAAAAAAAAAGGTTAGCATGGGCTTCACTTCCAGGATGAACCAGCCACTACATCCCTGAGTCCCAGGCAAATTCTCAGGGCAGGATCCAGCTATCTGAGGGCTTCAAAGGTGCCCTGGACCTCCTTACCTGAAGCCTTTCTCAGTTCCACCAAAATGCTCCTGACATCAAAAGCTGCCATGCTTCTGCTGTCACAAAGGAACAGAGAAAGAAAGATCTGGGGGTTTCCATACAGACAAATAAGAGGTGAAACAGTTTTTTCACATGCAGAACAAAAATATCATAAAATCATTTAGGTTTGAAAAGACCTTTGAGATCATCAAATGCAATAATTAACTTAAAACCGCCAGTTCCACCACTGAACCATGCCCCTAAGTATCATATCTATATGTCTTTTAAATAATTACAGGGACGGTGAGCCCACCACTTCCCTGGCCACCCTGTTCCAATACTTTACAATACTTTTGGGTAAATAGTTTTTCCAAAGCCTCCAACCTCAACCTTCCCTGGTGCATCTTAAGGCTATTTCCTCTTGTCCTATAATTTGTTACATGGGAGAACAGACTGAGCTCGCTGCAACCTCCTGTCAGAGACATAAAAAGAGACATAAAATGTCTCCTCTTCTCTGGACTAAACAATCCCAGTTCCCTCAACTGTTCCTCATAAGAGTTGTTCTCTAGACCCTTCACAGGGATTAGGGGTTGGGGGGGACCCAAGGAAATCATTGAGTCCAACCCCCCTGCCAAAGAAAGACCATACGATCTAGCTCAGGTCACAGAGAAACACATCCAGACAGGCTTTGGAAGTCTCCAGAGAAAAAGACTCCACAACCTCTCTGAGGAGCCTGTTCCAGTGCTCTGTGACCCTTACAGTAAAGAAGTTCCCCTTTATGTTGAGGTGGAACCTCCTGTGCTGCAATTTACACACATTATTCCTTGTCCTAGCACAGGGAGCAAGTGAGCAGAGCCTGTCCCCCCACTCCTGACCAGCTTTCAGATGTTTATAAACATTGGTTAAATACCCTCTCAGTCATAGAGTCATAGAATGGTTTAGGTTGGAAGGGATCTCAAAGATCATCCAGTTCCAACCCCCCACCATAGGCAGGGACACCTCCCACTAGAACAGGTTGCCTAAGGCCTCATCCAACCTGGCCTTGAACACCTCCCAGGGAGGGAGCAGCCACAAACTCCCTGGGCAACCCGTTCCAGTGTCTCACCTATCTTCTCTTCTTCTCCAGACTAAAAAGCCCCAAGTCCCTCAGCCTCTCCTCATCAGGCAGTGCTCCAGTCCCCTAATATCCTCCTAGCCCTCTGCTGGACCCTCTCCAGCAGATCCCTGTCCCTCTTAAACTGGGGAGCCCAAAACTGAATGAGATAAGGTCTCACCAGGGCAGAGTAGAGGGGAGGAGAACCTCCCTTGAGCTGCTGGCCACACTCTTATTCCTACACCCCAGGATCCCTTCTTGGCCACAAGGGCACATTGCTGTCCCACGGATAACTTGTTATCCACCAGCACTCCCAGGTCCATCTCCACAGGGATGCTCTCCAGCAGATCATCTCCCAGCCTGTACCGGTGCAGTTCATTATTCCTTCCCAGGTGCAGGACTCTCCACTTGTCCTTCACCAACTTTGCTGCCTTTCTCTGGACATGATCCAGCAACTCAGTGTCTCTGCTGTAGTGAAGGTCCTGCCGGCTACAGTGTTTCTGATACAAGACAAGAAGCTGTTGGCCTTTGAAAACGTGAATCGTTATTCACAATTCCTTAAACCGCTTGTGGTCAGCAAGGGAATCTAAACCTGTCCTTGCTTCAGGCAGGAAAACAGGGAGGCTTCGGCACCCTGCAGCCGCGCTTCGGGGTCAGCATAGCGACAGCAGGTGGAGCTGCGAGACCAGGAGTGAGGAGGGTGCCTGCTGCAGCTGCTCCCTGCTCGCCAGTAGCGGCGGAACCGACACAGGGGTTTGAAGGGGAGCTGGAAAGCCTCAGCTCATTGTGGCCTTTTGAAGCTTCCCCTCCCTGCCAGTAATTAAGCAAAGGAAATGTTTGTTTCAAATGCAAGAGGAAAGGCTGGGAGGGGGCAGAGTGTTTTTTTGCAGAAAAGAAATGTGCTCTGAGGTTGGGATGTGATGTTCAGCTCCTGGTTCCACTGCCATCACAGGCTTGTGGTGTGGCTTTACCCACATCGCTCAAGGAGACACCTGAAATGGCCCGTCACCATTTCCCACGGAATTTAGGCAATTGCCAAGTATATTGACTCCAGAGCATCCCTCACTCTCTGTTCTCAGGTATCCCTGGTAGCTTCCAGGATGCCCTCCATCTGCTTTTGCTGCCCACTAAAGGAGTAGCTAGGGTTGTCATTCTGCTCATAGGCAAATGGTAGAGACACAGCATACCTAGAGAATTTGATGATTCCTGGAGTTATTTTCTGGGCAAAGCTGGGGTTTGTCAGTTCAGCAGGGCACTGGTGCTGACCCCACTGGGTGCTCCAGTGACTCCAGAGGGGTCTCTTTCCATGTGTTGCCTTGGTAGGTTATAAAATTCCCTAATGAAATAACTGATTACAGTTAATGTCAGTTTTATGGATGTGGAGTACTCTTTGGTGGTATTTGTGTCATGGGAAGGAGTGAGGAGAGAGAGACTGATGTAAGAGTGTCTTACACTTACATCAAGGCCAGCCTGATCTCTGTGACAGAGGCGGCAGGGGGAGCTCATCCATTCTCCCCATACAACCAACCTAAGCACACAACTACCCCAGCTTGTGAGAGATTTTATAGAAGAAATAAAACAACAACTTCAGTGTACTAAACTCACACAGACCTCCATAGTTTAATTTTCCACTGTGGGGATGACAACCAACCCGTACAAAACTTCCATGGGTAGTGGATGGATTTGTCATCCCCAACAGATCAGATCTGGGTTCCACTGTAGGGTTTTTGAGGGGCACTAAAATCACTTTCTGGGGCAGGCCTGACTGATGCCCTAGCATCTGATGTGGGCATACTCAGAAGAGTTTAAAAAGAAACACATTTAAAGATAAATCTATCAGCAAGCAGACAACTTAACTTAATGCTTCTGCAATAACTTCAGTGCAGGTTCACGTACGCTACACTGAGCTCTTTCACCACCCTGCAGACTCTGAGAAGTTAGGATTAAATCGTTCTGCAGGCCACATCCAGGACATCCCAAATATAATTTCATTTATGGACTCAGGGCAAGATGAGCCAACATACGACTGCAATGGCTCCTCCTTGCTCTCACATCCCTGTTGTGCCTCTGTCACATGCTAACAGTAGGGAATGAGCTGTTTGCTCCACAAGCATAACCACAGCCTAACATTGCACAAAACACGTAGGAACAAAAATAAAAGCATGTTCTGACCATGTTGCAGCTATTGTTCTTCAGCAAGATTTTAATTTGGAAGGAAGAAAATATTAAAGCACAACACCCTTTGGGATTTGGCCTGGGTAACACTGTCCCCAGATTGCTTGGTGGCATGTGATATTGTAGTCTGCAAAACAGCCTTTAACAAGTAAGATGCCTGGCTCAGTGCTGGCTGCCCCATCATGGAGCTAAGCAGTACAATGAGGTGTGTACTCACACCCAAGCCCCCCACAAGGTGTGGTGGAGGAGACCTCTGTGTCCTAAGTAAGGTCACCACAATATCCTACAAAGATCATTCTTTGAGACTTCTCCCCTGTTGCAAGCCAGTACCATCTGTGCTGGACCATATAGTTTCTCCACATTCCAAATCAGCTCCCATTTGATAAGTAATTGATATTAAAAAAAAACCCCACTTCCTTGAAGAAAAATAACCTAGGAGCTTGAGGGCTTGCAAAACATACTACCGTGCCTTACCTGCCTAGGCAGCTTACATCCAGCAGAGCACAGTGACCAAGGAGCCTCTCAGCATGTTGCACAGGACTAGCAGAGCAGCCACATGCCACCAAGTACTCTTAGCAAACCCAGCTGTCTGCCCAGTTGCTCTGTGCCTACCTACAAGCCTTACCAATTCTGAGAGGCTCTGAGCAACCTGACCTGAAATGAGACTGAGCCATGGTTAGAGCTGGCGGTTGGATCAGAGAACTCCTGAGGTCTTTCCACCCTGATTCATTTCATATGCACCATGAGAGGTTAATCCAGGCCACCACTGCCTCTTCTTATGCACCTCCTATAAGAGCTAAACCACCTAGTTCTCCAACTCCTGACACAGAGGTTCTGCAACCAGATTTCTCCTGGTATTAGCTTATCCACTCTGCCAGCTCAGCTGGTACAGATCACTGCCTGAGCTGGCACAGAATCTAGACTAGCCCATGCATCACAGCTAACTGAAGCCCAACCTCCCCATTATTTTGTTCCACACCAACAGAATAAACCCACATCTCCCACCAGCTTTTTGCTAGAATTGAGCTAACTGATTTAGAAAGTCCACAGTTTAACTCTTGACTCCCTGCTAAGTTTGCAAGGCTGGAGCCGGAGGGAATAGACATCAAAATGCTTCACACAGCAGGCTCAAGAGGCAAAGCAGAATTTTGAGCACGGGAACTTTGATCACTTTGGCAAATAACCATTGGGAGGCTGGGGAAAGACTTTTCCAACACACTGATCTGCCCATAAAACGAAAGAATAGGCTGTATATTTAATAACTCTGCGTATTTTATGACATTATTGTCTGTTAACCTTCTCAGTTTCCTCAGTAATCAACAAACCGACTCCTTTATTAGAAAACGCGGTGTACTTGCCACAAGAGCAGAGAATGAAAATTGGTCTCCTATGCAAATAGTTCAATCATAATCAAACACAAACACAGAGAAGGTCAGGTTCTCCAAAGGATGTGTGTTTACATTATAAATAAGGAACTGGGAAACAGGAACAATATGACAATTTTACTACGTAGGAGCTGTGACTCACTGAGGTAAATGGTAGTTGAACAAGAGGGTGAGACAAGCTTCCAGCAGTGGTACCACGAAGGGGTTTTGTATGGAAGACCCTAAAAAGAGTATGGGGGGTTTTGGTGGTTTGGGTTTTTGTTGGATTTTGTTTGTTTGTTTGGTTGTTGTTGTTGTTTCCCACAAAACCATGGGGCTGACCCCCAGATAAGTCAGCAAGGTTTCCTGTTTGGTGTTTTGCCTGGGTGCTTGCTTAGTTGACCTGAAATCAGCACAAACAACTCTGAAGAATACAGAATTTGTCACTCAGACTCTTCACCAAATACAAAATAGTACCCTCAAGGATGAGGAGATATCAGTTCCTTGGAATGATTCTTTTTTTTAAAAATTATTATTCCTTTTGGTTCTCAGTCGTGAATTGTTAGCACAGTCTGTCTTTAAGAGACTGGAGCTTTTTTTTAATTAAAAAAAAAAACAAACCAACACTAAATATTTTATTATTTATAAGTAATCTGTTACAGGTAAATAATGGAGTTACTATAGCTTTGAATTAATGTGTAACTTAAATAATGGCTAGCCTGGTGCTGCTGTGTTGGTTTACACCCAAGAAGGCTTTAGGTCAAAGCAGGGCCTGATGTGGATGGTTGAATAATACAATATAGAGAGCATAAGAAGGAAAGGAAGCCCAGTATAAAGAATTATAAGACAGGATGTATATAAGAAAGGTTGCTATAAGTTAAGATAAGAATTTATCTCTTTTATACCTCTCAGGATGTGTTGCAAGTTTTTAGGGCTGCAGGCTGAGCCCACAACATACTCTTACCTGCAGGAAAAGGTTAAGACTGGAGATACCTGCTATAACTATCATTTAGGTGTGAGACATTCAGCTTGAGAAACATTAAAATGAGGCTAAGGGCACCCAGCAATGAGCCGTGAGTGCTATGCCACTCTGAATGTGAAAATGGCATTCACCTATATCCATCCATCTCTACTCTAATGCACCCAGCTGGAGAGAACGCTCCCAGATAGCAGTATTTGCATTCCCTCTAGCCCATCTATGGTGCACAGCTTCCCAAAAGATACCTGCCAAGAATATCTTGCCTCCTCCATGTTAATCTGGAATAGTGGAAGCTCAAAAACTGAGAAGTTATCACTTCTCAATCTCTGCATTTATTTTGCCTTGAGACTTAAAGTCAACAGTCATAAAATCACAGAATCACAGAATGGTAGAGGTTGAAAAGAACCTCTGGAGAGCATCAAGTCCAACATCCCTGTTAAAGAGAATTTGCCTAGAGTGAACAAAAAGGCATCCGGGAACACATCTGACAGAGTAAAAAGTCACATCCATAGAGTGCTGAAGGCCAGGTAGCAATTTCCCCTCATTTTCAGGGGTGCAGATCAATTTCAGCTCCCATTGAGGTGCCCAGGATACTTGGGGCTGGGGAGAGGAAATACACCTTTAAAACAAGCCAAACTGTAGATGCAAAGGCTAACAGAGTAGCAATCATTTCTTGGACAGGAAGGAGGGCAGAAATTATTCTGAAAAATCACTACGGACCTCTAACAGAGCTCTAGAAGTCTCAGTTTACAGTGGAATACAAGAATTGACCAACTCTACCAGAGGAAAGTTATACCTGTGATGATTGTCCAGAGGAAAGCTGAGGAAGCTGTTGCTGCCCTCCTGCCAGACTGCACCTCTGGGGATGCTTGGAACTGCAGTAAAACACCTCCCAGAAGACACTAAGGTGCCTTCTCAGTCTGCCCTCTCAAGCTAGTGGTAGGCTGACAGGTCTTTATGCGTCAGTATGCAGTACAAATTATAACATGCAAGGATTACCCATAACATATTTCACCAATGTGTTTTCAGTGATTTTATCAAAGCATTTTCCAAGGACATTTGCAACTGTTTTACAGGTATAAAAATTGAGAGACAGAGAAACTAAGAACCTGCACTTCACTTCTGACATATCAAGTGCAGATATATTCCCTATCTAATTGTTTCTTTGGGAAAAGAAACATTTCCCACATGGGGAAAATTTGTTGTAATTGTTTATAGCCAGTATCAAGTGACAGGAGTCCATGAGTCAGTGCCTCTAGCTCCTGAAATGACTCATCTACCAACAAATAATGAGGATAATGATCAGACTTCTAGTTCGTTAAAATCACATGAGCTATTGAAAATGTTCCTGAGCACTCCCAAATCTGTGCATCATTTCCAATTTCAAACAAGTGCATACTTTCATACTGTGCCTCCTGCCTAAGACCTGATAGTGTGGGGTTTTCACCTGCCCTTAATATTCAGAGTATTTTAGATTGGAGGAGAAATTTGACCCAGATCTGTCTCTGCTGGCAAATCCATGCTAGAAGGTTGAAGGACACAGAGATCTATATGCCAGAGGGGCTCTGTGCCTGCCCCTGTCCTCTGTTATGGGCATGTGCCACCGAGATTTTGGCTCTCCCATCAGCTCTATCTGATCACACTGGTTCTTTGCCCAGATGCAAATGTGAGGAAGGGATGGAGCACACAGAGGCCAAAACTGATCTATTGGAAACATGGGGCAGTGGGAGGGATCTGCAAATGCAGGAAAAAATGAGAGTTGAAAAGGGTTGGCTTGAAGGGCTGAGTGACAAAGTGCCTTTTCTCCTAGGAGGCTAAAGAGAACACAGTCAGACAGAGATGAACACCTTGCTCCAGCCAAATGAGGCATTAAAGATTGGTTCCAAGAGGAAGGATCCACCAATAGATTCAATGTGAAATTCAGCAAGAACTGCAGAACAGGATCTAGGTGACTGCAGTTATTTACTATGTGCTCATACAGCCATCAGCCGGACTGTTTACTTCTCCATCTCTCCTACATCTTTACCTAACTGTGCAGTAGCTAACAGCTGCAATCCCAGATACCCAGAGGTGAGTGCACACCAGCAAGGCAAATGCCTACATACAGCATATTGATCATGTGCATCCCACAAAACAGTCTCTGCCTACGCATTAACCACTGATCCAGGCTGGCTGCAGAACAGCATTTGTGTAACACTCAGAGTTAGTGATGCATAGTCATTTTAGAAGCTGAAGTGATGAAAAGCACTAAAATCCAGCAGGATATTTTGGCTGTTACAAACAGCTGGGCAGGCTTTTACATGGTAGCATCACAGCAGATGGCAACATAAAAGGAAAGGAAAAGCTGGGGCCTGAGCTGAGCAGCCAGCATTCCAGAAAGAAAAGCACAAATGCAGATGCTGTTTCTAAGCACAGCAAAACTCCTCTCCACCAATTCATCACGTGGTACTTAAATTTTCTACCATTTCTTCCACAACAAATGAAGTTATTTGTCCATGTGCTTTTTGCTACAGTCACAATATTCTCAGAATTGGGGGTGGGGGAAGAAGAGAGAAAAAAAAAAAAGAAAAAACCCCAAGAATTGCAGGGTTTTGTGGCTGTCATACCCAGACCTCCTCTCCCTGTCTGTCTGCAACCACTTAGTCTCCAAGTGTAGTGGGAATTCCACAGTCCATGATAGGCCCTCCATCATTTAGAACATTCGAAAGCTGGAATTAGGGTCCAACTGGGAAGCTCAGTAAGACAGACCTGTTGCACATATGCCATATTTTCAGGTGCTCATAAGCAGATTCTGCAAATGCTAATATTGTTTTCACACACTCTCCATCATAAAACAGGTGTGCCAAGATCAACATATTTGCTGAAATAAATCAGGGTCTGAAAATTTTTCCCCTCAGCCAAGCAATATCAGCAGAGCCAAAGCAACCCCCTCTTGGTTGGTCTCCAGCATTCAGAGAAATGTGCAGTCATTTGAACAAGTTTTTTTCCAGAGGTGTGCAGAGAAGGGAGGGGCAGTTACTAATGGTCTTAGCTGTTCCATGAAGAGGTGTAACTAAAGAGTGAAAACCAAAGTATATCTCGTGATGTTATATATTAACAAGGTATCTTTGAAAGATCTGAGCTTGTGCCCAAGGAGAAAAAAGAAAAAAAACAAACCAAAAACCACCTACAAAAAACCATACCAATGACATTATAAGAGGAAGAAGTGAACTTACAGCAGTATGAACCTATATTGTCATATCACCACAGTTTCTTTCCACCTATGGAAAATAAAACATAATAGCAAATCAGCATGGAAGAAGAAAGACTTTTATTTTATTTTCTTTTTTTGTTTGTTTGTTTGTGGGTCATGTTATTTTTTTTGTTTTGGGTTTGTTTGTTTGTTTTTTTAATTAAATCTATCTTGCATAGACAAGAAAAACTGAAGATTGGCTGGATTTGTAGGAGGGTAACACAGGGAACCTATGTGCATTTCTTTCCTCCTCTTCCTCAACTACTCTGTCAGGCCCTCTACATGGCATCTTCATGCAAATATTAATATTTTTAAGTCTATATATTGTGCTAGAACCTAAGAGTCCTCAATCACAGGCAGTATCCTCACTGGGACTGGTGCTGTAGAAATGTGGAAGCACAAACTTGTTCCTGACAAATTGTGAGGTAAAACCTGCCCAGGATGAAAAGTTCTGGAGAGCCACTCCAGTTCCTACAGAGCACAGTCAGAAATAACCTGTATTCCTTATCTCTGGTCCATGAGATGCACAGCCAGAGGATGGCCAAGCCACGTCTCTCTGAGATTTGGTCCCCTGTCCAAAGTGCTTCTACTCTCTGTTTTGACTGAGGAAAATGCAGAGAAAGCTTCGGGCTCCGTTTGTACCAACCTCCAAAGCAATTTAGTTATAGTTTAACTCTTGCTTGAAAATGAGGTCAAGAGGTGAAGCTTACAAGCCAAGAAGCACACCTCCAGCAGGCATGCGGTTATTGGGTGCACCACAAAAAAAAAAAAAATCATCTATGCCAACTCATCACATGCAGAAGCCTTTGGAAACTCTTGAGGACCAGTATTTTCCTTAGAAACGCAACCTAAATTGGGTAAGATTGTGAAGCCTTTAGTTACTATTTATTCAGTACTTTCTCCCACCGGATGTGGTACTGGGCAGCCCAAATTTTGCCCCAAAAGAAGATGATCTATCAAGTCAAGACTTGCAAGAATCTATGTCCCTCAGCAAAAAAATCATCATGTTATCACTCTGCCAGGGCTTCTGCAACTCTAAAAAGCTTCTCAGGCATATGTTAGATATGACACCACAGAGTGTGACATCCTTCTGCCTGTTCTTTATGGGCAAGGAGAGCTCTGTTGCTTCACACAGGTCCCGGAATGTGTTATTCAGTCTGAAATGCACAGAAGACATCAGACAAGTGAGAGCTTACACAGCAAGGCACCTGCTGTTGGAAATCTTTGCTCATTAAATTGGAAAGGTACCACAATCAACATTTCCTAAAGCAGAGGACTGTCTAAAAGCAAGCACAGCACCCACCACAACACAAGTGGCCAGGGTAAAAGTGGGGTGAGCAGATGCAGTGGTACTTGTAGATTGCTTTCCAGCAAGGGACATGTGCTGTCCCCATTCAGCTATAGCTAGGGACAGGACACTGAATTCCTGAAGTTGTGAGAGTTGAGGCTTCACCTTTTATCTGATCTCACACTCATGTCACTGTGGTATCTTTGCACAATCTCGAGCTTTTCTAAGCAAACATTTCCACAGAGCAGCAATGGTATGTGCTAACTCTTTCCATTTGCTCTTTTGTATTTCCCAGGGTTGTAGGTGACTGCCCTCCCATTCAGCAAGTCTGAAGAGGTTTTGCTGCAGAGCCAGTGGGAAGCTCCTCAGAGAATATGGTCAAGCCTAGCATATTTTTCTCTGATTTTCTCTTTGGTGAAGGTTCTGCCCTGTCTTTCTCTCAGCCTACTTAGACGAGTCAGTCTCCAGACTGACCTTGCTTTTCCTCCCTTTCCCCCTGCATATTACCTTCCAGCATTTTCCACAGCACAACAAAAATGCATGTCTCCAGAAAAAACTCTGCCTGACCTACACTTACTCATGGATCCTGCTGGGATCCTGTTTCCAGACTTAGATGTAGGTATCTCAGTAGGCTTACAGCATTTATGTGGCCTTCACTAGCATCATTGCAGAATGAGTCTAGTGTCCTGGGATCTGTGGAAAATAATGGGGATTTGACATTTATATCTGGATGGCTTACAAGATATTTCTGCAGCTCTGAAGAACTTTGGAAGTAACAGGCAGTTTAAATTATATGCAAGTGGAAGATTTCTCCATCCACCCCTCTCTGAACATCTGGGTAGATCTTCCACTGATGCAAACCAGTGTAGCTGTGCTCAGTTACTCCAGCTGAGAATCTGGCACATATGTCTTGTAACTCTTCTGGTATTAAACCCACACATTCTCTTTTTGTGTGAGCTCAAATAATTGTATTACTTTCTTTAGACAAGGTTGCTTATTGATACAGATTATTCTCCCCCAGAAAGATGGGTGTAAGTAGAATGGTTGCAGTGTTGAAGGTTTCCTCAGTCCCTAGAATCCATGTTCCTTCTGATTGTTGCTTGCATAGGTTTTGTAATGATATAAAGTGTACATGAAAAAAAACAGACCATCTGCATATGGGAAGGCAACTGGTGGAGGGACCAAAAGCTGATTACAGATGAAATGCCAAGTGCTTAGTGGGGTTAATTTCACCAGAGCCAAATAAGGCCAGTTGAGTTAACATGGGTGCCGTTCTAGAGTTGAAGTGCAGACTTCGTACATTTCTAAATCTTATGTGCCAGATAACTGCAACTGGATCCTTTAGATCAGAAGACAAACTGACCACTTATTTATATCTGTCCCTTCCCTGACATTACCCCACAAATTTATCTTTAGCCTTATGCTGCATGAAATTGAACTCCAAAACCTCAATGCCACCGCGATGCCCCAGTTCCTCTAAAGACAAGTTCCAAGCTCTAGCGTTCTTCTGCAGAATCCCTGTCACCATAGCCATGCAAAAGTCTAGAGAATCTTTCCCCAGCTGTGAACTTCTGCGTCAGAAGACTTTTCTCCTGACTTTAGCTGGCTGGTTTTTATGTAATTTGGTGGTCATCCCTTGAGTATTAGGGCAATCTTGCTTGATGACTTCTGAATCTTGATCGCAGTTCATCACTGTTTTTCAAAATGGTTGCTGAAACAGCTCCATGTTAACTACCACATAAATCTCCTATTTCCCCAAATGCAAACACTTTGGAATCTTCTTTTGTGTGACTGTAGAGGTTTTCTTTCCCATCAGTAGCACTATAAAAGTTCTTTAAAACAGTGTTTTTAATAAAGTCCAGAAAGCTCTGTATTTCCTGTATGTGCCTGGCTCCAAAAGAGGCTCCTTTTTGAAAGTGCAAGATGCAAAATTTAGGTCATCTGCCAAGGAAACTATACCTGTACTCAGAGCACCAGGAGTGAATGAAGAACCTATGTGCATAATTCCTGTAACAACCCACCTCCAGCTGCTTCAGAAAAATCACTATGAATGAGGTTTCTATAAATTTTTTAACCCCACAGGATTCCTCTGTTAGCACTACCAACACCCTATTGCAGAAACCCTCTCCATCTAGTCTTTTCTACCTACAGAATGATCGAAAAGATGCAGTTTACTTAGTCTGTCACAACATCTGGAAATAATAATGACATATCCAAGTGAATGAGAGTCAGAGACCAGAGAGTTATATAAGGAACAAACATGCCTGGTCAGCCCTCTCCCAGACACTGCATTATCGTGAGGGAAGATACATGGAGCCCAACAAGAAAATGCAAGTGCAAGAGAAAGATTACGTTGGTACACTCACATCACATCAAAACTCTTTCCTTTGTGTTCAGAGAGACAGCTGAAAGTTCATACTGATCAATGCATACGTTTCCCGGCAGGAGGTTAAGTGAGATATACAGAAATGCTGTCATGAATCATTAGTGGGGTGAGAACTCCAGGGCTTTACTTTTAGCTCATCAGCTGAGATCACGAGGGAGACCTTACTACCCTAATAGTTGTGGCTGCACTGAAGTTGTCAGTAACAGCACCAAGCTTTATTTATAAATGGCATTTCTTCCACAGTGGCTACTGACTGGTACAATTTCTGTATTTTCCTGCCACCTCCTTTCCCACTTCAACATCACCCTGCAGACTGAGATGCTCCAATTTGAACTGTCCATCATCAGCATGAATTACTTGTTATCAGCAGTTCTCACCTGGCCATGCCAATTTTGCATCTTTTGGGTCACCAAAGAAGCGTTGCTGGGCTTGGCATATTTTTTACCCTTGGGGGCCACTAGAGTAGTGCTAATCACAGCTGCCAGGCCTGGAATGCTGCCATGTTCCACAACATCTTAGAAATTCTGCCCTAGGGTCTGATGTGCAGTTTGATGCAAAGATGGCATTGATGAAATGTTTCTTGAACACACCAAATACTAGCTGGCAGGAATGCCATGGCTTAGAACCATGCAGCAGACTGGAGTACACTGTTGCTTTGCTGACCTTTAATTGCTGTGAATTTTAGTGCCACATTGCTGCCACACTGTGTGATAACCACTGAAATACATCTGGATTTGCCACTGCGGTTTTGCAGCTTTTCACCAAATATGCCACTTGCCACTGCTCTGTCACCTAGCAGTGTCTGAGGGACATTTCTGAGGGATAGGTGATTAACCCAGGCAAGGACAGTTGGCACAACAAAGGCAAGAGACATTAATCTAGTTATGTATTTCATAATCTCTACTGGTGTGAGGGATGTGAAGACCCCAAGAACTACTGCAGCAGGTAGCAATGCTGCTTAGCATAAATTCCTAGGAAAGCAATCACCTGTGGTTAGGCAGGTGCACAGAGTTATTACCCAGAAGAGGTCAAAACCTGCACTTGCAATTGGAAGTCTCTGCCTTGCACTCTGTCTCCAAATCAGCCCCTGGAGCAGCTCTTACAGAAAGCAGTGCAGAACCAAAACCTGAGGCAACAGACAGGTTTAATAGAAATTGCATCCAACATAGCTCACTATGCCCATGGCTTGCCACCAGCCCTACCTTGTTCCCAAGCAGTGTCCCAGGAACACAAACTGCTCTGGTGAAAGCAGACTGCTTCTAGCTGCCTTTATCCTGGATCAAAATCGGTCCAGAGACCTACACAAGGAAGCAAAAAATATACCCTCACCAAGCTACTAGAGCAAGCATTGGGTTGATTGTAGGGTATATGTCTTCTAGGTAAGTATAGTTTGGGGTTCAAGTTACTTATCAATGGCTTTTAACATTTTGGAGGAAAAATATCTGATTGAAATAATGACATACGAATTTGGACCAGATCTTCCCCCTGGAATGTCGTGTCTGAATCTGAATTGAGAGCAACATTTGGACATGGGAGCAGCTGTTCCTTGGGCAGAAACTCCTTGGGAAATTACACAATGTTAAAATGCCTGACTTTCAGGGTAAATTTAATTCTCTATGCAGCTGCAGTCACAGAATGAGAAAGTACCCTGTAGGTCCAACAGAAAACTTGCTGGTTTTTCACAAAGAGCCCCCACACATCAGCTATGAAGACAGGCAGCAGGCAGAGCACTGCCCCTCTGTGTTTGCTGATCCTACTTTCAGCCAAGACCATCGTAGTCTATAAGGAGTAATATGAGTTTTTCATACCTGGAGGGCAGATCTGGGCCAGCAGCTCATGGTCCAACATATAAACTGGAGGAATTTGAAAGGCATCACCCCATGGCAGATACTTATATCCAGTTATTGCACTGGGTTAAATTTGTGTCTCATTTCAGGAGCCCACCTAAAGGTGAACGAGAGCTGAAGATTGGAGATTAAAGAGCAAGCGCTGCATAAAACACAATAAATTCCTTTGGTCAGATGAGGAACAGGATGGTCTTGATTTGACACAAACAGTTGTAGGGCTTTGTTGCAGGCTACAGCCATGCAGGTATTTCATTTGTTTTCACCCTTGGCTGTTATCATCCCTCCAGAGCTGGCTCGGGCAGAATCAGGTCAGTCAATTCCAGTCCAGCCTTTCAGGGGAGGGGAAGAAGGAGGGACCACTTATTTGCACTGCTAAGCAAAACCATTATTTCTGGCACCATCTGCCTCACTCTTTCACTTTTTTATAAAAAGCTTTTGAAAAGAGCATAGCTATGAAGAAAAAAATAAAATAAAATCCATACCTCACCCAGCCTGCCCCCACTATATAGCTGGCCTAATTAATGGTTAAAATAGAACTGGGGCCAGGGAAATGGAAATAGAAAACAAACATGTAGAACCATCTGAAATTTACTGCTCAGACAGGACTATCTTCCATAGGATTTGACTGAGAGTCCCTGGTGGAGGAGTGGAAGGCAAATCTTCCTGTGTCCTTTGAAAAGAATAGAGATTTTCATGTCTTTCTCTGGCTGAGTGCAGATATGTGCTGCTTTTTTGTGGGTGGGGAGCAGACGCAAATGCTATGTTCAGCAATCAGAGGCTCAGCATAAGCTTGCTGCTTTCAGGGAAGATGAGATTTAAACAAAGCCCATAAAGACAGCAGGAACCTTCCTTGACTCAAATGCCTAATCCAAAAGCCAGGTGAAGTACCGGGTCACCTGAGTATGGACAATTTGCTCATTCTGAGTATGAAAGTCTTCACTCTCACAGGAAATCTATTAGGAAGTTTTCAAAGAAATTTGCAGTGATTAGGGCCAAAACATGCAAACTTCTCTTCTTTCCTTGTATTTTAGCTAAACAGCTCCAGGTTCTCTGCAGTGCAAACACACAGAAAATCAGCAGTCACAAATGCATATAGCTCCCAAACCTGCCTTTATGCAGGAATTATTGCTAACAGAGCCTTATCATGCAGACAGGACACCCTTAAATAAAGCCCATACAATTAGCTGTGCTTCTTATGCCCATCCAGGCACCTGTGCTAGTAATCTCTGCAAGATGCTGTTTTAAGAGACATGTATGCACTGATTTGCCCCAGGCTAGCTTGGGTACCTCTAAAAAGGCTACAGAGCACAGACGGGTCTCATTCCAGCACACCTTCAAAGAGATGTTCCACTGACTCAACCAGCCACTTACTGTACAAAGCCCTTATACTTTCCAAGATCATATGAGCACATCAGTCCATTGAAAAGATGAGTGGAGGGGCAACAGAAGGACAGCTTTGTACTCACCATTGGTTTTTTTTTGTTAATGTAGGGTAGAGAAAGCCCTTTTTTTCCCCCACTATCATGCCTGTGAGCATCTGGAGGTATTATACTGACCTATTTGTTAAAGTCAATCTTACAAGCCTACTTGCTGTTTTATGCCTCTGTATGTATGCTCCTACGTGGGAAGCCCTGATCCCTTGTTTCTGTCCATTGAATGATGTCTTCAAAGTAACCACCCCATACTAAGCTCTGCAGAAGGCGTGGCACAAATGCAGTGTAGCCCCCACAGTCTAAACAAACAAACAGTGAAGGAGAGCCTGTCTGCTGCACACCACTGCTCTGTCCCCAGCTGGCAAATTATTCACTGTCTGCCTTCACTTAACTACATGTGCTAGCATTGACATCACTTGAGCAGTATTGGCAGGGGAACAGCTTTTGGTGTCACTTCTTCTCCTAAAATACAGCTTCTAATGTGTCCCTTTCTGTTTTTCCCTGTGCATTTCCACATCCTTAGGTGGCAGAATATGGCTTCTGTGGAGGATGCAGGGAAAGCAGGTGTTGAGGGGTTGCCACTGAGAGGACAAAGTCCCTGCTCATGGGCCAGGGATGGGTAGTGATAAAGCCCAAATTCCTTCATCTGGTCATTACAAAATGCTGACAGAATTTTGGAAATTGTTTTAAACACAAGGCAATTAGAGGAATGTACCATCAAAGAGCACAAGCAAGTCCTATTTGCCATCAGCATGGATGAAAGACCGCTACACACAAACACAAGCCCTTCAGTGATCCTGTTGACATCCAGCTTCTGTTCAGATCTGTGTCCTCAGGGACACCTTCGTATTGCTCTGTAGTGTGCTTACCCTGAAGTTAGGAGCTTCTCTCCTTACCAGTCTGCTGCATCTGATAATAAACTTGCAGCACTGCTTTCTTTGCAATGCTTGTAACAGAATCCAGTGTTACTGAGCATTATGAAAACAACTGTGAAAAACATAAAGATGCAAGCAGCACCAAGGCTGCAGTTGCTCTAAGGAAGCAATGACCTGAAGAATCTCTTTTTCAATTTTAATGTAGAGCAAATATTTAAATTTGCATGAACACCAAAGTCTTCCTAATACACCAGTCAGCAATGGTTGGGGTGACACTTGGGCAGGAAGAACATGGACACACACTCATGACCTGTGTCATCTTGTCTCTGTGTTCAAATCAGAACATCTGTCTATCCATAATGCCTACTATCTCCTAGTAACACTGCAAGCTTTTGAATGGACAGAGATTATCCTTCTGCTCCCTGACAGCATTTTCTTTGCTGTCAGCCCAGCTAAAGAATCAAAGAGATCTTTCTACAAGGTTAGAAGGGAAAAAAAGCCCTTCAATATATGTCAAAATATGTAATAAAGAAGGCAAATATCAGAGTTCCAGATTGACAGATGGGAAAAGTTAAGAAAGAGAGGTCATGCTTGTGCTGGTTTGAAAAAGCAAGTCTGAGCAGCACAGGCTCCCACTTGCTTGCCTGTGCTATCTGTAGAAAGACTACATGGCTTTGCCTGGGGGAACAATAAGCTGCAGCTGTGCCTGGGTGGATAAGAATGCCCAGATGATGCCTGAGGTATGGGTCAGTGGCTGGTTGTACAGCAAATGAGGATGGCCTCGAGGCACACATTGCCCGGCAGGTAGCTCAAATACCAGTTCTCAGAGCTCAGAGATGGACTTTGACTCCTGGTCCTGTTCCGTCTGCATCCTTCTGTATTCCAGTCCACAGGCAATTAAAATATCCCCCAGCTAATCTAAAGAGATTTCATTTTCAAGGTAGTGATGTTCAGTCTGAGGATAATGGTTCTTATCAAAGAAGAGGTAGATGAGAATACCCAGTGCCTGTGACAGTGACATTTTCATCAGCATACCAAGTGATGCACACGGTCCCAAAGCAGGGGATGAGTGTGAGGAGAGTAAGTATAACCTGAGAAGAATCTCTCTCTGTAAAACCAGCCCTTAAGATGTCTGTATTGAGGAGCAATGGGATTTGGAGGAACAGCTAGGAAAGCTATCTCCTTTTTCTTGTTTTCCAATGGATGTCATGCCTAACACCTATGTACTACAGTACATGGTGGCAAAAATTGGGCCATAGTATAAGAAAGAATGCTCCAAGTGCTAAAAAAAGAAAGAATATCTCTAAAAGGTGAAGTCTGGTGTTTAAACAGAAGAAGTTACAATAACTTATCTGTTCTTATAGGAATTCTATTCAGGGCAAAGACAATCAAGTAAAGTACTTGTTTCAGCTCCAAGCAATGTGTTTTACCTAAGTCCCTGCTGGGCATGCTACAAGGAATTGCTCTAATCATAATGGCTGGGTTACTATGAAGACTTCCAAGGCACACAAGAAATCAGTTTACCAGGCTTCAGTCATAGCTGTGCTAGTGCATAGAAAAAAGGCACCAGCCTACTGAAAATCTAATGCTATTGTGAAGCAGATACTTTATGCAAGCTGCCAGTCCCATTTTCTCAATATAAAGTTCTATAAATTAGTGTATAAGATGGATGTTAAGTGTGCCCCAGGGCTTGAAAGTTCATTTAGTGTGAACAGCTCTCATTCCTTGGATGGGTTCTCTTGTTGGATGAATCACTCCAGACAAAAAGTCCTAATTGTCCACCCCAAATCAGATAATGTTCTTCACCTGGCTTCAACCACATGTTAGTTCTCTCACATACTGAATTAATCTAATTTCCAGTGATTCACCCACTACTGTTACTGGTACAAGTCCAAGTGTAGAGGTTACTCTGAATCAATTCAATATCCAAGAAAATTATAGAGGAAATATTTTTCCTGAGTTGGAATGACAGCTATCAAGACAGAATTAATTTCATTAGCACAAAACCAGCAAACTTTTATGGCCAAAAGTTAGACTTCTTTCTCTTTCACCAGTATGCCCTTCTCTGTGTCAACCATGAAGATGCCCTCTTTTCACCCAAATTCAGATGAAGCTCAAAGGATTGAGTTAAGCAGTCTAAAACTTGGAAAGCTTGTTCAATCTATTTGACCTTCTGAAATCTGCTACCAATTGCTTAGTCATTTACATTTCCAGACAAAAGCAGAAGCATAAAGACCTACACAGATGAAAAAAATATGGAGAATGGCAAGCACTGGTCACTGGACTTGGTTACCACCCTGACTGTATAGAGCCACAGAAGTTAGTAGCTACCATTACTTCTCTTGTGACAATCAAAGTGAGATTTGCACACTAGAAGATGTTGAGTGTGACCACTAACAAAGTCAAAGGGCTTTTCCATTTGGTTTCTGCCCCAGCTTTGTTTTCCAAGCCAATTCCATCATTTTCGGAAACTGCTCACAACTTTCTTTAAGGATTCCTTCGAGACATGAAGTTTTCTAGGCTAAGATTCAACCCAAAAGGTTTTAATTTTAACCAAATTGATTTGATAATTTTTGAGTGATGAAGGAATGGAAGAAAATACTTCTCCCATATGTTCCAGTCAGAGGAGTATGTTTGCTGAGAAGAATCCTTGAGGAGACACAGAGGGGGAGAGGGGATAAATATCTCTAAAGGATAAAAATATTCCCAGACACAACATCACCATGAGCTAAGCCCTAACCTTGCGTCAAAGAACACAGCAGCAATGGCATTTGCGCTTGCACCAGCAGAGTATCTGGCCCACAGGAATAGAGAAGAACGCTTTCTATTAAAATTTTGGATAGGATGCTTCAGAATCTAACTGACATGGAAAAAGCCTCACATGTTAACCCCCTCCTTGTTCTTTCTCAAGACTAAGAGACAGCATATTCCAACGCATCAAGAAGTCAGTCTGGTGCAAGTCCTACATGAAAGTAATGAATCTCTGCAGAAAGGCACCTCTGCTTCAGTAAGACTCAGGGCTCCTCCAAGGCTCTGGGCTTATAAACCACAAGATATCACTTACTGCTGTGTGCTTCTTGGCAGCTCAGCTGCTCAACCTCTCTTGATCTGACCAATCATCCCATATCTCCATCTGTTGCCTCTCATCTGAGGAGAGAAAATAGCAAGTCCAGGAAGAAAACCAACAAAGTCAGTGGTGAATAGTACTCAAAACAAGAGTTGTCCAAATCTTATCAGCTCTGATATGAGAGAAAGACAAACATGAAAACTGACAGCTTCCAGTCCTGACCATGGAAGCCCACAGACCTGTACCTTGTGCTTTGTTTCTTACGGTCTCCGTTGAAAGTCTACCATTGATCTCTGCTGGACACAGGTACTTTATAAGTGCATGAGCACAGCTGGAAGACACTGAGAATGCTTGTAAGTGTTTCATAGGACACAGATAAGTAGGGAGCAGAGGACTAGACAATGAAGAGGGAAAAGGTAAACAAGATCTGAAAGGCAAGCCTGAGACCCTCATACTTGGTACAGGTAGGCAGAGAGAAGGAATAATGGAAAAGAAGTGCAAATGGCTATAACACAAACGTCATAAATCAGCAGATCTTCATAGTGATGATCCAGCTTCCATACATTCAGCAGTAGTTGTCTGAGAGAGGTTAGATGAAAAATGTAAAGCTAGCAGAAGTCTAAGGAAGACGAAGATGAGAATAGGAGGATAGAGGAGACTGAATATAATAATAATAAAGGTTGATACAGGTTAAACGTATATAGCAAAAAAGATAAAATAGTCACATGAGCTAAGCAGTAGCCACTTAGTAAACAGGAATATGGTACAAAAATAATAGATTGGCATTTTAATGCCCAACAAGTTTAACCATAGATGGTCAGCAATGATTAATAAGCCATATATATTGCATGCTGTGAACATCTGAAGACATGAGTGTCTGTAGGAAGATAACATTAGTACCATCTCTGATGTAACTATATCAGCATGAAGAAACAAGTGCAGACAGCTTTTAAAAAAGCCCTCTTGCAGTTTACTCTGAGTGACATAGCTTGTCCAACAAAAAAGGTTATTTTTACTATCTTGCTTTTTACACAGGAACATTTGCCAGCACAACTCCATTGGACATGGGCAAATCTAATTATTGCTGGTCCATAGCACAGGTAGGGACCTATGTCAGGTTCCAGCCATGCAACAGGATCAGAAAAGTGATGTTCTAGGAAAGGTTTCCCATACTGTGATCTGCTGATTTACCTACTGTTGTCAAGTCTTAATGATTAAAGACATTTGTCACACCCCTAAAAGATGTATGTTTAGCTTAAACATGAGGGGGGGTTTAAAATATGTTAGGGTATAAACATTGAGCTTCTTTTTAACTGCCTTTTGTTTAGGAATGTCAGTTGTTCAGGCTAGAACTTTGATTACAAATAAAGCTGATGGGAACTGCATCCAGATCCTGGTGTATGGGATTATCTCAATGTGTTCCCAGAGTAGTCATACTTCAATGTGTACCCCTGGCAGCACCAACTTGCTTGATCAGTCACCTCTCCAGATACAACCACCAGTGGGAACAATGGCATTTGTCACACAAGGGAGAGACCCTGAATGTGGTACTGTTCTCTTTCACAAAAAAATGAGAGTCCCTGTGTCTGAATTACAGGGTCATTACTCTAGCAGGACCTGAAGCTCACTATGTGGCCTTGACTTATATGAACTTAGTGTTGTTTCCCTGTGTCCAAGTTCCCTGTCCATCAGAGGGGACAACAATCATCCATTAGTCTCTCAATTATTTGAAGTAGTTGAAGAGTACATAAAACAGGCTAAGGGAAGAGCTTCACTTGCAAACCCAATCCAGTTGTGGTTATAATTCAACAGTGTATGTCCTTTTGGTCCATAATAAGCACACTGATTTGCATACAAGCATGCAGGTACTGAGGTGCAGTGAGAAGTATTATGCCACTTCACTCTTCTGAGACATGACCTGGCTCCAAACCGAATTCAGCTAGTCAGGTGAAAAGCAGGACAGTTCTGCATCCTTACTGTACGATTTGAGTCCCTGAGGAACCCTGAGGAAGTCCCTGAGTTTAAACATTAGGAATCACAGAATAATTTTGTTTGGAAGAAATGTTTAAGATCATCCAGTCCAACTTAAGTCCAAACTCTAAGAATATCCAAAAGTCTCTAGTATCAGATACTGGCTACCATGAAGCTTTAGGAATTCCTGCCTGAAAGATAAATGGAATCCACGAATGGCTCCACTTACTCGCTGATGGGGCACATTTATCTTTGCCCTTCATTTGCTATACCACTATGCACAGTCGACTTGCTGGAGGGCAGGGATCCATCCAGAGGGACCTGGACAGGCTGGAGAGGTGGGCGCAGGCCGACATAATGAAATACAACAAGGCCAAGTGTAAGGTCCTGCACCTGGGTTGGCACAATCCCAAGCACAAATACAGGCTGGGTGGTGAGTGGCTGGAGAGCAGCTCTGAGGAAAAGGACCTGGGGGTCTGGGTGGATGAGAAGCTCAACATGAGCCTGCAGTGTGCACACACAGCCCAGACAGCAACTGTGTGCTGGGCTGCATTAAGAGAAGTGATGCCAGCAGGGCAAGGGAGGTGATTCTCCCCCTTTACTCTGCTCTTGTCAGACCCCATNAGGACACCTTCTAGTAACCTTCCAATATCTGAAGGGGGTCTACAGGAGGGCTGGGGAGGGACTATTCACAAGGTCTTGTAATGACAGGATGAGGGGGAATGGGTTTAAACTGGAGAGGGGGGATTTAAACGTGATGTTAGGAGGAAATTCTTCACAGTGAGGGTGGCAAGGCACTGGAACAGGTTGCCCAGGGAGGCTGTGGCTGCTCCCTCCCTGGAGGTGTCCAAGGCCAGGCTGGATGAGGCCTTGAGCAACCTGTTGTAGTGGGAGGCCACCCTGCCTATGGCGGGGGAGTTGGAACTGGATGATCTTTGAGGTCTCTTCCAGCCTAAACCATTCTATGATTCTATGCATCAAGCACTGTGTTGACTGCATTTCTTCTGAGAACTATCCTAATATCAAACAGATGTGGAGAAAATATTTGGTTTTGACTTCAGGATTTCACCAGAAGGGAGCAGGAGAGACCTGCAGAAGAGCCCCAAGTAAAGCATGCACTGTGAACAGCTTTGTCCTACACAGAGCCTGGCTTCTCTGTAGGTGTGTGACAAGCCAGGCTCACAACAGATATGACAACTGCCAGATTAAGAAATCCCACCAACATCATCCTGTAGCCTGAAAAATCATAGCTTTGCATTTTTCTCTACATGGACAAGCTGTATGCATATAACCATGCCAGCCAATTGAAGACAGTAAAAGTTGCTCCTTTTTTCCCCATTACTGATATACTTTCAGTTTATAAATACAATTAGAGAAAATAGTTTAATCTTATGTGAAGGGAATATAAACAAACTAAGTCCAATTTCATATACTTTTCTGAAAATGTAGCTGTATCTGAGCTCACTGGTAGGACAGGTGAAGACCAGAAATGTCCCCTTCCTTACTGATTTGGATAGATTGGTCCCCATGTAAAATTTTCAGTTAAGAATTGAGAAATGAGCAATTAACTGAGTGCCATGACAAGAATAGAAAGAAGGAATCTAATTTAAATCATGTCTAGGTAGAACATTATTTCAGAACAGGTTTTACAAAAGAACAGGACAGTTGAGTACAGAAAACCAAATTTTGCCTGATTGCACTGGAGTTTGCCTGCACTTGCAGGAAGCCTAACAGAAGGGACATGAGGAATGCACTCAGCCCCTCTTCTATACAAGTGAGGGTTCAGATATAGGAGTCCTCATGAATTACCAGATTTGAGACTAGAGTTGGAATGACCTTTGCTAACTAACTGTAAGCTGATTAAGTAGTTAAGCAGAAGTGGAAAACCTGCATACAGGTCCCCTCTCAAATCCAAAGGTAACCACCCCTGTTGGGTCAAGCAGGAGTGGCCATAGCCATTGACTTCCCATCTGCCTGTATGCACTCTCTAGCTCAGCATTAGTTCTGCCAGAGTTTACCTGGAGCCCATGGGCACTTCCTGAACTGTTCTAGGGTGAGACCTGGAATCCAGGGAGCACCATTTCCACCAGGTTAAACAGACAAATGATCCTTTTAGAAAGCAGTGGCTGAACAGAGCTGTGGGTCAGCCAGGCACAAATAATGCCCCAAACCTGCCTGGACATCTTCAGCAGTGTGGATAGAAACCTTTTGAGCTGAGCAATGGATCCTGTTTATGCCCTAAATTCAAAGCAGAGTTGAAACTCATCAAGCTTTCCTAGCAGCTGGGTTATATACACAGAAAACTGGGTGTTGGTGTTTACAAGACCCAGAGCTCATTTGTGTTGGTTACTATGCACAAAGAACAAAACATTTAGGTACTTTCCATCTAAAATAACTATGCTCTTGTCCTTTTGCTTCAGCTGTCCAAGAATGAGGGCTATGTGTAACCAGGAGAAGGGAAATGCTTAGAAATCCTTCGTGTTCAACTGCTGCTCTTCCTCACTGACATTTAGCCCAGACAATATGATCACCACCCTCAGTTACACCCAGCTGGGCTCAGTGACTTCACTGTGAAGCCATAATGTGGCATGGCTGGAACCAACAGCAGAAAGAGCAGAAATACTTCTGTGTGGAGCATCAGATTGTTTGCTAGACTGAATTTTTCTTTGCATGGTGTATTTTGGATGCAATATAAATTGCTGTAACCTTGCTGCACCATTCCTGGTTACAGGGGTAGCAGCACAGGGCAGAGAGATAGGAATACAGATTTCCCATCTTGGCCCTAACCCAGGGACATCTCTCACCTCTGCTCCTGCATTCTCATTAGTGGAAAGGAGTATTTATTCCTCATATTGCTTTGCAAGACCCTGCAAACTAGAGGTGAAAGTGCAGGCCTTGTAGTTGCTGTACTCAAACCTCTAAAAATACCCACTGCCAAGTGTGACGGTGAGTGAGTCAAGAGGGGTGCTTAGGGAGGGTGTGGTGGAACCCATGCAGAGAGCAGAGACTCAGACTGCCCCTCTGCTGTTGAAGCCACATTGTTTCAGTACCGCAAATCTGCAAGTCTCTGAACTTAATGTGAAGCTAAATTATTGACCCAAACCAAGACATGCCCTGGCTGAATAGCAAGATGCAGCTCTAGATAGAGGATGAAGGCGGAAGCTTTGGTCATCTTCTCACCAGCTACCTCCAACTAGGACTGACCTAGGACCAGATCAGCACTTTCTTAAAAGAGAGAGCTGGGCCATGATGCAAGACCCACAGACTCACATGCTGGAAGGAGAAAACCCTGTCTTGTGTTTCCTTCCCTGTGACTGTATGCTTCCTCTCACTGCCCTGACTTTTCTGCACAGATCCTCACACTGAGATGGAGGTTTGCTTCTTGCTGTGACAGCCTGACTCTCCACATGCAGAAGCTCTGGTTGATCACCTCTGCTGCCTTTGTCTTGCCCATTGCAAGGACAGACTCTTCATGCCAACATAGGACTCTGCCACATGAAACACTATGTGGAGCACCTCTCAGTCAGGACCCTCAGACAGCAAAGCCAGAGCTCCGTATGAGTAACAGCTGGTTTCACTCGCTCGGTCACTGGAAATTCTGCTTTCAGTTCTGGCTAGCCCTGCACTGCTTGGCTTCACACACACAGGGCAGCTTGTGTCAGGAGCAGAAGGCAAGGATTAGCCTGCGGTGCATGCTTTAGCGCCAGATCCCTGCATGCATTTCATCCCACCCTATCCAACAAGTGCCTCCCCTCACAAAATCCAGAAATAAATAAAAAATTAGAATAACAGCCAGAATGTCCCAGTTAATGATTAAGCAGGGACAGTTGCACAACTTCCCCTGGAATGTCTATGTTGATGGCTGCGGTACACTGACAGGCAGGAATGGCAAAAACAGTCCGACGGCAAGGAAAGGATGGGGCCCAGGTGTTGCAGCAGCCACGGCAAGACTCAAGAGTAGATGTGCTCTCCTTTCATGACAGGAGGCTGGTCCCTCCAGCAGGGTCAAGCTTCACAAGTTTGGGGTGCGTAGTTGATGGCAGTCAGCCCCAGCAGAGTCTGGGTGTCCTACCATCAGAGTGAGTGGGAAAACACAGCATCACTGTGTGTTTTATACAGCTGTTACACTTGCAGGCATGGGCCAGTGCAAAGCAAATGCAAACCTCATGCCTCAATGTCCGTATATATGTTTCAAAGCACACAGTATGCTCATAAAAGGGCTGGATCTCCAAGGCTACCTTGTAAGTGCCAGACAAAAATCCATGAAGATTGATGAGTCCCTTTTCACACGTTTGGCACGTCTGACATTATGCTGGACTTTGAAAAGCCCTGCAGGAAGAAGACAGTTAAATGTCTAGAATAAATACAGTCGAACAGAAGTTCAGACACCCAACTGTTCGTTTGCATGGGCATGTCCTATACTTGGAAATGCAGTAAGCTTTCAAGTAGAATTCCTGGAAAGATCAGCCTAATGCACAACTCCCAGATCCCACAGCTCATTAAGAATGGGCTCTAATGCAACACCTTCTGAGTAGCCCATGTGCATGCTGGCAAGGTGGTTTCTTGCATAGCTGTTGAAGGCCAAAATCTCTTTGGTTGGCCATTGGGTCATTTTGGTTTCAAAGACATCACTCAGTCACAGGCAGCAACCAGCCAGCACTTCAGGGTGACAAGAAACAGGGAAACCTAATGCTGCCACTCGAAAATGGGTTAGTGGATTGATTCATCTTTGAGAATAATATACCTCCTGAAACACCTTTTTATTGGGTCCAACAGAGGGCATGAGGGCACGTGTGTAACAGCCAGCACAGCATGTGGGCTATTTAATGATATGTCCTGCAAAGAAAACCCTCAATTACCAACTTACTTCATTATTTAAAAAAAATAAAATCAAATTCACTGACCACAGCTTGCATGAAGGCATCTGGAGCTGAACCAGGTCATTTCCAGTATTAAAAAATCTGTTCTTCTAATAAATTTCATGGAGGGGATATCTGTAGAGGCTGCGGAAAGCAGGTTCACAGCTGAGGCAGAGTGATGGAGGGAAGTGGTCCCACTGGGAATGTCCAAGAAGGATAACTTTCAGGCAGGTTCCAATCTGCAAGCTCAGAAGCCATCCTGTTTCTCTCATGCTGAAAAAAACATGTCTATGGGCTGACATTTGTTGCAAATAATCCATCTACACCACAAGATGCCTCACACCTTCAAATGAGCAAACTGCTCAGACTCGAGACATCTCTGCACATCAGCCATGCCTTGACCACCCACTGGCCCCTGTCTGATAGTGCAGAAATGCTTCAAAACCAGGAGTAATTATCGTGCTGGTTTCATCATTGCCTTTCCAAGTGGCTTCTGGCTCTGCAGTTTGGAAACAATGCTCAAGGCTACCAAATGAACAACTCATCTGGGAACAAAACTCTGAGATGAAGAAGACAGTCAAGGGAGGACCTTTTTGCTGAGGGAAGGTTTTCCACTACTTGATAAGAACCAGAAATGGTTGTAGGAACTTGGGCACAAGGAGCAGAGCGACAAGAGTGATGCCAGACATGGTACAGCAAGAACCAAGTGCCGTAGAGAATTGCCACCTTTTGCTGACAGTAGTGCTCTTCACCAGCCTGTGCTACAGCTAGCTGAAAACACAAAATCCTTATAGCCATGGGGGCATCGTATGCAAAGCCCAAGGTGCCAGAAAGCAAGTTGATGTAATTTTTAAAGAGGAGGCCTGCCTCTAGAAGTTCTTGGGCTGTGATGCCCAGGGTTGTATGAGACAGTATTGGTGGGGTTTAAGAGATTAATTTATTGGAGACCACAGAAGAGGTGGGGTCCTTACAGCTCGTCACAGGGAGAGGGGAGTTCTGTGTGCATAGTGCAGTTGCTGGAAAGCAGGGTTGGGGGCCAAACACAACACTATGTTCAGGTATAGATGGTATCAGGGCTATCCAGGTTCCTCCCTGTGTTTCCCAGACCTGTTCTGTTACTGCCTTTACAGCAATACTGTATTCATTTGCATTTGTGTCGTGCATGCACAGTGCTGGCAGTTGCTTGCTCCTGCTCAGTGCTCTGGGCACGCCTGTCGTCTTTCTGTGGGTTTTACCTACCAGCATAAATCAATTATTTACACCTCTGTTGAAAATGCTTCTCAAGATACTGATTGGGTTTTCTGATTTTTGTGATCCGGATCCACTCACACACTTATTTTAAGCCTTTACATCATTTCCCTCTTAACAGTGAAAATTCTCCTACCGAGGTGCCCAGTAAAGGGTTTTGGAAATCAGCGCAGAGAAGTAGGATGTTGAGAAACTCCATCTTTGCAAATCCGTCAGTTTTGCTTGCAGTGCCTCCCTCTAAAGCCCAGGAGAGCACTGCTTTTAATGTCAGAACAGTTGTCTATGCTGGGAGCACCAGCTATTAGCCACTTGCTGAGAGCAGAGCCAGCCTGCAATGCTACACACCTCATCCATTTCCGTGTTCGCAGAGATGAAGTCTGTGCTGTTGCTGCAGTAGCTGGTGGGTGTAGATGTCCATCAAGTGCATCAATAGTATTTTGCCTGCATTCCACCACAGGACTGAGCTCTTTCACTTCCTTGTCTCTGGTTCTTTTTCAGACAATTTTGCCTGGCATATCTGGGAAGGTGAGCAACGTGTACCATTTGTACATAACAGAAAGTTAGCTCTTCATCTCAGGAACACATGAGAATGATCAAAACTGCTTTTTAATAATGTAAACTCATACCTTATCACAAAACATTTAATGTGCACTCATACACCACTCATCCAAATGTTTCCAAAGTGTTTTTCACATGTTCTGGTTTCTTTCCCATGTTCTGAGTATTAAGCAAAAGGTTTTCCCTTGTCATTTTTTCCTAAGAACATATGTGGATTTTTTACCAAATGGAGGGCTAACAAGTGTGTTTGCCAAGAGGTGGAGTAGGATATTCTGTACATCTGTAACATTATTATCCATGGGCTGACGTCTTACAGAAAGCTCATGGTGGGTTTCTTCATCATGCACCTCTATTCTCACTGCACAAGGCACACCTCTCCTCAAAAGAGGAGAAAACAAAGCAAAACATACATAGGCACCTCCCTTCCTGGAGAGCAAAGACACCATCATGGATAAACTTGTTTAGATATTATGAAGAACATAACAGCAAAAAAATCTGCTGAATATAGCAGAAAGGAATAGACCTCAAGCATCAAACTTCAAACATCTGGCCCTGAGTCTTTTCCCAGGGCTGAACACTAAGGGAGGTATATCAAGCTTCATAAACAGCATGGCTGAAACAAACACTAGTACCCTGATAATTCAGAGAAGGTAAAGCCAAAAGGAATAATTTTGCTTGTGTCCTATTTATTAAAATGGCTTTGTCTGCTACCTTGCTATGACTAAAACATACCTTTCAGCAACAACTGCATTCAGTCATTACCAAGAGGCACATAATCAACTACAACCATAATAATTGGGTTAATCACCTTCCCATTAGATATTAGGCTTTGTTTTTAAGTTCCAACTTCTCTCCTCAGCTGCCTTCATGTTACTGCTCTTTCCAAAAGAAATGTCTTGTTGCTTTTGCTTCTGTTAGTACTTAAACATGATAAGGTCATCCTGCCCTTCTAGAATTAAAAAAGGCAGAGGGAATTTCTTGCATCTCTTACCGTAAAAAGAAGCTTCTGCAATTCCAATGTGCATTTTGGGGCACTTTTCTGTGCACCATTCACTTTTTATGTTTCTTTTAAATCTCTGGAGGTGAAGGCACTGCAGCAATGTCAATCTCACCAATACCTAATGAAAGCAATATATTCCTGCTGAACAGACAGATGAAGGAGAGAATTCAAAGCTACAAACCTACTGAAATTTTAGCCACATACGTGGCACTTCACCACCACTAAAAAGTAGCCAAATTCCAAAAGCACTATCAGCATTTTAAAACTACACTTCAAATGCACACCAGTTGCTTTGGCTATGAGAAAAAGAGCACTAGAAAGAACACAGTAAAATCATACCATACCACACCTAGAATTGCAGGGATTAATATCCTACATTTAGAATCACCACCTTTTTCAATCTTTGAGTGCCATATCTTAAATCCTTTAGCTTTATGGTAGTGTCCTTATGCCTGTGTTTTTGCACGATTCAGCCTCTCACACAGCCATGTACAAGAGTTTGTGATTTGGTTGTATTTTAACTGAAGTGAAAATACAAGTCGAGCAGCTGTTTCATACATGGTAATCTCTTGCTTGTGTAATGTAATTGAAGTGCCCTCTGAGAGCTCATATGTCTGTTAAAGATGCCTTTGGTGAGTGGACTTGGACTAATGCTAATGAATTAGTTATTAAAATCACTCTGGATGTCTATAGCACAAGCCAAATTAGATCACAAAAGCCCAAGAACAATCTTTTCTAGGTCACAGATAAATATATTTTAAATTACTGTTGGATCTACATTCCAAATTTTTGCAAATTTCTCAAATATCTTGTAAAAATCTGTATTTCTCAGACTCCTTTGGCAGGAATTTCAAGTTTGCACTTCATATCATCCCTGAGGAGTTCATAGAAGCATACTTCAAACTAGGCATGCTTTTTCACTATCACCCACACAGGATCCTAAATACATTGCAGTTTTTCCATGAATCTGCCACAAGAGCCAAATCAAATAACTCACAGCTCCTAGCCAGATTAGAAATTAAAGATGAGCAGAAGCAACAACCAGACTGACAACATGCTAATCCAAACAAGATGATCTGCTTATATTACAAGGCAAGGTTTTTTTCTGAAAGCTTCTGCAGAAACAGAGGTGTTCACCATTATTTCAGAAACTCCACAGACATGGCAGCCTTGGGCTAGGTTTGTAGCTGTGCCTAAGTGTAAAAGTTGCTGTCAGCACACAGAAGTGATGAAGTAAAGCTGAGAACTCAAACTGCTGCCCACCTTTGCTAGGGGAAGTGATGTTGTCTTACACAGCCTGTGTAAGGAGGAGCCTGTATGAGCATGGGCACACATGTGCAGATCTTGGAACTGTCTAATACCATGACTGGGCAGCTCTCAAGTCACTTATTATTCATGGTTTCTTGGAAGAGCACCTAAGAGTCTTCTTTGAAATGCACACAAAATTCTGTTCATGGTGCTTTAAAACTGGGACAGAGGAAATCTGTTTCATAGAGGAAGTCAATACTTGGGCAACGATATTATATGGCTGAATACATCGATTTTCAAATACAGATATTCTGAAATCATTCAAGAAGTCAGTGGCAGCCCATTGTACAACAGGCACTGCAATAAAGGAAATTTTTTTTTTTTTTTTTCAGACAGTTTTGGTCAACATCTGCACATTGCATAGCCTGGCTCTATGAATAAAATAGAAGAATTATAGCAATAAACTTCCAATTATCGCATCTCTCTGTAAATGATATCCACCACGTCACTGAAAGAGCAAAAATTGATCTACTACTGAACAAACAGTAAAACCAGCATCAAAACACGGTATTTCTGTAGGTATTTGTTTGACTCTTGGAAAAAATTAGTCAAAATTATTTACAGAGTTATGTAAATGAAAGTGCTGCCTGCATGTATACACACACACACATACACACACATGCATGCATTATGTTCACTATGCAAAAACATACCCAGAATTTCTTCAGCCACATTGCTTTGAATCTCTACCGTTCCCTTCTCACCATCGTCTCTAAACAGCATTCCTGGCTTTCAAAGCAGTAATGTGTTTTACAGAAAACTGGCTACAACCAGTTTGAACAGGTTGAAATTTATGTCTTTTTTATCAGAAATCAGTCTCTTGCAGGCGAAGCTAGAGGTAAATGATCCTTGAAACACCACTCTGGGTGGCTATGGAAATCCTTTTAACTGTGCACTACTCCCAACAGTGACAATAAGTAGATATTATTTGCCAATAATATTGATTGCTATCAGTCTGGGGTACTTCACACATCTCAGATAACCCACATATAAAAGAATGAGTGGCTGTAAATCTGTCCTCGGTTCACCTTAGCACCAACTACCTCCCACAAAACCAGAGAGGGAGGCAAGTGACAGTCGAGGTGGGACAGGTAGGTGGGGTCTGGTCAGCGTTGTGATGCAGATTCCCCTCATGTCACATTTACTTGCACAGGGACTTTTCTACAGCCACACACCAGAGAAGGTAAGGAAGACACCTGAGGGTCAACATGCTGGTTCAGATGGTCACAGCAGTGCCCTCTCATATCCACCTGTTGGAGATGGCTGCACCACGTGGCAGGCAGGAGGTACAGCAATGCCAGACATTTCCAGGGTATACTGATCTCCACAGACTAGTCCAAAGCCTGGCAGAAGCCACGTTAGTGCTACCAGGACTTTTTCCAGAGGAGACTCTGCATTTACAAGAACATCATTAATTGAAGTTAGAGACTGGGGATACACAAGGTCATTCAATACGTCCCCCCACACTATTTCTGACAACTGTAGGAAATTCCCTTTCAGAAATGCATCTAAGGGGACAGATAGATCACGTCCCGTCCCATCCTTTGTCACAGCACCTTGTTTCATACACTAACGGTATGCAAACAAACCTTCCTTGTGCAATACAGCCCTGATTGTTCCACGTGTTTTTCTAGGCCTATCTTTTGGTTTTAGTTAATTTTCCTTGATTGGAAGTCACCAGAAATGTAAACCAGCACTACAAAGGAATTGCTCTGTTCTGGCTGAACGTAACAGCCAGGAGGTGTGTATATTCAGCATTTATGTGCTGCAAAAAGGAAAGGAAACTTAACACTACCCTAGTTATGAAGCACAGGAATACTTTTCTCAGAGGGAGTGTGTTCCCTGTGTCCTGCCCCAGCACTACAACAAAGTCCTTCTGCTTTCTGCACATAGGTGCTGCATTTTTCCAGAGGCCAGTGCCTGCACCTCTGTACAGCAGCAGATGATGATACTTATAGCAGCAGGTGGTGATACCAACCGCATTTTCAGCAGCAAAGCATCCTACACCCCTGTAACAAAATACGGAGGATGGGTCATAAAAGCAAAGAATGCCCATGGCCAAAGCAAAGCTTGCAGAAAGAAAAATGGAACAATAATTTCAAGTTAAACACCAAGGGAAGGGAAATTAGCCTGTGATGGAACACAGCTGGATTTCAACCAGGATAATCTGCATCTGCATAACATGCCCACTGCAGAGGTAAAGAGGAATGTGGGGAGTCCTGAAGGTGACAAGTGATGCAGGGAAATTAAATAGTAAATAGCATGGATAACAGTAAGGCAGAGCCTGAGACCAAGTTTTGGTACTGTTTGACCTGCCAGGTCTCATTTTTCTTTATCGGATAATACCATAGCTCCTCACAAGGCAACATATTGAGATCTCCACATGGAAACCCAGACTGTGCCTATCAAGGTCTTGTGTCTGCCAGGCTTTGGGACACAACAGGATCAGGCACTGTGTCTGGCAGTCACAGCAGAAGTACTTTTGGTCCCATGCTGCTCCTCTTTTAAGCATTTCACTTTCTCAGGCAATGTGAGATGGCATTTCTCTGGAAGGCAGAGAGCTGTGCAAAGGAGTATTACTGAATATTACTGATTTATTTCAACCACATCCACCCAGAGTGACTCCTGAGACTCATTCAATTTAGCTAAAGTTATCATCTGACTATTTCCAAAATATTTTATGTTCACTCTCAAAGAAAGATTTATTCTGGTCACTGACAGTCTCTGTCTGATAAACGTCTTCTAGAAAAGGCAGAATATAGTAAATAATCTCCTAAAATTAGAAGTTATGGACATTTGCCACCTGGATCTTGAGGAAAATAGCCAGTTAAATCAGTATGCTTAGTAACAGCATCACACTGTCACATCCCAGCAGATATTGTTATCTACTGAAAGTGGTATCTACACTCTTGAGTCAAACGACCAGCGTATATTGCTCTCTGAAGGCATGGCACAGGGTCTCACTCCTCCTGTCAACCACTAATGTTTTCCTTTAATGTTAAAAGACATCTCATTCCCTTTGCACATATCAAACTATTTAAGCTGATATCCGCCCCACTTCCACCAGAAGGTTTTACTCCTCTTATTCCACCTGCAGGAAGCACACACACACAAAGGCTTTGCTCTTTCTGTCTGACTTTTCCTTCTTACATTTTCATTGATGATAAAATCTTGTCACTAGGTACTCTCATGCTAACAATCCTGGTCCTACATTGCAACAAATTGAGTTTGAATGCTTAGGTCCTACGATCAGCTTCCCTCGTGGTAGACTTTTCCTTCCTCCATTCCTCATCTCTTTATGTCCTTTTCTAATTTCATTGCTCTCTGGAAGAAGTAGAGTTTCTGAGTAATAACTTTCCATCTTTGGAACCTGTTCAACTAATATTTTGCTATTTCTTTTGGTGTCCTTGTGAATGTTGAGCTGCTATTCAGAAAACAATTTTAGACTGTTTTACTCTCTCTCCTGGGATGAAAACACACACTCCTAGTTCATGCTGTCTTGAACTCAGGCTTCACAGCATTACACACAATTTCAGCAGTTTCCTTCATTGTAGCTTGTTGCCATTGTTCAAGGATACACCCCATAACACTACACATTTTCCTCCCTTCCATTGATGACTGCAATCAACCCACAAACCCAGAAGGGGCATGGTAACTCTGCTTACCATACACAGAGGCAGTTTATTACCCTAATGGATTTAACATTCTGCAGCAGAAGATTTACATCTGGTGAGTTGGGTTTGCAGCTCAGATGACATACCAGCTCCGAACGGCACAGCACATTCTCCCATCTAAACAAAGACCTCCTTTAAGCCCCTCAAAAGGGAGCTGTCAGAGGACATAAATTGTCTTGGCTTGTGGCAGTGAGTGGTATAGTCTCACTAGCTGGTGTTCAGGCTAACTTCATCAGCTGATCATAGAATCATAGAATGGTCTAGGTTGGAAGAGACCTCAAAGATCATCCAGTTCCAACCCCCCGCCACAGGCAGGGACACCTCCCACTAGATCAGGTCGCTCAAGACCTCATCCAGCCTGGCCTTGAACACATCCAGGGAGGGAGCAGACACAACCTCCCTGGGCAACCTGTTCCAGTGCCTCACCACCCTCACTGTGAAGAATTTCTTCCTAACATCCCGTTCAAATCTCCCCTCTGCCAATTTGAACCCATTCCCCCTTGTTCTGTCATTACAAGACCTTGTGAACAGTCCCTCCCCAGCCCTCCTGTAGGCCCCCCTCAGATACTGGTAGGCTGCTATAAGGTCTCCCCGAAGCCTTCTCTTCTCCAGGCTGAAAAGCCCCAACTCTCTCAGCCTGTCCTCATAGCAGAGCTGATGAGGCAACTAATCCATGCAATTATCTCTCTTTTTGAGGTAGTTCTATCACTTTATTTTAGTCAGCTTTTTTTTTTTTAATTTCTGTTTGCAAATTTTCTGTTTTTAATTTTCTTTTTGCTCCTAATGTCACTCTCCTAGCTGTCAGCTGAATTGTTCTCACTTGTTTCAGTATCACTGACAAACCATTTTTGGTAACGTTAATGTTTTTTGTCTGCTGGGCAAGGTACTTGGCTTACACCCTTCCACTATTACCAAATTTAGCTTTGCTGCTCTGTTGTAATTGGTTGCTAATGCCATATGTTAGCGTTCCTTTCTAATTAGCTTCTCTTCTATATACATGTGACAAAGACAGACCTTTTATTTTCTAGGCACATACTGGCAGGCAAAATTAACATACAGTACAGCCTTTGTGTCTTAAGTGAGTCTGGTGTGCTTAGGGCCAAAATGTCTACAATATTATGAAAACACAATCCAGACGATGAAACACCATGAAAGCTGCCTGTTGATGCCACAGGTTACAATACTTTTGAGATGACAATTCACACCCCTTTCTGAACCCAGACAAAGCAAAGATAAAGGCAAAGCCAAGAGAAGACAATATCAAGGAAAGGAAGGTGTTCTGGCACAACCCAGCACAGGTAAAGCCACTGGTCCTGCCCATTCTCCTTCTTTGTTTAGAAATGTAATGAGACTGAGAGTCAAGAATCATAGAATCACTTTGGCTGGAAGAAACCTTTAATATCATCAAGTCTACCACTAATCCAGCACTACCAGGCCACCACTAAACTGTGTCCCTAAGCACCACAATCTAAACACCTTTTAAGTACTTCCAGGTATGGCAACTCCACTGCTTCCCTGAACACCTTGTTTCAGTGTCTCACAATGCTTCCTGTGAAGAAATATTTCCTGGAGCTCCAACCTAAATCTGCCCTGGTGCAACCTGAGGCCATTTACACTTGACCTATCACTTGTTACTTGGTAAAACAAACCAACACCCACCTTCCTACAACCTCCTTTCAGGTAGTTGCAAGAGATAGGATGTCTCCCCTGAGTATTCTTTTCTCCATGCTAAACAACCCTAGTTCTCCTAGGCATTCCTCATAAAGGTTGTACTCTAGACCCTTCACCGGCTTCATTGTTCTTCTTTGGCCATGTTCCAGAACCTCAATGTTCTTCTTGCAAAAAGGGCAAGACAGGTCCAAAACCGAACACAGGATTTGAGACGGATTGAGATGGAGATACCAATGCTTAGTACTAATGCATGATCACTTCTTTAGTACTGCTGACCACACTCCTGATACAAGCCAGGATGCTTTTGCCTTCTTGGCCATCTTACATGACCTGAGGTTAGCAGATACAAAATGCTTTTTTTTTTTTTTACACCAGTGACCTTCTTTCCACCAGTCTGACTTCATGAGCCAGCTTCAGATATGCCAGTGAGAACTATATTGAGCATGGTTCATATATGTTACTAAAACTCAGGGCTGCTTCTGGCCAGCCCTGAACCCAGCTTCTGGCCTCATCTGATCCCAACACAGTAGAATGAGAAGTCACAATGTCATGAAGAAGACTTAGTTCTCCAACCTCTTCTAAAGCCTGGCATCCTGTACATTTAAGTTTACCATGTATAGTAGAAAAGCCTTGTAAAATAAAAATAGTGTCTACTACAAAACGCTTACTTTTGTGCAATTAATTGGTACATCTTCAAATTGGAACCTCCTACCCCAGAACAAGTCAAAACTGACCACAATTCTCTTCCTGGCTATAAGACTCTCTAAATAAGGATTGTTTCAGAGCCATTCAAGACAAGTTATAACACACTCAAATATTTTACACATATATGCTCCCCAGAACAGAAATCCATACCAAAGAGTTGAGCACCACCATGACTGCTTTCAATCAACTGTGCTGTTCAATAACTAGGCAAGGCTTGGGTATATATAGCAACCAGTGCAGCTGTGAGATGTATGCTCCTTTTCTCCACTCCAAACAACATGAGAAGGGAGAAAGGCATTTAAGCAGGTGTCTCAGGCAGGTCAGAAGGTCCTTCAAAGGCACAGTATTTTTGACATTGTGTTAAAATGCTCTTCAGAGTTTGTGAGGACAGAGCAAGTCGATCACAGCAATAGAATAGACATTATGATTTATCATCATGACAAACCTGACCAGATAAATCCCACTAAAACTACATTTCAGATCCCTACGTGCTTTGCTGATTTTTTCCCTAAGTCTTCTGTCCCTTAACACAGCGATACTTTAGAGAGATAAGAGTTGAGCTTTCAGACAGCAGAACTGAATTTTAGCAGCAAGATATACACATAACCTATGGAGCAAAAAGTCAATGTCTCTCAAGGAACTTTTTTTTTTTTTTCAGAACCTCATGTGTAAGTGGTTGTCCACAACAATAAGAATTTAAAATTCAAATTGCCATGGAATTGAAGGAAAGGATTTGCAGAATGAATAGAAATTCTCCCCCTTGCAACTGAAGTGGATCAGAATTTTCTGTGTGTGCAGTTACCAGATGTGAGAAGGTACTCAATACAAACCTTGTTGGTTTGCTGCATGAACCTCTAAGTGTCAGTGAGAAAGAAGCAGCTATCCTTGTCTCTGAATTTCAGTCTTCAGCTTAATGCTGATGACTATAAGGTTGCTCAAGTTATCTGATGCACTTTGTCACATCTGTAAGTTTACATCTGTAAGCTAAGGACTCCCAGCAATCAGGCATGATTCTGTCTGGGTGGAGATGGATTGCAGCCATAACATTTGGATGCAATCCCATTCAGTAAGTGTCTCTCATGGATATATATGTCTTTCATTAAGAGTCACATAAGGTGGCTAGACAAGACAGTCTGAATTCCACTGTTTTCAAGTCCTGCAATAGCTTCTTCAAGGCTTCGTCATTGTTGCCTCCAGCACAACCCTTTCTTTAGTTGCTTCTGTTCTATGTTTTGGACCATGTGGCTCTTAAACGGTGCTCTTCCCATGGCTCTGGGCTGCAGGCCTGCAGGAGGAAACTATGGAAGAGGTGGATGCTGGGGTCTGCCCATGATGCTAGCCCCAGCAGCGTAGCAGGACCAAGACAATGGAGCTGTCACAGTTGCTCCCAAAGCACCTTACAGCTGCAAACCCTGGCAGGCAGTAGAAGGTCTGGTGCATGACAGCTATGAGAAGTGACCTGCCCCACAAGAGACACAAGGAGCATGCAGAGTCACTCCAAGTCATCTCCAAGATGCTGTAGTGATAAGAGTATGATAGCGAGGTTAGACAGAAGGAAAAGAAAACAACTAGTCTGGCACACGTGACAAAAGTCTGCAATACGGGCACTGACTGTGACACAGAGCCAGTTGGAAACATGAGCAAACAGTTGCAGGAAGACAGTCAAGTACTTTAGCATCACTGCTAATCAAAGGTGAAGCAGATGCAGTGAGGTTAAGTAGTTTACTTAAGCTGTGGGGCAAAGCCTAGTTAAGCATCCTGGAGCTGGGCTCAAGGCAGGGTTAGACCAACAGATTTCAAATAATCATTCCCACAAACTTCTTCTGTGGTGATATTTCTGAACAATACCAGGGAACATTCCATCATAAATTGTGCTGTGCTCCACTTTTCACATTATAGCTATGATGTAACTCAGTAACACTTTGTCCCATCAAGCCCAATAACAATAGATTTTAATCAGAACATTTGTCTCAGAGAGACAATGGGGAGTTTGGATTAATCTGGCACCAAACTCTGGCAGTTGCCTATGAGGGATTTGGGGTTTGTTGGTTTGTGTTTTTTGTTTTTAAATAAATGCTTGCCCTTGGCAGCTCTTCAGTATGCAATAAGTCAAGCCTGTGAGTTGCCAGGAGAGCTGTGAAAATGTCCCATGCCATTTGACATGCAAAGAACATACTTCATTTCAGAAATGTAACATTCCTGCAGAAGCGTGAGGAAGAAGCTGTTCCCCAGACATCCCCCTAGCCAACCACATGAGCACAGAGGACATCTGACCACAGTCAGATCCAAAATGTCAGTCCTGCAGTTTATTGCTGGTGGAAACTAAGCTACAGCCACTGAGCAACCAAAAAAAAAAAATAAGGGGGGACTGGACAACAGTACACTGCACCACTTCTCTGCAATAGATTGGTAGATACATTTTGTATCCCCCTCTTTTTCAAGCAGCTCATGCCACAAAGTTCCTACAGGTTGCTGCAGAGTGGAGAGGTCCTTCACATACAGTAGATGCAGATGGGAACTCACATAAGAAGTCAAAACACAGGTTTACTGAAGACAGGCATCAGTCTGTCATCAAAGGTACAGGAGCATAAAGTATAGCCCAGAGCAACCATGCAGCACACTGCTTAATTTTGCCTCCCAGTGTATTCCTTCAGAGATTAGGGTTGTAGTAGGACAATATAACTGAAATGAGAAACAGTCCTAACAACTTCCATGGCTCTTAATAATGCTGGCATTGAGTTGCACTGCTGCATCCAAGCAACAAGTGGCACACGCGGACAACCTCCCCCCATCTCCCATCCATTCACCTGTCTTAGAGGCATTGAAAGTCACCAATCCTGTTCACATCCCATGGCCAGGCTGGTTTCCTGCATGTAGTTGCCTGCCTTCCCAGCACTGCAGTCCCAGAAAACCTTCCATAAAGTGCCAGGATATGTCAAGGCCAAAGCAGAGACTTGTTCTTGAAGTGGATTGCTGCTGGGCAGTAATGCTTAGGAGTTGAAAATTTAATACGAGTGTCTATCTCAAACTAGCCCTTGGCATTTGCAATCTAAGAAAGTCTGACGTAGGTTGGATGGGATATACAAAAAGAAAACAATGAATAAGAAAGAAGAAATATAGTAACTGAAGCCTGCAACCAGGTCCCAAAGCAACTATCAGCCCTCGGCTCTTGCTTCATCCTTCTTCCTGCTGCTCAGCTTTGCTGTCACTGCTTCCACTGCAACAGCACAAAGGCAAAAGGCCAGTTCTGCTGGAAGGGATTTGGGTCCTGAGAAAGAAAGGGGGCTTCCCTCGTGCTCCCATCCAGAGGAACTATAAATAATAAATTACCAGGGCATCTTCTGAAAACCCTTATTTTTACACACACACCAAAAATCCCCAACCCAAAACCAAAACCAAACAAAAAACCCCAATAACCCAAGGCAGCACCTCCAGTATTCCAGACCTGACAAAATTCCATGTTGCCTTGTTTTCAACAAAAACCTCTTTAATTCTCCTCCTTTTGCCTTTTTTTGTGACTGGCACAAGAGGTACTTCTACAGTTGCAAAAGCTATTCCGTGTATTGATGATGGAGTTGAAGGAGCTGTCTCTGGATGGATCTAGTCAGACGGAAAAGAAGCTTGAGGGTTGTTACAAGCATATTACTCATCTTGGCCAGCCTCTGCTTCCCATTCATTTCAATAAAGAATGTTTGTTTTGTTATAAATCTTTACTTGATTTTTGGGAAGTGAAACGCCCACCTCTGCCAAGAAGAAATGGTACATTCTACATGTCACCACTATGTCCTCTTCTTCTGGAGAGTCGATGTTGTGAAATAGAAAGATGAATTTATATTAGGCTGAATTTTCACCAAGTCAAGGCTTGTAAGGGAAGGAACCTGTCTATGGTAAATATATTAAAAATGACTAAGTCACTGCTTAGAGCATACAAGCCACTACTTTATTTACCATATAATGTATCCCAAAATCCCTAATATTATTATGACATTTATATTACTGTTTCATCCACCACTGTGATACCTTCATTTCAATTGCTGTCAAATCATTCAGACATATTGCCAAGTACACAGCCAGGAATTTTTAAAAAATATTAAAAACACCTTCTCTTGAGCTTTCTTGGAGGCCGACAAGTTATCAAGCAGAAAACTCTCTTCTTAGAAGCCTGCTTCATTACAAGAATTATATTCCTGCCCTGGGGATGTACAAATGTCCCAGTCCAGAGTTTTTGGAATGGTGCAATAATTAGATTTTTTTCTTTGAATCTTGGGGGGAACTGGAAAACATTGGAGATATTCTGGTTTAAAAACAAAGGAAAAACAAAAAAAATCCCCAAACAGACGAAAAAAAAAAGTCATGTCCTCTGGTTACAGAGAGGCTTGACAAGTACACAGAGAAGACCCACCTGTACAGACAGTTATCCTCTATTATTATTTGGAAGCCATTCCAGAGCTAGTAATAATGTGTCTACATCATCATTTTGTTCCCTCATCATCAGGAGACTTTCATATAAGATTACATTCCTAACCAGTATTACCCAGATTCCTAATGCATGACCACATGGATCTTCCAAAACCATCTCTTCAGTTGCTCAGCATCTTCAGTAGAGGTGTTTTAAATCACATATCTAATGCCTCAGTTTTGGGGCCATTCACTGTGTAGCTTTTGGGTCTATCTCTTCTAATGAGCAATACCTACCGAAACCACGACCAAGTTAGAGTAAACTTTCCCACACAGGCTCTCTACATCTACAAGTTTTGTTCATGTCTAAGCACAGTTTTTCCTTGCCATTGAGCAAGGCACATTAACTGCAAGTAAACCATGTGAAAACCATGTCTGCAGCTGCAAGGAATCAAGCCCATCTCAATGGATAGGGCAGAGACCTGAAGAGAAACAAGTTGGCATGGCCTAAATCAGAGTCCCATGAAGAATCAAGAAGGGTTTGTGTGGTGCTTCCTAAGTTGATATTGCTCCCAGAAACTATACATGGTTTTTCACCAGAGACTTACAAACAGCCATCACCTGCAGAAAACCAGGGCCCAAAGACTAAGGTAGTTCATCTAGATATGTTATTTATTCACTCCTCAATCTCTTTAATATATTTGAAGTTCTAACTCCAGATTTTTCTTTTTTTTTTTTTTGGAGTCTAGTAGATTTAATTATTTCCAGACCTTGTAGCAGAAAGCTGAAAGAAGCCTAAAACGTATGACTAGAACATTTTTTTTTCCCTTAAAACATGATGAATAATGCATTACAATTATTTATGTCTTTGGATTGAGTTAAAGTAAAAAAACAAGTATGTCATAAATGACATCCTGATGTATTTTGGTATACCACTGAACTGCGTCAATGAAATGGCTTTTGACTTGTTCACTTGAAGTTCCTGAGAAATCTAATTGGGATTATTGCTGAACACAAGCCAAAGTTGATATTGTTTGAGTTGCAAATTTAGGGAAACACAAGCAGCACTTTTGGGTAACCCTTAAAGGCAACTAAAAGAATTAATGTTTTGGGAAAAACAGTAGTGGTTGTGACAACATGACAGTACAGGCAAGGGAAGGTCTCTAAGGAGAATATGATGTTTCTGAAAGTGTGCATTTATGCCTGAAAACCTACCTACTTTTTCCAGGTGTAACAGCCAAAAGGTGTGCTCTCTACCTACAAACTTTGCCTACACTTATACTCTATTTCTGCCTACAAGCCTTCCCATTCCTTCCCATTGCTTCAGGTCAAGTGGGCTACGAGTGAAATTCAAGAGATGACCCATTGTGAATCAAGATGCATGGTCTAAAAATAGTCACAAAATGTATGAACACCAGATATCATAAACCATAGCATCTGTCTGTATCCCTTTCATAGCCAGAAATTGCTGAATCAACTTGCTTTGTTCTCAACTTTGAGTTTGCCTTCATAAGATAATTCAACCTAATCTTGTTTCTTTACCAGAAAGCTTGGTGATATAAATGCACTCCTCTATCAATAAGTTCCTAATCAATTCCCATTCATTAATCCCCAGGAATATATCCATGACCTTCAGCAAGCAACACTTCTGGGAGAAAAAAAGTCAGGATGACTTCTTCAGCTCTGAAAGCAATTTCCCAAATCTGATGTGATTAGCAGTTTTCTTCTTCACTTCTAGAAACCCACAGTTTTGCTATCACTGTCCTCACTTTGTTTAGGGTTTGCAAGGATGAACTTCTTGCCCCTGAAATCAGCATTTAGGTTTAGAAAGTTCTGTAAGCAGGCTAAAGCAATCTACTCCACTTTTTCATCACAAATGGTCAGCACACTAAGGAAAACTTGTACTGCAACAAGCTCAAAGCAACAAAATGAAGTCTATCTTCCCACATTTTAGCTACCTCTCCTAAAGGAAGTAGCAGTGGCTTCCCATTTTCCTGCACAAAGCAGCAAGTGGGATTGCAAAAACAGGGACTAAATAAATCTGACCATCCATGCTGCCTTGCAAAACGACAGGCACTCAGGGTTTGGGGGTTTTCCAGTTAATACCTCCAAGAAGTACCACAGTGCNTCACACCTCCCACTTTGTGCACAGCTAAATCCCACGTGAAAGTAATTTTGCCACAGCAGGGCTACCTGTGAAGATTAACAAGCGCATGCACTGAGTCTCCTCTGAGGTCATGCTGTCTTGCTAGAAATTCATGCAGTCATAACTCATCTTGAAAGAGTGGGTCTGATTCAAACCTTCTGGAAGAAGCTGCACATAAGTTAAGCAAAACTAGTGCTGCTGGCATTCAAGTGTCGTTGCAGGTAGAAGATGTTAAGGCTTCTACGCACTCTGTGAACTTTACTAAAATGGCGCATCCAGAATTCTTTAACGCACTGGTTTTGTTTAAAAGAAAAACCCATATCAAGCTGTTTTGCAGATTTATTCTTAAAAAAAACCCAATGACACAATGTCTGTTGTTGAGGATAAAAATGACAGCTCTTTGTGTGAGGTTTCCTGGTTTGAGCAATCCCAAAGCTTTACAGAGGATGACGTTTCGAGGTCTCTCACAAACTCATCGAGATATACTGATGGACCTTTGACTGTTGTTCAGCTTTCTTTTAAGTAAAACAAAAAAAAAGAGTGTGGATTTGCTTTTTTAGTGGAAACATGGAAATAGGGACAGCTCCAGTGGGTGATTAATAACAGTAGGTGGCAAGCAATAATGCTGCTTACACAGCTTTTTACAGTAACTGCAAGAGATAAGGAGCTGAGGCTGAACCTCCTCCACCATGTGCTGTGCTCTACTTGGCAGTGGGAAGCTGCAGGCAGCTCTGGATCCACTGCTGTCTGCTCCCTCAAAAGAGCTTTATTTTGTTTACCTATGGTCTTGTGAGGTTTTTTAAAGCTACCCTTACTGGCTAATTGCTTCACCCCTAGAGCAGGCTGTCAGTCAGATCCACAACCAGCTTCCATAGACTGCTCAAATTCCCTACAGAGAAGATGAGACTTGGTATTAAGAAGGAAGCAGCAGACAGCAAGGGCAGTCATGGCCTCTGGCCCCTTGGCCATGAATGCCTGCAACAGCACAGAAGAGTACCAAATGAACCACCTCCACTTTCACAGCTCTGCTCTTTGGGAGACCCTGCAATTCTTTTGACACAGTCACACTTGACACAGACTGTTTCAATCCTTGACTGTCTCTATACCCAGTACTGACCTGCCCTGCTGGTGGCAGCTTCTTCCATGAGCAGCCTTGGCCTTTGCAGGGCTGTGGCCAAGCCAGACACCCTAGCCCTGCCTCATGATGGGCTTCAGCAGCCTGGGATGGAGGTATTTAGAATCAGATCAGGCAAATTACTTTGCTTCAAGAAAAATAACAAAAAGATGCTTTGCTTTAAGTGCTCAGTTCATCTACCCCTTTCACAATGTAGCTTTGCTACTGTGCCAGAAACACCCTGGGCCTTGAGAAGAGGTGGGGGTGGTACTCACAGGGCAGTCACAGTCTTGTTGTCACAATGCAGTAGGAATGGGGTGAAGTTAAACCATCACAGGGGTTACTGCTGGAGGCTGAGTGACCTACTGATACGTGGAATTCTGGTCCTTCGTTCAAACACCTCTGGAAAAAAAAATCAGCTCTCAGGGCACAGCACAACTTTATTACTGACCTCTCTGGTATTGTCTGCTGCACAGGTACATACTGTTCATTCAAGGCTCCTCCAGTTATACCTGAATATGCATTTCTTTCCCCAGCCACCTCAAACGCAGTCTTGGCCCAATATAACCACAAAACCTACAAGTGAGATGTTGCACCAGTGACAAACATTAGACAATATAAAGGCTTTGTCATTTATATGCACATCAGCTCCTGGGACTGCTTGGTCAGACCACAATACACCCCAAGCAGTGTGCAAGACCAGAGAAGAAAAAGGGTTTACTCTAATCTGCTAAGCAGTGAAGAGCAGGCTCATTGTAATATCTATATCAGGATTTTACCTCTTGGTAGTTCTCAAACTCACAGTCTCTGAAGACAAGGGAGTCGCAGGCTGCAAACATCACCAGGTGCTCTGATTGTCTATGAATCCTACCTTACCTGTGGAGCAAGATGAAATATTACTCCTGCCTTCACAGTAGCTTCTCTGAGCCCTAAATCTCTGGCAACAGTGGGAACTGGTGTAGCAATGGCTTCCTGCCCTTTGTCCCAGGGATGTCCCTGATTATGTTTTCCCATGTGGAAGGCCCAGTTAGTATGGTGTGAAACATAACTGCTTGGTGCTGATCCAAATACTTGTAGACCTTCTTTTAGAGGGCACTAACCTTCATGCACGACCATCATCCAAGCACACTCTCTTTCCACTATACTTTTTATCTCACCAATTGGTAATTGCACCAAAGGAGGCTCTTGGATAAGTATCAGTAGTAACACTTTCTCCCTCACTTGTCATTGTTCTTCCATGATTCAAACAGCTTCAAATGACAGGTTTGAAAAACAGCCAGGGCTTGTAAAGTGTGGGAATGGAAAGTCTCTGAATGCTGGCAAATGCTTATCAACCCCTGCATTGTAATATCGGCACCCAAGTGGCAACAGAGCTGTGCCAAATTAAGTGGAAAAGGAGCACACACAAAGAAAGATCGATGGATTTAAAGGCAGAACTGCTATGAGCATGAGTACTCCTGAATAATTTCACCCACCATTTGCTGCAGCAGGAGTTTCTCTTCAGTAGCATCTCTAAGTGTTGAGAAGGAAGCTGGCTGAAAATTCCAAGTCTTCACAGCTGCAGGACAACACACACCTCACCTAATTTTGCAACTTTTTAGCAAAGACAGTTCAATGCCTCAGTCATAGTTACTTGGGGGAAATATTGTATTAATGCATAAGCTCTTTATGTCTGCTTAATCACATTGGAGTGCTCAGGCAGCCCTTCAAAAATAAATATTGCAGGGTATCTACTGCTGCATGATACCACAGAGAAGTCCATAATCAAGAATGTGTAGTGAGTGTATTGTTCTCAGTGATGGGCTGGATTCTCTGACTAGTTTTGTGGTGCCTCACTGAGCTCTTGGTTAAAGTATATGGGAACCTGAAACACTGAGCAATCATATACTACACATTTTCTCCCTGTGGCAAAGAGGGCTTAAACCAAATGCTAAGCAACCCTACAGATCTCAGCTGAGCTTTTCCCTGGAATATGCAACCATCACCAGAAGTCATTCACGTTTATCCAGCGTAATGTCTTCTGGATGTCCCTGCCCAATGCCAGTCACAGCTACAGGTTATACAAGCACAGCCCTGTGCATTTGTCTCACTCCTCCTGAAAGGAAAATGCGTAAAAACATGATCCAAGACTGGATGGTAAAAAGTCCCCCTCTGCTCATGTCATATTTATAATAGCTCTATCTTATGTCACTGACTTCTATTGTGTATTTAAAGCAGGAGTCAAGACTACTGCCATGGAAATCAAGAATTGCTGATCCTGGTAGACAGACCTATCCCAAAGTCTGGGTTATTGCTGGGACTCAGTGGACCTAATCTCCACTGTACCACAGCCTTCAGCCTGCAGGTCATTTCTCTGCAGGTCCACAATAGCATCCAGGCATCAAATGGTGTGAAGTGAGTCAGGTGTCCAAGTAACCTAGAAGCTCTAAGTCTAAAACTCTTTGCTTTAGTTTCCCTTCAAAGAACAATGGGAAGAGTAGCTCCCAGTCTCTTGAGAATGACCTTGGAGAAGAGGAGAGGTCACACAGACATCCATCAGAAGAACAGCCAATCAGCTCTTCAACTATGGGGATCCAAGGAACAAGAAGAGCTCAAGAAACCACTTTGCTGAAATGTCAAATAATATAGAATCATAGAATCACAGAATGGTTTAGGTTGAAAGGAACCTCAAAGATCATCTAGTTCCAGTCCCCTGCTATAGGCAGGGACACCTCCCACTAGAATGGATCGCTCAAGGCCCCATCCAACCTGGCCTTGAACACCTCCAGGGAGGGAACAGATAGTAAAATGAGTAAAGTAGGAGTTTTGTTCTCTTTTTAGCTGAAGACACAAGGGACGTCACACACTGACCAAAACCACATCCTCCCTAGATCAGAACCTGCAGTGTGCACAGCTTCAACACACCAGGAGGTACTTCAGCCAAACCATTAGATCAGGTATGTTTTCATAAGACAGTTTGCATACTCAAAGCAGAGAGGACAAAGCGTACAGGATAAATAGCTTATTAAACAAAAAAAAGTACCTTAGGCAATTGGCGTTCTACCCTGCTCTGCTGCCCTTCATTTACTGAGGTGAACAATGAATTAAATTATGCTTTGCCAAGGGGAAAAAAAAAAAAAGCTCAGTTGAATTATGCCAGAAATCATTTTGGAAATGAGGCAGTAGTATTTTTGTATGGCAAATCCCAAATTTACCATTTGTTCAATCATAGATTTGAAATGGCATTTTCAGACTAAATATATATATATAAACTACCAGCCAAGAAACAGAAAGCGTTCTCTCCCTCAAAAGCCATATCACACGTGGGTGGACTGTTTGAGGCAAGTTTTGAAATGAAAGTCTGTAAAAGTACTTACTACTAAACACACCTTGGTATCCTGAGATCCTCAGCAGTGTTGGCAGGCGCTACTCACAGCAGCAAATATGTTCAGGTACGATTTCAAATGAAGAAAATCCTGAAACACAGAACTGTTTTTATTGTTACCATCAGACTATGTTTCTCTCCACATTTTAGGACATTCAAAGGTCAAAGCCTTCTTAGGCTGCGCATCCCAAGTCCATCTTGAGAGTGTTATATGTAGGACCAGGGTCAGAACTCAGATGACTAAGGAAATTGCCAAAGCATCTGCTGGAATTTCCCTCATAGAATCATAGAATGGTTTAGGTTGGAAGAGACCTCAAAGATCATCCAGTTCCAACCCCCCGCCATAGGCAGGGACACCTCCCACTAGATCAGGACGCTCAAGACCTCATCCAGCCTGGCCTTGAACACCTCCAGGGAGGGAGCAGACACAGCCTCCCTGGGCAACCTGCTCCAGTGTCTCACCACCCTCGCTGTAAAGAACTTTCTCCTAACATCCTGTTTAAATCTCCCCTCTGCCAGCTTGAGCCCATTCCCCTCGTCCTGTCATTACAAGACCTTGTGAATAGTCCCTCCCCAGCCCTCCTGTAGGCCCCTTTCAGATATTGGAAGG
>VWZI01003753.1:0-15449 GCA_013396835.1 Psilopogon haemacephalus | reverse complement strand
CTCTTAATGCAGCCCAGCACACAGTTGCTGTCTGGGCTGTGTGTGCACACTGCAGGCTCATGTTGAGCTTCTCATCCACCCAGACCCCCAGGTCTTTTTCCTCAGAGCTGCTCTCCAGCCACTCACCACTCAGCCTGTATTTGTGCTTGGGATTGCACCGACCCAGGTGCAGGACCTTACACTTGGCCTTGTTGAATTTCATGAGGTTAGCCTGGGCCCACCTCTTCAGCCTGTTCAGATCCCTCTGAATGTATCCCTGCCCTCTAGCAAGTCAACTGTGCCACACAGCTTGGTGTCATCTGCAAACTTGCTGAGGGTGCACTCAATTCCTCTGTCCATGTCACTGACAAAGATGTTAAACAGCACTGGTCCCAGCACTGACCCCTGAGGGATGCCACTTGTCACTGGTCTCCAGGTGGACATTGTGCCCTTGATCACCACTCTCTGTGTGGGACCATCCAGCCAATTCCTTACCCAGAGAGCAGGTAGAACTGTTGAGACTGGAAGAGATCCTTGAGGTCTTCACATCTGACAGCTCACTTAGAGCTCACGATCCCACAACTACTCTTAAGCCACTACCACTAAGTGTGTCCCTGAGCACCACACTCAACGTGTTTTTTAAATACCTGCAGGGACAGTGACTCCATCACTTCCCTGCGTATTCTGTTCCAATGCTTGTTAACCATTTCTGTGAAGACACTTTTTCTAGTATCTGACCCTCCCCCAGCACAACTGAGGGCTTTTTCCTCTTGTCCTGTCACTCATTGCATGTGAGAAGAGACTGAACCCTACCTTGCTGAAACTTCCTCTGAGATAGTTGTAGAGGACAATGAGGTCTCCTCTCAGGCTTCTCTTCTGAAGATTAAGCAATCCCAGTTCCCTCAGCCATTTCTCATAAGACGTGTTCAAAGCCCTTCACCAGCTTGGTTGATCTCCTTTGGACACACTCTCTTCCTCTTTTTGAAGGAAAACAAGAGCATCATGCTTTCCTTCAAAGAAAAGGCATGAAGGCACCACAGAGTTCCTCTTGTGCTTATATCCTTTAAGCCAGACACCTTGTAACACTTGACTCTGTTTTCATGCTAGAAAACTCTGCTAATTGTAGCCTTTCCATTTAAAATAAGAAACACGGAAAGGAAGATGACTTGCATCTTCATTTACTTCAAGGCTGTAACTTAAGGATAAGCATGTCTTGTGCACCAATTTCACTGCCATTTCTCTTCTTCATTGTGAATTCATTTAACACATACCCAAGAAAAAAAAAAAAATCTGAGTTAATGTACCCTCTGGTATCTAGGTTACATAGGACACCAGAGCAAGCAAGCACAGCTGGGAGTTTGCAGCACACACAGCCAATTGCAAAACACCCTAGTTTGGAGGTTTAATGAATTTGCAGCACAGGTACACTGAGCTGCTCAAAAGGCAGTGTACACTGCTCTGCACCACAGCATGTCTATAGCAAGAGGGCATCCACACAGTGTGGAGTAGCTCACTCACTGCAATTTCATCCTCACTTAAAGTTCACTAGACCACTCACACTGCCAATCTCACCTGTTGCTGTTAGCAAGGGAACCTTAGGTTTTTAGTTGCAATTAATGGGCATGTGTTCAGTTCCATTGTGACAAGCTACAAGGGTTAGCTAGCAACCATATCTCCACAAGAATTCCCAGACTTAGAAGAAAGTGGTTGCTAAGTTATGCTCTTTGTGTTTGCTGGGAAAAATTAGAAACTAAACAAATATATCCCAATTTAATTTTTAAACAGTCATTCTTAAGGGATGAACTGAATGATAATTATGGCTTGGCATGCCTGTGTTGTTTTACTTTTCTCCCACCCAACACTGGAAAGACAAAAGCTTTTCTTAGTGAGTGTATTCATAGATTATCTGAGGCAAGAATAGGCCATTATGGTCTCTGGCTGGATTTCTTGGCTAAGGCTGGCCATGGGCTTTCCCTTGCTGATCCCACAAAACACTGAATAGCCTTTGGACTGGCCCCGCTTTGAGCAAGGTCTAGGCTAGACTTTTGAAGACTCCTTCCACCCTAAATTATTTTATGATCTTATGATTTTATAGCCTTTGTCACAATCACAGGTTGACGTCAATCACGCGCTCTGGCAAGACAGTGAAACCTGATATTAAGGCTCATACAACAAGTTTTATTCAGTTTTCAAGAGTAATTATCTCATTGAGTGTAAAATTGTCACCCTGTAATTAATTTAATTGCATCCTTCTGCAGCTTCCACCAATGCCAAGCACTACATAACCAGCACTGGACTGGTAATAGATTAAAAAGCCATGGATGAGCCATATCAGGAGAGACCAGCATAGTTTACAGCAGCAGGCAATACTGTTGGCTACCCTAAGGCTTAAGCTTTATGAGTTTGGATCTGAAAGCTACTTGCCTGTGCTCCCACTTTTATCCTCTAGATAGCTTAGACAAGACCAGTTGTGCTCTCAATTGTCTCATTTACACACCCGGATAGGCAAAGCCTTAAGTCAAAGAGATCTTTAAGGAACAAGGCAGAAAGAACAGGTGGAAAGTCACTCATTGGAAAAGACCATGGAGATCACTAGAGGTTCCCATTGCAAAACTTCACCAAACTAAGGCAGTAGCTTCATTCCTAAGTAGCACCCATTGCTATAAATTAAAAAAATCTTGTAGCACAGCTGGCATAAACTAGGCACTGCCAATCCCTGAGGAAATGAGAGGACACAGAGGAGGGGGAAACACTTTTAAGGGTGGGAAAAGAGGAAAGCTATGGTGGTTTTTACACTGGGATACCTGATACACCTGGGACAGAACTTTAAGGAGCATAATAAAGCCCAGCAAGAGATACAGTGCACACTAGCAGTTAACAAAACAATACACGAGTTCAACCTCTTCAGACAATCTGGGATGGGTCTCCTACCTTAGTACTCACCCAAAGCCTGAAGGTGAGTGAGTGGGTGGGTTTATAAAGCCAGATTTCCTGATCAGGTGCAGGGACTTCTCCTTGTGTCTGTGGTGTTAAGGCTGGCCCCATTATGGGCCAGTCTAGGAAATTAAAACACACAGAAACACCTGCTGGCTTGGTTGCACCTCTTGAGAATATTCTCCCAGATTTGATGTAAAGAGGATTTTCAGCTCTGGCATCCATTCACCACCTCACAAAAATGTTACATGTTAAGGTTAAAATGTCATTCTTAGTTAAGAGCCATCATTTCCTTCCCTATCCCTTACTAATAAAGGGCTTCCCTTCTCTCAATCCACCTGGCACCCTGTCAAAGGCAGCAAGTAAAACAAGTGAGAAAGGGCTCCAGCGCTGTGACTTGGAGCCTCAAGGGGTCCAGCACTCTGCCAGGATGGGGCTGAGTGTCTCATACTCCTGACTACTGAAATGGCTTGTTAACTTTTTACTAAACAGCTTGTCCTGGCTTCAGCTATAAATTTCTACAGAAAGGATTAAGTTAAAAATTGTCCTATGTTTGGTGATACACCCTGAGCAGACATACAGTGTCACAACACATCTCTTTAATTAGGTCAGTTATTAACTGAGTGATACACATGTAGTTTCAGTTCTTACCATTCTTCCAGGACTTGGGGGCTGTTACATAAAATTTGATTTGTTTTTTTTTAAATGCATGCTTTTTACATATATTGCCTTATTCTACCCGAAACAACTTCCATCCATATTCCCATTTTCGTTCCACTGGAACGGAAGGCAACAAGTTAGGACTTTATCAGAAGTCCTGTGGTTTGGGGTTTGCAGTGCTGTAATGTCATGAGGAGGTCATCCTAAAAGCAAGTTTTAAAGGGTTCCTGATGGTTCTTCCCTCCAGCCAGTGGGCTCTTCCCCTTCTGCGGGGCCTGATGGGTTAGGAACTGGCTGGCTGGCCAGTTCAAAGAGTTATTGTGCATGGAGTTAAATCCAGTTGGTGGCCAGTCACAGGTGGTGTTCCCCAGGGCTCAGTACTGGGGACAGTTCTCTTTAATATCTTTGTTAATGATCTGGACAAGTGGATTGAGTGCACCTTCAGTTGGTTTGTGGATCACACTAAATTGTGTGGAAGTGTTGGTCTGCTTGAGGGTAGGGAGAGGTCTGGGCAGGTTGTATCCGTAGGCCAAGGTCAGCTGTATGACACCAAATGCCAGGTGCTGCACTTGAATCATATCAGCCCCATGCAATACTACAGACCTGGGGCAAAGTGACTGGAAAGTTACCTGGTGGAAAAGGACGTTGGGGTGTTGGTTGAACTGAGCCAGTTGAACCCTTGAGGGTTGTCTGAACATGAGCCAGGTTGGCCAAGAAGACCAACAGCATCCTAGCCTGTATCAGGAGTACTGTGGCCAGCAATAGGGAAGTGATCATGCCCTGTACTTGGCACTGGTGAGGCCATGTCTCAAATATTGTGTAGTTTCAGGCTCCTCACTACAAGAAGGACACTGAGTTGCTGGAGCATGTCCAGAGAATGGCAACAAAGCTGATGAAGGGTCTAGAGGACAGGTCTATTGAGATGCAGCTGAAGGAACTGAGATTGTTTAGTCTGGAAAAGAGGAGGCTAAGGGGAGACCTCATTGCTCTCTACAACTACCTGAAAGGAGATTGTAGTGACATGAGAGCCAGTCTCTTCTCTGTAATTATCAGGTGATAGAATAAGAGGAAATGGCCTGAAATCATCCCAGGGGGGGTGTTTATATTGGATATTAGGGAAAATTTCCTTACAGAGAGATGGCAGACACTGGAATACGTTGCCCAAGTAGGTGGTGGAGTCACCATCCCTGGAGGTGCTCAGGATACATGTAGACATGGCACTTCAGGTCATGGTTTAATGGCCATGGTGGTGTTACATCAGTGGTGGGACTCAATGATCTTAGAGGTCTTTCCCAACCAAAACAATTCTATGATGGACATGGGCATTTGGGGTAATCCTTCCTCACAGCCACCAAGCCCTGAAGAACATGTACATCTCTTTGGCCTAGGTTCCTAGTTAGGACTCCTTGTCCTGCCTTTTGCACCACTGGTGCTCAGGGGTCTTACACTTAACTATAATTTTAAAATATTTTCTTACTGAAGATTACCAAGGACATCATCTGTGAGTCTGAGAGCCTGAAAGGTGACAGATTAATGCCATTTGGTGACATTCAGGAGAGAGGGAAAATTGTTTCATTCTTTTAAAGTGGAAGTCTTCAAGAATCAAAAAGCTTATTTTCCCAACTGCTCTGCTTTTGTAGCTGGCAAGTAGGTGACCATAACCATCACCGCAACCAGACGGAAAATTCAACTACTGAACAGAGAATGGAAAAGTACAAAATAAAACCAACCCAAAACTGCATCAGTTCAGTGAAATAGCAGGACCCCTTTTATCCAAGCAGACGTGCTGAGCTGTGCATATGAGGCAGGATCATGGTGGTCCCTCCTTCCTCTACAGTGAGCCTCCAACACTTGGTTGAGGTCACCACACATCACATTGCACTCTTAGTATTCATGCTGAACAGCTCTGTGGTTTCTGAGTGACACAAAGGACATGGCACTACCTCGGAAATAACATGGGAGGGTGAGTGCTTCTTTTCCCACAGGTTGCTTAGTGAGCCATTTGCTGCCAGCCAGCTGAGTTCCAAAGCGAGTCAGCAGCATGTTGCCACTTTGTCCTCATGTTACAAGCGATTCATGCTAGATTTGAAGCGAAAGCTTCTTTGCCTTAGTCACCATCAGCTAACAATGACATCTTTGATTGAATTCCCCTTGGTGGACGTGCTGGGACCATTTCTTTAGCTGTGATTTACCTCCATTACAAGCAAGGATACACAAACCAGGGATAAAATGCCCCAGCTCTGTTGCTACTGTGGCAGTGACATGCATAGGCTTCACCTTGCTTGTCCCCACTGTTGCGATTATTAATTTTTATTACTGTTAATAATCGCGGGGGTTCCAGGAAATAGTTCCCTGGGTTCTTTGGATGCTCGGTTGGCAACAATAAATACACGAAGTCGCTTAAAACACCGAATTAAACAGTTTAAACAGTCAGAACTTAGGAAACAGAGAGCCTAATAACAAAAGCAATCCTGCCCGCAGGTAAAAATACTCACGAATGCGCACTGGGTACAGTGCTTTTCCCGAGATAGAGGAAAGAGAAAGAGCTTGTCCTGAAAAAAGAGGAAGAGAGAGGTTTGCCTTTGCCACATTTGCAATAAGCTGTGCTGCCGCTGCTTGCTGCAAAGCATGTGGCCGCTGCTGGATGGGGTGCGGAGATGCCTGTTCCTCACGGCAGTGGTAGAGAGGGAGAACCTGATGGCAGTTGCACCCCCTTAAATACCTCATGAGGAAAACGTGGAACTGACCAACAGGCACTTAGCATCCATTGTCTGGCCAATGGGTTCAAAAGTCCCACGCCCAGGGGTGGGTCCTAACACATCTGAGACAGCACAGATCACCTGACTCGTGTGCATGACCTGTCCGTGTGGCCCAAGACTTCCTGGTTCCAGAACCACGGGGGCTGCCCCTGCGACCCTGCTCTGGACCTCACCACAGAGCGGGGAGGGAGCCCCAGGAAGTGAACCAACTCTGGGCAGAAATTATGCCCATACCAGGACACCCACTCTCCACCACAGTCTTTAAGGTCAAGTCAGTCAATTATCCCCCAAGGATGACGTGAGTGGTGTTGATAGACAACCCTCTGATTATTTTGGAACACAATGGCTACCATGATGAAGAAGAATGGCTACTTTGTTTTGACATCACATGAGTGAGGACACCCATACACCAGTAGTTGGCTTAACACCCTTCCCAAACAATCATGTCTGGTTATTAGTTACTTTGGGGAAGACAGGAGTGAAAAAAACAGCATTCAAACAATTAACATAGTATCTAATGATAATTTTAACCACACAACAGTGAACTAAATTTTCTGCTGACAAACCAGAAATCCAACCCTAAGTAACCTGCTTCAAATATGAAGAGACACTATTTCTTTAAAAAGGTATCCAGACACGAGACTTCAGGGGACAATCCCACCACAAAATTTCAGCCACCACTTAAGACTGGTATTACAAAGCCAGCAATACAGGAGTATTATCCATGGAGAGATGTGGTGTCCTCCAGAAACTGATAATTTTGGGAGCTCATGCTCCCTTTGTCCAGGCACCCAAGCCAGCTGGTGCGAAACCCTCCTCCCTGCCTTCATCATGAAATTCGTGGACTCACCATTTAAATGGCCAAGCAGACAGGCTGCACTTCTGAGCAGTGCGTTTAGGAGCCTGTCTCCCATTTAAACCAGCAACGTGGCTGAGTGCATATTTGGGAACAAGCAGACACAGTGGGGATGCTGCAAAGCCACTGGCAGGGGCTGGCAGAGCCAGAGGGGAGCCAAAGCATTTTAAAAAATCCAAGCAGAATGCCTCTCCTTTTTTCTTCACCACTAATTATTTCAGTGATCACCAAATTTATTCTCGTGTTCTCACTTGGACTTTCTTTCAGATCATGCATGTGACAGTAAATAACTAGGGCTGTGAAGAAACAAAAGTTGTATCCTCGTAGGCTTCACCATGAAATGAGGTAAATCTGTTGGATAAGGCAGACTGTGGGCAGTTCTGGAATAATTTTGTCTGAGACAATGTTCTTTGTCCTCACGACAGCACGCACATGGCTTAACATATGTAGCCTCCATACTTTCGTGCTGAGCTCTTCTTTCTCCGGCTGCTCTGACCACACAGCCTCAGGCACATTTTTCTTCCTGCACAAAGCTGTGTTCATTTTTCACTCGACCTTCTCCTGATTTTACTACCACAGGTTAAACTACTAATTGATGTGAAAAAAATTTTAATTCCCAAAGTGGTGCCAAAAACCCAGGTACTGTTCTGAGAGATCATAGAATGGTTTAGGTTGGAAGAGACCTCAAAGATTATCCAGTTCCAACCCTCTGCCATAGGCAGGGACACCTCCCACTAGAACAAGTCACTCAAGGCCTCATCCAGCCTGCCCTTGAACACCTCCAGGGAGGGAGCAGACACAACCTCCCTGGGCAACCTGTTCCAGTGTCTCACCACCCTCACTGTGAAGAACTTCCTCCTAACATCCCACCTAAATTTCCCTTCTTCCAGTTTAAACCCATTACCCCTCATCCTGTCATTACAAGCCCTTGTGAATAGCCCCTCCCCAGCCCTCCTGTAGGTCCCCTTCAGATATTGGAAGGCTACTATAAAGTCTTCTGGAAGCCTTCTCTTCTCCAGGCTGAAAAGCCCCAACTCTCTCGGCCTGTCCTCATAACAGAGGTGCTCCAGCCCTCTGATTATTTTCGTGGCCCTCCTCTGGACTCTCTCCAGCAGTTCCACGTCCTTCTCCTGTGCTGGGGGCTCCAGAACTGCACACAGTACTCCAGGTGAGGTCAGATGAGAGCAGAGTAAAGTGGGGGAAATCACCTTCCTCGCCCTGCTGGCAACATTTCTCTAAGCTTTGACAACGTTTTCACAAAGAAATGCCTCCTAGTGTTACATTGGCTTGAGTCTGTCCAATGCAGTACGTTGGACAGCATGTTGGAGATAGTGTTTCCTCTCTAAAGCATATTCTTTACTTCAGCATTGGAATTTTTACTCTTGGAAAGTTAGTTTTTAGTGTACTGATATGCTCAACTAATTTTGGATTCCTGATAATCTTTTCTCTAGCTCTATCACAGGTGCTTATGAATTAATATCAGTCTGCAAAATCAATACATTGCAACATTGTTTGCAACAATCAAAAGCAGAGGATTCTAGGACTGAAAAAAATACATAGGGGAAAAAAAAAAAGCAGCAAGTACATATTTTCATACTGAACAGCACTTTTATCATATCTATCATGCACCCTCAAGGGAAAAAGGATAAATCAAGGTCATGCACCTCCACATTCAGAGCAGGGAGCAGGCAAGAGGCTGGTTTTAAAGTTCTAGCATAAAGACATCTGGTACTCCAAGACAACTTATCATCTCAGGATGAACTTTATCCAGGGTGGTGATGAACCATCTTTTATTGATTCATTCTTTTTATAAGTATTTTCTTCCAGTATTCTTTCTATTACCCTTACACAACAGGCTTCAAGGCAGATTTTCTTTTTTGCTTTAACTTACCAGCACAGCATGATACTGAGTGTGGAGTCTGATTTACATCACCCCTCTCCAAGAAATGGGAGGAAGGATAGTTTCTCTGTGATGAGCTAAGGCAGGTGCTACAGTCTGTTCTGCCCTCCTCAGCAAACTTAAAACACCTGGCATCTTAGTTCCCTTCTGAAATGTGAGAGGTTGCTACATCCCAAAGTCCAGTGATTGCCCTGCTTCCCTTGGCCATACATCTGTGGGGAGCAGAGAGGGCTACATTCATCTTAAACCCCAGTTTGATCAGGACAACCAACCTCTTCTGTAATATTTAAAAAAAAAAATAATTATTGCAGTGTCTAATCTTTCCTACCCAGGTAATCCTAGAAGCATTTAACTTCTTTACAGAAGGCATATGAGGGATGTCATTTCTCTGGCTGCTCTATAGTTGTGACTAATCCTTTCAACTGAAAGACTGAATTGTTTTATAAATTGGAAACCTGATTTTAAAATGTTTGCTTGCTGTTGAGGATTTAGATGAGATTAAGCCAATGCTTTGGCTAGGCAATTCCAATCCCAGGTCTTGGCTTTCCTCTCTCATGAAAAGTTATTTTCAGTTCCTCTTCCGTCTTTGTATCAGCTGCTGCTGACTTCTGGATGTGTTCTCTAGGAGGTCTCTTCTTTATGAGCTTCTCTATTGTTGCACTTCCCATAGAAATGAAATTGTGCAGCATTACCTCTTTCCCCATCTATGAACTATTATTAGGTAATTTAAAGTCAAAACCTTCCTGATTTTTTTTTTTTTTTTATTTACCAGAACATAGATAGGCTTCCAAGAGAAGAGCAGTAATTTTGCATGGAGCTTGGTGATAATCACCCATGCATGTGATGCTCACACACCGTATCAACCCACACCTTGGAGAGCTCGGGAAGGGATTCAGCTTAGTCCTCCTGAAAGACCCATGGATAACCCCTAGAGCTGGCAGGGATCATATAAGCACCAAGCACTAGTAGGTGATGGCCCCACACACTCAGCACCCCCCATTCAGCCCTGGAGGGCCCAAATACCAGCCCTGGACCCTCAAATGCCCACCAGTATCCTGCTATCTAACCACAACCCACTCAGCTCCCCTTCTGTTGCCTGCAAGTGGATTTGAACTTCTGCTGAATCTGAAGAAGCTGTATTGAATCCCATCAGCCCTGCAGGATGTGGTGCTGCCTAACCATGTGTGGAGCAGCTGAACACCTCAATAACATATGGCTTCAGACAGCTGGGCTGCTACCTCCAGAGAACCTTCGAGCTAGCATGCCAGAGTAACTAGCAGGGGAAAACAATCAATTCTCATCTACTGCTCTTTGGGAACATTATCTGTGCCCTTAGACTTTGCATATGCACCGACAGATAGAGATGCATGCTTTTTCCAGTTTTGTGGTCTAAATACTTCTTCACCAAAAGAAAGAATACACATTGCTTTTGAAGTCAATTCAGATTAAGAAGCCCCCTTCCAAGGTAGTAAGTTTGACTACTGGGAGATACCATTCTCAAATTAGGCTCCATCTTCTCCAACGGGAAAATGGCCTTGAACGCATGTGCCAGTCTCCTGAATGTATATGTTATTAGCTCTATGGATTAGCCTTTAGAGGATAACAAAACTTTTCAAGCCAAAACATTGTGAATGCTTCATGCCCAAACTTCACTGCCTCTTCTCCAGCAGGTGTCTAATGGCTGTTAAATGTGACACAGTACTGCTGCCAGAAAGGACTTTCTGCTCAACTCTGATGTCACCAAGGACCATGCTCTGAAATGCCTGTGCCCTCTGAGAACTGCAAAACCATATGGTCATTGTCACAGCTTCTGCAAGGTTAGGTATTTCTTCTCATGCCTTGATCTGAATTGAATACAAATTGGACACGGCATTGTACAGTGCAGTCACTCCCAACATGAAGAAACCCCTGCACAATGTTCGGCTGCAGCTGATGTTCTCTCACCAGAACTCGCGACCCCTGCTTCCCTTGATTTTGAGAGGGTGTCCAGAACCTTACAGCTGCTTGCTCAGGAGCCACTGCCAAGGCCCTCCTGTGCCCACCCATGCCAAGCAAAGAAGAGACAAAGCCTGTGCTTCTTACAAACAGGTTTATTTGCATTTTGACTGGAGCACAGATCCTAGATACAGATTTCTTCTGCACAACAGTACAAGAGCCAGTGCAAAATATGCTTTTTAATTATTATTCATGTACAAAAAAAAAAAAAAAATCCCACCCCAAAAACCAACAAAAGGAAAGACAAAGAATGTGGCAGTATTTACTCACAACTGGTATGCCTCAGCCTCCAATCGACCCACCTCCACCTTCCCTCACCCACTCATGCCAACGTCATGGTCAGCATCACCTGTCTCAAATGGCTGCATTGTCAGTGAAGAGGTAAATCCCCGAGCCCTTTGGAAGGTAAACTCTCACACCAAGCAAACTAGGACAACAGCAGGCTGCTTAAAAATGTTGGACACATCAGCTGCTCACCAATGTGTCCCCCCTTCAGGGAGCAGAAGAATTTTGAGGGAATGGCAAAAGGAAAAAAAAAAAAAAAAAGTACAAATCAGAAACACACAAGAAATTAGGCACCAGCTTAATCTATTTTTTAAAGAGAGGCAAGGATTTAAAGATACATCTCCAGTCTGCCTTCTTATATTCAACTGCAGTAGTGATGATCAAGGCCAAACACTTCCCACTTTGAGTATCCTCTGCTGTCAAACAGATGTTGATCTTAACATTTATATTAGTAGCATCAAGTGAAGCCATTTCATAACTGGAGGAGAAAGAGAAGCTACAGTCTGAATACAAGCATTTCTTTGAGAACAGTCAAAACCAAAACCAGAAACAGACCAAAAAAAAAAAACCACTCTGCCCCAGTCATCGACCAGCTGATTGTCAGAATTACAGCCAATGCTTAAGCAATACAACATCGAGCTAGGAAAGTCATCGTATGGTTGTTCTGCTTAGCAAGCAGCTCTTACTCGTTTACAAAGCATTGGGCAGTCTATTTAACTAGTTTTCAGAAGCTGCAATATAGAACTGCAGTGGTAGTGTAAGAATATGCTTGTCTTCACTAAGGCCTGGGATTTACACTGCAGAAATTCATGTCATTTCCATCACTCCAAGTGTACTGTGTCCAAATCACCTAGAGTCACTCTTACGGACTTTTATGTTTCCACCCAAGAAATGGCTGGGTTTCAAAGCTTGATCAACCAGAGTCTTTTATATTGAACTGCAATTAAACAAAGCAGAGTACCAGTTAAAGCCAAAGAACACAAGTACTCAGCACATATATGTGTTGATACAGTACAGTATGTGTATATTTATGCGTAAATATGTATATGTTACATTATAATGAGTGCCATTCAAGACTTCTCAACTGCAAGAATCCTTTTACCATCTCCACGTCCTGAAACTTCAGCCCACTACATTTCACACCAAGACAATGAGAACTCCAGTATATTCCAGATTGAATTATTGTTTCTATTTTAGCCTATTACCGAGAAGGGCCAGCTGGAAAGAAAAGGAGCTTTAATTTCATTAACACCTGTTATTTCAATAACTTTAGGCAGATGGCACAAACATCTATCACCACATAATCTGCTCCTTCCCTGCATATCATGGGCACTTCTATGAGTCCTCAGCTCACCACCAGAGTCCTACTTTCTGATCTGTATCAATTTACTCAGTTGTCAAAGAAAATGCCACAATTCATGTAATGATTTCAAACAGCCACTCTATATCTGATGAGAACTCAGGGTTATACTTCGCAGTACTGTAGTTTCAAACATGTAATGGTTCTGCTCTTTCATCCCCAGCAAGCCCACTTCTACTCACAGTGGATGTCATCACACACCCAGCCTAAGAGCAGGACAGTTTGTGAAGTCATGCTAGTCATTGTAATCCTAAAATCCAGATTTCTGTAAAAGTCTGATGTACAAATTTCACATGTAAAGCTAAAAAAAAAAGTCTGATTTAAATTNACTTCATAGAATCATAGAATGGTTTAGGTTGGAAGAGACCTCAAAGATCATCCAGTTCCAACCCCCCCACCATAGGCAGGGACACCTCCCACTAGATCAGGTCGCTCAAGACCTCATCCAGCCTGGCCTTGAACACATCCAGGGAGGGAGCAGACACAACCTCCCTGGGAAACCTGTTCCTGTGCCTCACCACCCTCACTGTGAAGAATTTCTTCCTAACATCCCGTTCAAATCTCCCCTCTGCCAATTTGAACCCATTCCCCCTCGTCCTGTCATTACAAGACCTTGTGAATAGTCCCTCCCCAGCCCTCCTGTAAGCCCTCCTCAGATACTGGAAGGCTACTATAAGGTCTCCTCGAAGCCTTCTCTTCTCCAGGCTGAAGAGAGCAAAATAAATGCAAACCTCTTCTGGACATGCAGATGAAAAGGAGCTACTCATCTCTCTTGCCTTTAGGTTATCTAGAATTTAGACATCTAGCCCTGACTAATCCGTTGTGCTTCCTGCAGTACTGAGGAAACAAAAGCTTCCTTCTGGAGGAGCCTCAAACAGGGCAAACCAGTCTCTCCAGGGATAGCAGCCCCTATAGCCACGAAGAGAGTCTAAGATTACCTGCTGTTTGCACAGACAGAACAAGTCTCATACCTCACATAAGCCACTAACAAATCCCAAAGGCTTTGCTTGGCTCATGCATGGACAAACTCACCAATTTCAACAGGGCAAAGGTTTGCTTTTATGTTTTTGGGAAATGGAGGGGAAGGTCTGTCAGCAGTCTAATCTCATACCAATGTTATTCTGATTGCACTAAGCACCCAGCCATGATAGTTCATATCCATCTTTCCCCACATACAAGACCTGGTTGATTATACAGCATCATGTAACGTGGGCAAAGGGTGCAACATCACAGGATGTTAGGGGTTGGAAAGGACCTCTGGAGATCATTGAGTCCAACTCCCCTGCCAGAACAGGACCATAATCTAAGGCAGGTCACACAGGAATGCATCCAAACAGATCTTGAAAATTTCCAGAGGAGGCTTTCCCAATGTCCAGGGTGAAAAGGATCTCCACCAAGAGCATGATCCACCAGTGAAACAGATTCCCCAGGGAAGGTGTCATGACACCAAGACTATCTGATTTCAAGGAGCATCTGGACAACCCTCTTAGTCATATGGTTTAGTTGTAAGTAGTCCTAAGAGGAGCAGGGAGTTGGACTCAGTGATCCTTATGGGTGCCTTACAACTCAGACATTCTATGACTGTGAGTTGATGTAACCTGACATTCTCAGTAACCAAACTAGCTGTGTGTTACTTAACCATGAATCCTCCAGATTTTCACTGTGACTACAGAGGTCCAACAAGACCTAGAACTCCTCTAAGTGGAGGCCTCATACATCAATTAAAGTTACACTGCTTTACAAACCAGCTAACAGAGATAAAACAGTAAAGCCCACCCACTAGGACAATATTTATGACCTGTGAGGTTGTTTACTGTGGCATACCTTTCTACCTCATGGAAAGGACAAGATATTTTGTCAAATTCACTCTTATAGCAGCATAAAATTATTTTATTTAAAAAAAAAATCTAAACATAACAAGGTCCTAAAAGAGTTATTTTTGTTCAAAATTAATCAAGAAGGCATAATGAAATGCTATAAGAACTTTGGCATATAATTCCTTACAGGCAAGATTTGACTTTGAAGTAATAAAAAATCAGGTGTTTTTTTCTGTTGTTGTTGCTGCTGCTTTAAATAAACAAAAAAGCTCTCAGCCCCTAACTCTGAGACTTCCTTCACACTGCTGTCTGTGGTTCAATGTTCCCGTGCCCCCTGAATTACAGGGCTATCACATGTAAGTGGATATGGCACAGGCTACAATTCTGGCAACTCCAATGTGTTTCTTTCTAAACCCTTCTCCTCAGGTCATAGTCACCTGTCTGAGTTGCAAGCCATCACCAGCCAGGCTGGGTATTGGGACAGTATTACAGAACAGGATGAAAAAATGCAGCCAACATATGCCTCCCAAAGCTCTTTCCACAAAATCAGCCCAACAGCTCCTGGTAGGCATCATCTACACACATGAACAACCAGAATTTATTCTATTTTGGAAAGCAGCTGTAACTGTGTGTCCATATCCTGGGTATCTCCATGCCCAGGAACGGAGGCTCGACAGTAGCCCCGCCACATGTGCGGGCAGTGCAGAGCAAGCTGCAAAGCCAGGGAGGTGATACAGGCACCAAGGCTGAATTAACCTTGACATAATGTCACCTTCCTCTCTAAAAGACAGTGTTTTCCATCTGCCACAAAGGCATTTAGAATCATAGAATTATAGAATCAGTTGGAAGGGACCACAACGATCATCTAGTTCCAACCCCACTGCCATGGGCAGGGACACCCTAC
>VWZI01003752.1:141434-152249 GCA_013396835.1 Psilopogon haemacephalus | reverse complement strand
GTGGGGGGGGGGGCAGGTAACTGCAAAACCACCACAGTCAGACTGGATGTGAGGGAAGTATTCCATTAGCCTCCTCTCCCAGTATATTCAACTCATGTATGAGGTTCACATGGTTGGCTCTCACTCTGCTAACACTGTATGGGATGACAGAGGGGAGGTATCGCACCCCTTAGCTGTAGCTGTTGTTGGGGTTCTTCATGCCCTGTACTTACAGAAAGCTCTCTGAAAGACCCATTGCCTGGATAGCAACATAATGTTGATTCCTCTTCCTCCTCTTTCTCCATGTACATGTCTGTGACACAGCCATAGGGCAGATATCTACTGCTGCTATTTCACGTAACGTAAGGAAACTGAGAGGTTTGCCTGTGGAGAGACAGGATAAAATGTTAGGTGCAAACTGCAAATGCCATGAGATATCTTAGTTGGCTGGCAGTATGGCGGTGGGAGGCTGAGATTAAGAACACAAATGTGCTATGCATGGGCCAGAAACTGACTTATAATTTGATCACACCTCTTGAGCTTCCAGAAGATGTCAAAGAAAACATTACAGTGTTGTTTTTCATACTACTTCAATTGGAACAGGTTGAGATTTGGAGCTGCTTACTCCCACCCATGAAGAACAAAGATTTTAAAAGGCAAAGAGGGGAGCACAGAAGACAGAAAAAGCATGAGAACATAAAGATTGAAACTACATCAGTATTTTAAAGTATGGAAGAAGGTAGTAAAGCAAACCCTAGTTTTCTTCATTACATTCCTGGTGGTTTGTGACTGTTAAACTTCAGCTAATTGACATACCTAAGCAAAGATGTAATGTAAATACAGTGTTAGCATCTTAAGCAACACCTAGAATTTGCAAAAGAAAAAAAAACAAAACAACCTAAAGCTGTTAATATTGGTGTGGTTAAATTTATGTTACACAAAACACTTACATGTTTATTACACCCTGATATCTTCTGATGGGTGAGTTCTCATTTATCTCCCAGCCAACTCTGTCTGACATGAAAGCATTAATTTTCTGGCAGTGGCAATAAGGAAGACCAGATTTATTAGGTAATGCCAGCATTTTTGCTACCCTTTACCCCACAATAATTAATTGCAATGTTAGCTTGACCTAATAGCACAACTGCAAATGCTGGTCAGGATATTCCACATATATTTTTTTTTCCTTCCAGGATTCAAATACTTGTGGTTTTCCTTCAGAATGCCCTGGAACAAGCATTTGTGGTATGTCTAGACCAGCACTTAGTGTCGAATTCAGTTAACTCAAGTTAATTGGTAATCAATTAACTAGAGGTAGAATAGGACCCAAACCTCTGTTCTAGGTGTACTTCAATCCATCAGGTAACAGCAAAAGTCCCATGTGATCCTAATCTGCATGATCCTAATCTTTTCCATTTAAGCATAAGATTCATTGCGGGCGGAGGGGAGAGGGAAATTAGCATTTGAAAATCAGCACCAAATACGTTATACAAATAACAGTCCAGCACGTGTCTGTGAATGCAAAATGTCCTTGAGAGAGAGCTTTCTCTAGCTATAGCAATCTCAAGGGAGGAGAAACAAAACTATTGTATGACTGGTCTGCAACTGGCCTGAGTAAGTAAAGTGGTTGAGACATATGTGGAGCTCAGAGCTGTATGCAAACATGTCACACAGGAGCTAGCACCTGATGCTGGTGGCTGTGCTTGGTATCCCGGCTGAAGGATGTGCCAAGGAGGCCCTGCATAAGCAGATGGAAGCAGCTTTGCATTCAGAGGCTGTGGTCCTCATGGGGGATTTCAACCACTCCGACATCTGCTGGAAGGACAAAACAGCAAGGCACCAGCAATCCAGGATGTCCCTGGAATGCATAGATGACAACTTTCTCCTCCAAATGATAGAGGAACCAGGAAGAAAAGGTGCTATGCTGGGTTGTGTTCTCACTAACAAGGAAGGACTGGTGACCAACATGAGGCTCAGAACAGCCTCGGCTGCAGTGAGCTCAATGCACTAGAATTTTGGATCTGCAGGGATCTTGTGCCTTTTCTTTATGCTTGTGGTGGTTTAGCAGTTACCTGCCCCCCTACCTTTTGAAATAAACCCCGGCTAGGACTCAGAAACATTGGGGGTTGATAAATGAAGCTTTATGTTTACAGCAATGCACAATATACAAGCAGATATTTACAAGGTATAACAGATATTTACAGATATATACAATGAAAAGGTAATACAGAAACATCACAGCCCTCCCAGAGATCAAAATCCCTAGGAGGAGTAACCAACCACCCCTACCACCTTTCCCCCCTTCCCTAATCTTATCTCACCAGCTGTTGATGCTGCAGATAGGTGGAGGTAGATCAGCCAGAGGGGTTAGGAGTAGGAAAGAAGTCAGTAGCATTACTGAGAATTAGCTACCAAGGCACAAAGCTACAAAGAATTAGCTAGAAAGGAATCATGCAAGAGAAGCAGCAGCAGCCAGAGCAGTCTGAAACCGTCTGTGCTATCTACATTTTGGTTATAACTTTCCAAAACAACTTTTTTTTTTTCTTTCTCAGTAAAGCTCTGGGTGCAGTGCCATCCTGTGTTTTCCTCTCTCAGCCAATAGTCTAATTTCTCACTTAAATTCTCCAATTAGTTCAAACCAGCACAATGGTTATCAAGTGTACTGAGAATGCAGATCTTTGTGTTCTGTATTATTGTGAAAACGAGGTGAGCGAGTCCTATTGCAAAGGCATTGCTTTGACAGTCTTGTAGAAACTACTAACTCTAGGGCTGAGTTCACACAAATAGTAGCAGTGGTGTTTACATAAGAAATATACACCAGTTGAATGTCTCTGCAGATCTAGCAATGTAAGAGTGGGTGTTTTCTTCAATATGGAAGTTTGCATTTCAGCAAAGGAAGTAGAATAACTACACCAATGTGAGTCTCAATAATACTACAGCTCCATACACAGGTCTGTCTACCATGCTGCTGCAGTGATCTTGTTTAAAAAACAAATGGTCACATGCAAGCATCCCTGTGTGTAGTAAATATGTATATAGAGTTTAAAGCAGTGTGCACTTGCAGCCCAGAAAGCCAACCAGAGCCTGGACTGCATCAGAAGTGTGGCCAGCAGGTCGAGGGAGGTGATTCTCCTCCTCTACTCCACTCTGCTGAGACCCCACCTGGAGTAATGCATCCAGATCTGGAGCTCCTATTACAAGAAGGATGTGGACATGCTGGAGTGTGTCCAGAGAAGGGCCACGAGGATGCTCAGAGGGCTGCAGCACCTCTGCTATGAGGAGAGACTGAAAGAGCTGGGGCTGTGCAGGCTGGAGAAGAGAAGGCTCCCAGGTGACTTTCTAATGGCTTTCCAATATCTGAAGGGGGCCTACAAAAAAAACTGGGGAGGGACTTTTTAGGATATCAGGGAGTGACAGGACTACAGAGAATGGAACAAAGCTGAAGGTGGGGAGATTCAGAGTGGACATGAGGAGGAAGCTGTTGAGCATGAGAGTGGTGAGAGCCTGGAATGGGTTGCCCAGGGAGGTGGTTGGGGCCACATCCCTGGAGGTGTTTGCAGCCAGGCCGGCAGAGGCTGTGGACAGCCTGATCTAGGGTAGGGTGTCCCTGGGCATGGCAGAGGTGTTGGAACTGGCTGATCCTTGTAGTCCCTTCCAACCCTGACTGAATCTATGATTCTATGAAAGCCTACCTGATTCATCTTAATCACAAAAATCTGTCCTTCAATCACTTTGGCAGGTTACCAAAACAAAAAAAATGTTTAAAAGGGGAGGTAAAAAAGATGCATCTGGTCTTGGAGAACCTCTACAAGTTTCCACACTTGATCTATATACTACAGTTAGGTTTTATCCTTTGGTAGTTTAAAGATGACACAGCCACTAAAAGAAGTGGGTACAGCTCAGTCTGCATTAGCTTCTTACTGGCAAGCTACAGCTGGGCTTCAGCTTTGGCATTAAGTCGTTCCTCATGCTTCAGCTATTTGCCAAATGTCATTGTATTATTTTGTTAATGAGCTCAGCTTTGCCTTTCTCCCTTCACAGAGAAAGCTGGGTCTGTCTCCCTGCTAATTTCCTGACCCGTGGGATCCTTGAAGTGCTTTTCAAATAACTGCTGGAGATGCAATAGTAGCCTGGAATAGCCAAGGTTGTCAAGCCTGCTGAGGTTAAGCTCAGAGAACTATATTTAGACACTTCAACAGGTGGCTTGATATGCGGAAGTGTTGAATCTGCAAGCCCCTGCTCAGCTACTTAATTACTGAAATCCATGGACCAGCTGAGAGAGGTCAGGACTCCTGAAAGTTCAGACATGCACCAAGTGCCTGAATATGTTTACAGGAACATCGTATGGAACCTTTCCTTTTAATTCTGCCTGCTGTAGGCTTTGAGTTATAAACATTTTTGCCTAGGTAATTGTTATTTTCTTATTGCTCCAGGTGGACATTGTGCCCTTGATCACCACTCTCTATGCCACCATCCAGCCAATTCCTTATCCAGCGAGTTGTCCACCCATCAAGTCTGTGTTTTTCCAGTTTGGTGACCAGGATGTCATGTGGGACAGATTCAAAGGCCTTTCTTAGATCCAGGTAGATCCATCAGTTGCCCTTCCCTTGTCTACCGCTGCTGTGACTTCAGCATAGAAAGCCACCAAATTTGTCAGGCATGATTTGCCCTTGGTGAAGCCATTGCTGGTTGGCATCAGACACCTCTGCTTTGTTCTCCATCTGCCGCAGCAGAGCCTTCAGGAGGATCTGCTCCATGATCTTGCCAGGCACCGAGGTGAGGCTGAGTACTCTGTAGTTCCCGGGGTCATCCTTTTTTCCCTTCTTGAAGATAGGTGTTGTGTTTGCCCTTTTCCAGTCAGCAGGAACTTCACCAGTCTGCCATCACCTTTCAAATCAATTTCATCGTCAATCTTTTTATTATTCGTGTATGAACAATATCTTAGTTTCCCTTCATGCAAAATACTGCCCTGTAGGGAGGGCTTATGGATCACTACTTGATTCCCCGCCAAGTTTTGAAGTTTGGGCATCATTTTCTGCTCATAGTGGACTGAACATTGGAAGAATATCACAAAACAGAATTCTCTCCAGCTACACAAATGCAAATGCTAAGAAGAACAACAACAACAAAAATACCACTTTCCAAAAACTTTGTATGAGATGTGATAAAACACTGCACTTAACCTGCCATTAACATTGACCTGTCTTAGTGAAATGTTTCCACGTAGTTTGAGATGCCATATTTCATATTTTAATGACATAAACATTGTTCTTCAACCAACCATCATCGATAGCCTTCCTGGATTTTGAGTGTTTGAATAAAACCGATTTTAGTCTGTCACTCTTTTCCTCATAAATGTTAGATATTTCCTCACAGATGTCATATATCAAAATGGGGCTTGATATAAAATACAGCTGCTGAAAGCTTAGTAATCTTTTGGCACACATCCCTTTAAGCCATTATACCTTGCAGACAGTTTGTGACTTCTAAACTGTGCTGGTTTGAACTAATCAGAGAATTTGAGTGAGAAATTAGACTATTGGCTAAGAGAGGAAAACACAGCATGGCACTGCACCCAGAGCTTTACTGAGAAAGAAAAAAAAAGTTGTTTTAAAAGTTATAACCAAAATATAGATAATGCAGATGGTTTCAGACCTTGCTGGGCTGCGGCTGTTCTCTTGCATGGTTCCTTTGTCTCCTCTGCCTTGGTAGCTAATTCTCAGTAACTCTACTAATTTCTTCCCTACTGCTAATCCCCCTGGCCGACCTACCTCAGTTTATCTGCAGCATCAACAGGTGGTGAGATAAGATTGGGGAAGGGGGGAAAGGTGGTAGGGGTGGTTGGTTACCCCTCTTAGGGATTTTGGTCTCTGGGAGGGCTGTGGTGTTTCTGTATTACCTTTTCATTGTATATATCTGTAAAAATCTGTTATACCTTGTAAATATCTGCTTGTATGTTGTTCCAAGCTGTAAATATAAAGCTTCATTTATCAACTTACAGTGTGCTGAGTCTTAGCCGGGGTTTATATCAAAAGGTGGCGGGGCAGGGAACTGCTTAAACCACCACATAGACAAAAATCAAACACTGCACTATCCAAAGTTCTTAGATGTGGCCACTGCTTGAATCAGAAACCTCCATGTTTGGTCTAAAGACAGATCTGAATGCAGACCAATCCAGCAGATTCGGAAATCCTATGAACAACAGATTTTGGCTGTAGAGGATAATTAAACAAATGAGCCTAATGTTCCCTGCCTGTATTGATTTTGGTGTATTAATTGTGTGTGTGATCTGTGACCCATATTTTGCTGAAAAGTGCAGCTGTCTTGCCACTGGTGTGTAGGACTGCCTCCTACTTTGCTCTCCACCACTCAAGAAACACACCACTTCTAATGTATTTAGTTTAACACCCCTGCACAAGCAGCCTCAGGATTAGACCTTCTGTTTATAAAACTGGGTTTGGAATGAGTTTGTTTTCTCTGCTTAATCCAGATTAAGTGGAGATTTGCCTTTTGTGTCATTCTTCATTAGCCATTAAGGCCAATAGGATACATTGCTTGCTGTGTGACTGTACAGATGCTACAACATTATTCTCTGATCGTGAGCTCAGATAGTTAATTGCAGTGGATCTTCCAATTGTTTTAATACAATGTCCCTGCTTTGTCATACTTCTAAATTCAGTTGACGAGTTGGCTAAGTCAGATTGGTTGACAGACAGGCGGAAAGAGTTGGGGTTGTTCAGCCTGGAGAAAATGCAGCTCTGGGGAGACATTCTGGCAGCCTTCCAGTACCTAAAGGAGGCCTTCAGGAAAAATGGGGAGGACTTTTTACGAGGATATGTAGTGAAAGGACAATGACGTTAAATTGAAAGGTGATAGATTTGGGTAAGATGTAAAAGGTTCTTCATTGTGAAAGTGGTGAAACAGTGGAACGCGTTGCCTAGAGCAGCAGGAGGAGACTTTGAGCAACCTTTCTAGTGGAAGGTGTCACTGCCCATGACAGGAGGGGTTGGAATTTATAATCTTGAAGATCCCTTCCAACTCAAATTATTCTGTGATTCCTTTCTTCACAGTTATCAGCTGTGTCTAACCATGCTTTACTTTTAGAAATTACAAATAGGGCAAGCATAAGAATCTATTAGTCGTAAATCATAATTATATGTTTCAAAGGAATAAAACTATATCTGTACATTGATATAATTATTGATATTGTATTACTGTTACATAAGCATTTAGCCTCTTGTTCTTTGGTTTGCTTGAGCTTTGTAGCAATGTAACTCTTAGGAGGTGCTCACAAACTCCTGGGTTTTTTGCAGGGGCTGAACTGTGCCATCAAATAATCTGACTGCAGATTGTAACATGGAGTTTAGCTTGTGCCCTAAGAATTATTATACTTTTAACATTACAAAATTATATTTAAGATTTTGTTAATAGTTTTTAAAAAATAAATAAGCCAAATTAAAGAATGTATTCCAAACTGGTTTCGACTACTAGATCCCATAGATGGATTATCCATTAACCTGGAACAGTGGTTTAAGCTGCATGTATGAAAGTCAACCTCACTATCAACAAGGAAAACAACTGTGTATTATTATGAGTTTCTAATTTATTTTTTCCGCATGGACTTTTGCAATGCTAATCCTTCATGGATGTTGACTTGCTTTTATTTTTGGTACATAGCCAGTCCAAATCAAGACTGGCTGCCGTGGTCAATCATCTGGGCAACCCAGTAGAATCATAGAGTCAGTCAGGGTTGGAAGGGACCACAAGGATCAGCTAGTTCCAACCCCCTGCCATGCCAAGGACACCCTACCCTAGATCAACCTAGCCACAGCCTCATCCAGCCTGGCCTTAAATCTTTATGGCAGATGCTCATTTCTGAACACATGAGAAACCAAATTATGCCAAGTTCTGGGAATAAGAGTCACAAAATGACTGATCATGAGTGTACAGAAATCCCCCTTAGTCTTGGTGCTGACAAATACTCCCAAATTAGTAATTATTCTGAAAGGAAACAGTTGCTTCATTCAAACACTATGCTTTCTTGCTGTGGTGGTTTAAGCAGTTACCTGCCCCCCAACCTTTTGAAATAAACCCCAGCTAAGACTCAGAAACACTGGAAGTTGATAAATGAAGCTTTATATTTACAGCAATGCACAATATACAAGCAGATATTTACAAGGTATAACAGATATTTACAGATATATACAATGAAAAGGTAATACAGAAACACCACAGCCCTCCCAGAGATCGAAATCCCCAAGAGGGGTAACCAACAACCCCCTACCACCTTTCCCCCCTTCCCCAATCTTATCTCACCACCTGTTGATGCTGCAGATAAGCTGAGGTAGATCGGCCAGGGGGGTTAGTAGTAGGAAAAAAGTTAGTAGAATTATTGAAAATCAGCTACAAAAGACAGAGACAAAGGAACAACGCAAGAGAAGCAGCCACAGCCCAGTGAGGTCTGAAACCGTCTGACTATCTATGTTTGGGTTATACTTTTAAAACTAATTTTTTTTCTTTCTCAGTAAAGGTCTGGCTGAAGTTACATACTGTGTTTTCCTCTCTCAGGCAACAGTCTCACTCAAATTCTCCAATTAGTTTAAACCAGCACACTTGCTTAAGACATATAATTTCTACAGTAAATCCCACCTGTTTCTCACAGTACTACAGCTCTTGTAGTAGAGGCCTCCCCACTGAAGGATGAAGGGATAGGTAGTCCATGTGGCCATAAAGTACAGTGCACTCCCTCAGGCAGATGCTCAGCCTGTAGCGTTCTCCCAGAGCAGTGAGACTCTCTGGTCTGTGTGGTTTGCCCATAACTCATTTAGTGTTTGCTGTGCACCTCAAACTTCTAAAAGTGAAGAGACAGAATCATAGAATCACTCAGGGATGGAAGAGCCCAGAATGATCATCCAGTTCCAAACCCCCTGCCATGGGCAGGGACAATCTACCCTAGATCAGACTGCCCACAGCCTCATCCAGCCTGGCTGCAAACACCTCCAGGGATGTGGCCCCAACCACCTCCCTGGGCAACCCATTCCAGGCTCTCACCACTCTCATGATGAAGGACAAAATGAGCTTGTGGACTCTGTAACACAGCAGATAATTGATTCATAGAGTGTGCTTTGCACCTGTCTCAGCCACCTGGTGCTTCGTCCCCATCTTTCCTGACAGAAGCTAAAACCAGGCTTAATGGAAGATGAAATTTGATGTCTTTGGGTCGAGGCAATCCCAAGCACAAACACAGGTTGGGCAGGGACTGGCTGGAGAGCAGCCCTGAGGAGAAGGACTTGGGGGTGCTGGTGGACGAGAAGCTCAACATGAGCCAGCAGTGTGCACTTGCAGCCCAGAAAGCCAAGCAGAGCCTGGGCTGCATCAGGAGAAGTCTGGCTAGCAGGTGGAGGGAGGTGATTCTCTTCGTCTAGTCTGCTGTGGTGAAACTCCACCTGGAGTACTGCATCTAGTTCTGGAGCTCCTATTACAAGAGGGATGTGGACATGCTGGAGTGTGTCCAGAGAAGGGCCAGGAGGATGCTCAGAGGGCTGCAGCACCTCTGCTATGAGGAGAGACTGAAAGAGCTGGGGCTGTGCAGGCTGGAGAAGAGGAGGCTCCCAGGTGACCTTCTTGTGGCATTGCAGTATCTGAAGGGAGCCTACAAAAAAGCTGGGGAGGGATTTTTTAGGCTCTCAGGTAGTGACACGACATGGGGGAATGGAAGAAAGCTGGAGGTGGGGAGATTCAGATTGGATGTGATGAGGAAGCTGTTGAGCATGTGAGTGGTGAGAGCCTGGAATGGGTTGCCCAGGGAGGTGGTTGGGGCCACATCCCTGGAGGTTTTTGCATCCAGGCTGGCTGAGGCTGTGGGCAGGCTGATGTAGGGTAGGGTGTCCCTGGGCATGGCAGGGGGGTTGGAGCTAGATGATGCTTGTGGTCTGTTTCAGCCGTGACTCTATGATTCTATGAAGTGTAAAACTAGGGCAGTCTTGTTGGGGGAAGACCACCCCAGCTATAAGCTCTGGGAAGTCAAAAGAACCCTGACCATGTAATGGCAAAGAAGGCTTTGTGTAAATAGTGAGAAACCCACCCAACAGCCTGGGTTGAATTCACAAGTTTCAGGTCAATTTCTAATTATGGTTTGTTTCGGGAAAAAAAAAAAAAAAAAAAAAAAAAAAAAAATTATTTTNNNNAAAAAAAAGTATTATTGAAAGCTTCCTTTCTGAACCGAAGTGAAGTTAAACATTACACTAAAGACTTCAAGCACTTGGGACGTTTGCGGCAGCAAGACCAAGCTCAGTTCAAGTGCAATACTAACAGGCGAGGTCCCCAGTGCCCGCTGCACTGCAAGGCGCTGACCCTGCCTGTGCATTCCTCTGCTGCCTTGCAGCAGGGCAGACATCCACGCCCCTTACTCACCCACGTCCCCCCAGAAGGGCCATGGTGGGAACCAGTGCCTGGCCTTTAGTGCTCACAGAGGAGGCAACCGTTATGTCACCCTAAGGTGAAAAATGTCTCAGCCCTGAGATGGGAATCCTAGAGTCATTAGTGTTGTAATTGACCTTCAAGACCATTGCGTCCAACCACTGAAATGCTGTTCAGCCAAGTCCGTCACTAAGCCGTATTCCGAAGCGCTGCATCTACACAGCTCTTAAAGATATCCAGGCATGGTGACTCAAACCATCTCCCTGGGCAGCCTGAAGTCATTCCCTCTTGTTCTCTCAGTAGTTACTTCGGAGAAGAGACCAACACCCACCTCACGGCAACCTCCTTTCAGGTAGTTGTAGAAATCGATAAGGTCTCCCCTCAGCCACTTTTCCTTCGGACTAAACACCCCCCCCC
>VWZI01003752.1:123778-141420 GCA_013396835.1 Psilopogon haemacephalus | reverse complement strand
TTTTCCCCCGCACACCCCCCCCCCCCCCCCCCCACCCCGTTCCCTCAGCCGCTCCTCGTTCTCTAAGCGTTTTGCTGGTGAAGGGCCTAGAGACCATACGAGGATCTCAGTCCCTTCCTCTGCTTTGCCGCAGCGGGAGAGGCTGTGGGCCCCACTCTCTTTCTTTCACCTCCGCTCCGCTCTGCGGTGGTTGCGTACCCCGCGCACTCTGCTTCCCGCTCGCTGTCTGGAGGTCTCCTCAGCCCGAGGATGCGGCAACGTGGGTGTCCGTGGAGGCAGCGCCGCCAGGGGGCGCTGGCTGCCTTCTGCCCGGCACGGTTGCGCTGCCTGTGCTGACCACGGCAATCCTGCTGCCCTCTCGACGCGTAGCGGCTGGGCATGAGCGAGCTGCCGCATTGCCCGCGCTCTGGGGCTCCGGCGCCGCCTCCTTTCTCGGTCTGAGTTGCTCCCGTACTCGTTGATCCCGGCGAGGAAGGGGCCATGGGCTTTCTGTCCGAAGTGGGGTGGCTGTGAGGCGGCTGGCGTTCGCTCGGGGCGCGGGGAGGCTCCCGGCTAGCCAGACCTGCGCCGGGGGGGCGGCTGCGGTCGAGAAGGGAGCGCCGCTCGCAAGCCGGCGGCGAGCACGCACGCAGCGCCTCGGTGCGGGGGACTTGGGGGTGCCCGCTCCGCCGTCTGCGCCCACGCTGCGACAGTGGATGGATGCGCCATGGCCACGCTGGTGTGCAGGGTACAGCTGCTGGATGATACCGACCCCTTCAACAGCACCAACTTCCCCGAACCCACCCGACCTCCGCTGTACACCTTCCGGGAGGACATCCCGCTCGCCACACAGCTAGCCGGAGTGCACCGGCTCCTCCGCGCCCCGCAGAAGGTACTGGGGGGAGGGGAGGGTGTGAGGAAGGTCGAAAGGCGGAACGAGGGGCGGCGGGTAGCCCCCAGGCCCTGCTCCGCGCCCGGTGAGGCTGAGCGGGGAGGGTGCCTGGCCAGCAGAGGGGCTGCCGTGCCGGCTCCCGTCCCGCAACGGCGCTATCCCTTCGCCGCGGCACTACAAATATTTCCTTAAATCCCGGGGAGAGGCCCGGGGAGAACGCCGGAGGGGCTTCTCCTGCTGCTCTCGTTTGCAAACACCTTCCAAAGCGGCTAGTGCCTTTGCTTTGCTTGTAGTTGCGTGCGTTTTCCTTGAGAGAGAAACAAAGCGCAAGCCGCAAAACGCCGCCGGAGCAAAGCCCTGGCTGGGTATGAAGTTGCCTGTCTCTCGCTAGCCGCGTCTGGGGATACTGAGGGTTAACATGTTTGAGGACAGGCGAGCTGCGAGGAGCACGGTGGCGCAGGCGGGACCCGAGTTTTGCTGTGGTCAGGTTTAATGAGCTAGGCAGCTAGAGCCAGGGCTTTGATAAAAATAGCAGCGCATCTGCTGCCGTTGGAACAATTGGCACCGCTCCGTCCGTCCTCTGGAGCGCTGCAGCGTGTTACTGCCGAGGCCTTGTTAAATTTTAACTTATCTCTTTTTTTTTTTTTTGCGTACCTCTTCTGCCGTGTGTGGCGGCATGCGGAGCTCTGCCCTCCCAAGTCAGGCGCCTGGGAACGGTCGTTGAATTTTCAATTTTCAAAGCATCGATTGACACAGCAGTGTCCCTCCATTATTGTATCTGCACGTTATCTCCGGAGGGTGCATCAAAGGAAAAAATGCCTACTTCTTTATTCCTTACAGAAAAAAAAAAAAAAAAGTCAAAATTGTAAAACTTTTATTCGCAGCCTGATTAAGTGGGAGGAAAACACTCCCTTAACATCACTTCTTGTGTTGTGTCTTGCTCTTTGGGAGCTTGTGGGAAGATGACAACAAAGGGCGGTCAGATTTAAGGATTTCTAAAACCCCGTAGAAGTATTTCAGAGAAAAGCTTTTGGAGCAGGCAGAAGTCTTGCATTTTTTAGCAGAGTTTCTTGCATAATAGTTGCCAAGGATACAGCATCCAGGGAACAGAGCTCTGCCTAAAGCACAAAACCTTTGGAAGCTCTTGGTGCACTGGGTCAATGCTGTTTTCATGTGCTCAGTCATCCTCAGTTCAGACTGATCCCATTGTTTTCAAGGGAGGTTTTGTCTTGTGGGGTTTTTTTTTTTTTTCCTTTTTGAGTCAGAGCTAATTAAAAGAAGGGCAGGATGGATTTCCATACCTAAGGAAGTAAAAGAACAACAGTTTAAAATCTTGATTTGCAGTTAGCTCAAGCTCATTCTCAGTGATACTCCACTGTGTTGTATTTTGTTTTGAATACAGGTTTAATTATGTTTGGAAACTGGACTTTTGCAGACTTTGGATGAAAAACTGCCTAAATCTTTAGAGGTGCTGTAAACTCAGAATATTGAAACATGGCTAAAGGCAGGTCCTGGCCTAGTGACTTGTTAATCTGAGTTTTCTGACTCCTGCAAACATTGTTGCTGTGGTTGTACTGATGTAGGCAGACTTAGTTAAATCTGCTTACACGGTTAGGGTTACCTTTGTGTTTGCAGTATTGGAGCCTGTTTCTAGAGCGCCTTAATTACGTCCCTTGGCCTTCTTTTAGCTTCTACAAAGGAAAAAAAAAAAAGGTTGATTAGACTTGTTTACCTTTTCTAATTATACTGACAGTTTAGTTCTTTCTGTGCACTTGAAGCTAGTGCGACCTTCCTGCGTTTAGCAGGTGTGTGTGATTTTGTAGAACCAACTGATAGGTGAGGCTTTTTAAGGACAGCTGTTTCATTTTCTTTTTTCCATAGGTGGAGTGTGGTGGTTTAGCAGTTACCTGCCCCCCAACCTTTAGAAATAAACCCTGGCTAGGACTCAGAAACACTGGAAGTTGATAAATGAAGCTTTATATTTACAGCAGTGCACAATATACAAGCAGATATTTACAATGTATAACAGGTATTTGCAGATATATACAACAAAAAGGTAATACAGAAACACCACAGCCCTCCCAGAGACCAGAATCCCCAAGAGGGGCAACCAGCCACTCCTATCACCTCTTCCCCAATCTTATCTCACCACCTGTTGATGCTGAAGACAGGTGGAGGTAGATCAGCCAGGGGCGTTAGTAGGAAAGAAATTAGTAGAATTACTGCGAATTAGCTACCAAGGCAGAGACAAAGGAGACCATGCAAAGAGCAGCTACAGCCAGAGCATTCTGAAACTGTCTGTCCTATCTATATTTTGGTTATAACTTTTAAAACAACTTTTTTTCTTTCTCAGTAAAGCTCTGGGTGCAGTGCCATACTGTGCTTTCCTCTCTCAGCCAATAGTCTAATTTCTCACTCAAATTCTCCAATTAGTTCAAACCAGCACATGGAGGTATTCTTTCTGCAGCATTTCCTGCACGCTGTTTTTATCTGGTCTCTAGCAAGATCACCATGAGAGCTGACTGGGAAGAATTTAGCTTCATTTTTTTTCTCAGAGATCAGGACAAACTGATCTCATAGGAATGCAGTTGTCAAAGCAAAGCCTAGGTTGAAGTTCAGGTGTCAGATCATGCTGACATATTTGAGGCTTGGTTGATTAATTATTTTGAAAATCGGAGAGCTAATAGTTTGATGGTCTCTATTATCTTGAGGTGGCTAGAGCAAAGTGTCTCAATAGATTCATTATTTTGAAAATCAGAGAGCTGACAGTATGATGGTCTGTTTAGTATCTTGAGGTGGCTAGAGCAAAATATCTAAAAATAGATTCGTTATTTTGAAAATCAGAGAGCTGATAGTTTGATGGTCTGTTTAGTATCTTGAGCTGGCTAGAGCAAAATATCTCAAAATAGAGGAAGTTATAGCTCAGATAGGTAGTAATGCTGATATCTAAGTCATGCCTGAAATCTTGTAAATTGTTGGCCTTTTTGCCAGCAAGTTTGGAGGACCAATGCTCATTTTCTTTCACTAGTTTTTAAATTACCTTCTTCTGACTTGGATGAACGTTCACTTACGCTCTGAACAGAGGTGCCAGCTTGCTGCCTTCAGATCACCAATGAGCTTGTACATCTTGTAAGATGAGCGACCTGATCTAGTGGGAGGTGTCCCTGCCTATGGCACAGGGGGGTTGGAACTGGATGATCTTTGAGGTCTCTTCCAACCTAAACCATTCTATGATTCTATGATGTACTGCTGTGGCATGTACCTGAGTATAAAGTCGGTAGCAAGAATCCAGCTTATTTTGGTGGGTGTCAGACTTTATCACTGATGAGCTGAAATTTGTAGTGATGTATGCTGCAGGTCGTTGCAAGTTAAATATTATAACAAATTATTAAGAATATTATAACGAATTATTAAGAAAACCATTTAAAACTCAGATGAAAAATGCTTTGACATTCTGACCTCTCACAGTATGTCATTAGTAGCATTTTTAGAGCCAATAGTTTGACTCCAATGTGCAGCATTTCTTTAGTCTTGTTCTCTGAAAGCACAAGACTTGGTTTCATATGCTGGTCTTAGTACTAGTTCTCCTTAAACTTACAAGCAGACTTGAGTCTGGATGCAGGTCTAGATCTATAGGCTGCCTTCTGAGCAGCAATATTTTTAGATCCTATGGAGGAGTGTAGTGAAGTTAGTGGCTGAGTTCCATGAACACTGGCTAGGATGGGCTTTCCTACCCTGAACAGACAAAGTTTTTGGATGAGGTGGAGCACCTTAGCCAGTTTATAGGGAGAACTGAGAAGAAAGGTGTCTGAAATCCTTTTGCTTGCTGTTAGTTGCCTTTTCCCTTTTTCTCCTATGCTCTCTTCCTGCACATGCTATGCCTACAGCCATAGAATCATAGAATGGTTTAGGTTGGAAGAGACCTCAAAGATCATCCAGTTCCAACCCCCCTGTGCCATAGGCAGGGACACCTCCCACTAGATCAAGACACTCAAGACCTCATCCAGCCTGGCCTTGAACACCTCCAGGGAGGGAGCAGCCACAGCCTCCCCAGGCAACCTGTTCCAGTGTCTCACCACCCTCACTATGAAGAACTTCCTCCTAACATCCCATTTAAATCTCCCCTCTGCCACTTTGAACCCATTCCCCCTTATCCTGTCATTACAAGCCCTTGTGAACAGTCCCTCCCCAGCCTTCCTGTAGCCCTCTTCAGATACTGGAAGGTTGCTATAAGGTCTCCTTGAAGCCTTCTCTTCTCCAGGCTGAAAAGCCCCAACTCCCTCAGCCTGTCCTCATAGCAGAGCTGCTGCAGCCCTCTGATCATCTTCATGGCCCTCCTCTGGACTCTCTCCAGCAGTTCCATGTCCTTCTTGTGCTGGGGGCTCCAGAACTGCTCATATCTCTGGACAAAGCAGTTTGCTGTACCCTGCTTCTGCTCGGCTCTGCCTCGTGTGTGGCAGGCATGTCCTGTGCTTGTGTCAAACTGAACTCTGGGGGGGTCATCAGGAGCACTTGCCTTGGGTATCCCCTGTGGTTTCAAGTGTCTCAAGGCTAGGTGATGACACACCATCTTAGTTACTGGTGCGATGAAGTAGGACAAATTCTTTTATGGTATTTTCACCTACATCTGCAAATCTTTGTAAAGTAACTAAGCAGAGTTCATTTGGGTTGCTTACATTGATTACCTTGCCTGAGGTGCCATTTTGAATTTGGTTTTTACTGCTTCATTCCTGGAGATTTTAGGTCTCTCTTACCGTCTGTTACATGAACGAGAACTGGATATAGTCTGGACTCTGAATTCAGATATTCCTTTTGCCAATTTCTGTGAACCTTTGGAAAATCCAGAAGTGAGTCTAAATCTGTGCCCAATGCAAATAATGCACTTTTGAGTCTAACTTGGTGCTTTTGGTTTGTTGGTTTTGAATTGCTTTGAGATACTTGATACTTCTGACTTGCTGACACAGAGCTGTTCAGCAGAGTGGATATATATATACATGGCCAATGGCAAGTGGTGTGCTTTATTTAGAGATTCTTCATTATAACTTGCTCATGCTTATGCTGAGTATGTTGCTGTATTGTGTTTGCACATCCCACAGTACTGTTCAGTGTTGGGGTAGCTGTACCAAATGCATGGTTACGGTAATAATGCAGGAAATCACGTGGTCCAATTTGTCATGGTAATGGAAATGAAATAGTTTGTGTAATAATGGAAAAACAACACCAACAACTCTCACAGTGCATATGGTGTACTGGTGGTCATGGTGGAAAGGGGAGACAGAGTGCTCTAAGGATAGTTCCTTTGACCTCCTGTTCCCTCTGAGAAAACTGGAGGCAACCTCTGTGTTTAAATCTCATCCAAGAATTTGTAATTAGGAACAGCATCAGCGCTTTCTAGCAGTGGTATTAACAGATCCAGTGGGCACTAGAGGGAGTCAGGAGTTTCATTCATAAAGAATCTTCCAGATTTCTGTCTCCCAGCTGCTGTAATTTAGTCCTAGATTAAAGGCAGAGGTGACTCTGGGGGTGGTGTGATGTAAACTGAGAGCAGACACAGTTCCGCTGGGTTATGTCTTGGCATGGAGCTTAGCTCTGGCATTGAACTTGGTGCCAGGCTATATCTTGGCATCAACCTCAGGTTTTCAGAGATCAGAAAAACTACCAGCTGGCTCCTTTACCCTGAGTTTCCTTGAAGCACAGACCCATTGAGAAATGCCTTTGCTCACAGAGGCTAAGCCGAAGCAGAGAGTAAATGGAGCAGCTGTTCTCTGAAGGTAATGTTTTTGGGTTGGTCATTATCAATGGCAGCTAAAGAATAGATGATGGAAACTGGAATATCCTCATTGTCCTAGGGAAAATGGACCCATAGCCAGGGGGAGTTGGCTGGGCCACGAAGATGATCAGAGGGCTGGAGCACCTCTGCTATGAGGACAGGCTGAAGGAGTTGGGGCTTTTCAGCCTGGAGAAGAGAAGGCTTCCAGAAGACCTTGTAGCAACCTGCCACTATCTGAAGGGGGTCTACAGGAAGGCTGGGGAGGGACTGTTCACAAGGTCTTGTAATGACAGGACGAGGGGGAATGGGTTCAAAGTGGCAGAGGGGAGATTTACATGGGATGTTAGGAGGAAGTTCTTCACAGTGAGGGTGGTGAGACACTGGAACAGGTTGCCCAGAGAGGTTGTGGCTGCTCCATCCCTGGATGTATTCAAGGCCAGGCTGGATGAGGTCTTGAGTGACCTGATCTAGTGGGAGGTGTCCCTGCCTATGGCACAGCGGGGTTGGAAGTGGATGATCTTTGAGGTCTCTTCCAACCTAAACCATTCTATGATTCTGTGATTCAATGATTCTGCAAGTGTTCCTGCTGAGGTCAGGGGAATATTTTAGTTGAGGGCTGTCAAGGTGCCTAATACTTTAATATTCTCCCTGAAGGAGGTGAACACCAACCCGTTCTCACCTTTGAGAGAAAAGGATGTTTAACACTATCTTCACTTCCAGCAGCTGTCCAAAGTTTTCTGGATTTATCCCAAGTATTTCTGGAACTGAAGGAATCCTGTGCTTCAAGAGATTGACCCTGCAGTGGTTGTGTGTGCTTCAGTTTTTTCAGGGAAGTGTTTATGAAGGCAGAGTGGGTAGGATCTCAGCTCTGCCTTCTGACTGGAAAGCACAAGTTGCATCCGAGTCCTGTGTGAATCACACTCTTCTGGGACAGTATAAACACCTCCTCTAAAGCACAGCTGTGAAAAGCTACCCAGTCTCCAGCAGCTTACTGTCTTCTGTGGTGAAGGTCTTCCAAGAAGCAGACTTTATCTTCTGCAGTTTCATTTGAGAGGTGTTTGAAGTTCTTGCAAGGTTCTTCTGACCACTTACAGTTCAGTTCAAGTTATTTGATCTAGGCTCAAAAGCTTTATTGTACAAGCAGGGGAGCAGACCTTATCCAGAGAGCTAATTCCCAAATTTGAAGCTTCTCTTTTTCAAGTCTCAGAAGCTTGGCTGCTCCTCAAGAGTTTTTTTTGTAGGATTCAGTATCAAGAGTGCAGGGAGTGAGCACACTGCTAGGTCTCAGGTTACCACTAAATTACAAAATCACAGATGCAGCCTCTGGAAACTTGCATCACCACTGGAGGTTTGCAATCAAAAAAAGAAGATGCTGTTATCATACCTCAAGTATTGTACTTCCAATTTTGCTGTTTTCTTTCAAAAACAGTTGTAGTTTCTTCCAAATTTTTCTAAAATTGTTTTATGAAGTTGGCTAATAGCTTCAGGTAGCAAGAATCATAGAATGGTTTAGGTTGGAAGAGACCTCAAAGATCACCCAGTTTCAACTCTCCACCATAGGCAGGGACATCTCCCACTAGATCAGGATGCTCAAGGCCTCATCCAGCCTGGCCTTCAACACCTCCAGGGAGATGGGAGCAGCCACAACCTCCCTGGGCAACCTATTCCAGTGCCCCACCACTCTCACTGTAGAGAACCTCCTCCTAACATCCCGTTTAAATCTCCACTCTGCCGGTTTAAACCCATTCCCCCTCGTCCTGTCACAACAAGACCTTGTGAACAGTCCCTCCCCAGCCCTCCTGTAGGCCCCCTTTAGATACTGGAAAGCTACTATAAGGTCTCCTCGAAGCCTTCTCTTCTCCAGGCTGCAGAGCCCCAACTCTCTCAGCCTGTCCTCATAGCAGAGTTGCTCCAGCCCTCTGAGCATCTTCATGGGCCTCCTCTAGACTAGGTCCAGCAGTTCCAGGTCCCTCTTGTGCTGGGGACTCCAGAACTGCACACAGTACTCCAGGTGGAGTCTGACAAGAGCAGAGCAAAGGGGCAGAATCCCCTCCCTTGCCCTGCTGGCTTCGCTCACCTGGCTGTTCTACAGGAAGGTTTGCAAGGAAAAAGCATTAATAGCAGAGCATGCAATTTGGGCACCAAGAGGAGTCTTACCTGTGCTAGTGAAACAGTATCTGTTTTTTGGCAGGATGGTTCAGAAGTTGTGAATTTTCTCTTGATCACCAGTGATGACTCTGCTCTAGCTGTGGGGATGGCACTCAGAAATATTTGGCACTTTATAAGAAGTGCAGAATTGAAAAAGCTACATATCTACCCTCTGTTTGTTACCATGCTCTGGCAGCTGGCTCTGGGCTGTGACTTTTGTTTTCACACACACAAAGGTTTTTTGGTTTTGTTTCGGGTTGTTTGCTTAGTTTTCCTTCATCTCTAAAACTGCGAGGGAATTGGCTTGCAAAAATATGAGAGTTTGGAGTCTTTGGTGGGAGAGAACCTTCTGGATTTGCTGGGTAGAGAATTAAGGATAGCTGTTGGTATCATCAATTGCAGAGCCTGAGCAATTGCAGTTGCAGTTGCAGAGCTTGAGTAATTAATGATGTTGAGCAGCTGAACAAGAAGAGTGAATAAGCTACAGATGGTGCCATTTTCTTTGCTCTTTAGAAGAAAGGGGAGATTCCTAAAACAGTGAGGTTCATTTGTGCTGACCTGTGTCACAGGCAATGAGACTCTCTGTGGCTGACCGTTACCTGTTAAGAAGTAAGTGAATTATTTTTTTTCCCCTCTCTTTTGAGCTGATTAAGTTGGTTGATTCTTACCCCACCTTTTAAAAAAAAAAAACAACCAAAAAACCAAACTTGTTCACTTCCAGAAGGATGCAGAGATTGAGATGCTTAGTAGTGGTGAGTGCCAAAGAATGGAGGTGAGCTGCAGACTTACCTGTGTCTGGTTTTGAAACTGTTTTGGTCCTGAGGCTAGAGCCTTTTGAATTTCAAAAGTTTTCCTCGGGAGGCACATTTAGTCTAACTCCTGTAGGTGTATTTAGAGGAAACCAATGTGGTTTGAAAATAGGCATTAAAAAAACCCCCAAACTAAACCAAAACTGAAAAAGGAACCCCAGCAAAACCAAAACTGTGCACCCAAGGAAGAAAAGGTACTGCTAGAGCAAATGACACTATTTGTGCTTTTCAGTCATTACTTGTGTTTCTTCCTTGGTTTCATCATTCCTCCCATATATTCTGTACTGCTAAGGCAAATTACACTATTTGTGCTTTTCAGTCTTTACTTGTGTTTCTTCCTTGGTTTCATCATTCCTCCCAAGTATTCTGTATCATGCTACCAGTTGAGTCCAGCTTCCCTTACAAATGCAGAAGGGCTCTAACTCTCCAGTGACCACAAGTAAGGTAGATGGGCTTCATTAAAAGGGGGAAAACAGAACATTTTGTCTTATTTCAGACAGATGTGACTGAATTAACCTCTGTATTAATGCATTACAATGATCATTTCTGGTGACACCTGAAGGACTCCCATTTCTTTCTGAGTATTTTGTTCTGCTTTTGTTTGCCTGTGACCCAAATATTGCCTTCCTGTCTTATGCAGCCTTCCTTTTATATTGTAATACTCCTCATTGGAGTATTACATCCCTTTCCACATTTTTGAGCAGAAGTGAGTTTAAACTCATGTGTGATGTATTTAAATTTATCATATCTGCCTTGTAGGTGGTACCATTTTGTTATTTAGAGGTTGAGTTCAATAGCTGCTTTTTGGAGGATTAATTAAACAAGTTAAGTTGCCTGCAGTATTGTTTCAATTACTCTATAGTGTTCTTGCTGGGTGTTATTCTGCCTTACCTGTGTGTAACTGTAGATGAGAAGTTCGTTGTACATTGAATTTTGGCTTAAGGGAAATGAGCTATTTTTTTCCTGATGAAACAATATTGTAGGGGAAGTGGTGAAAGAAAATTCTGATCTTTTAGAAGGTGAATGAGTATGGCTTCTGAGATTCAGGCTGTTTCCTTATTAAGCATCTAGATTTCTGCTCTTCTCAGTGAATGTTTTTACTTGATTTTGAAATGTGGATTGAAAATCCACCACAGTTACAAATGTGAATTTATTATAAGCTTAGAATAGAATAGAATAGAATAGAATAGAATANGCACTAAGTGCTCCATCCAGGCTTTTCTTGAACACCTCCAGGGATGGGGACTCCACCACCTCCCTGGGCAGCCCATTCCAACGCCAATCACTCTCTCTGTGAAGAACTTCCTCCTAACATCCAGCCTATACCTCCCCTGGCACAACTTGAGACTGTGTTGCCTTGTTCTGTTGCTGGTTGTCTGGCAGAAGAGCCCAACCCCACCTGGCTACAACCTCCCTTTAGGTAGCTGCAGACAGCACTGAGGTCACCCTGAGCCTCCTCCTCTCGAGGCTGCACACCGCCAGCTCCCTCAGCCTCTCCTCACAGGGCTGTGCTCCAGGCCCTTCACCAGCTTCATTGCCCTTCTCTGGACATGTTCCAGTACCTCAATATCTCTCTTGAATTGAAGGGACCAGAACTGGACACAGTACTCAAGATGTGGCCTGACCAGTGCCAAGTTCAGGGGCAGGATAACCTCCCTTGTCCTGCTGGCCACACTATTCCTGATCCAGGCCAGGATGCCATTGGCTCTCCTGCCCACCTGGGCACACTGCTGGTTCATGTTCAGCTTAGTATCCACCAGCACCCCCAGACCCCTCTCTGCCTGGTTGCTCTCCAGCCACTCCTGTCCCCAGCCTGCAGAGCTGCCTGGGGTTGTTGTGGCCAAAGTGTAGAACCCTACACTTAGCCTTGTTAATTCTCATTCCATTGACCTCAGCTCATATCTTTGAGTTTCTGAACTTACTATTCAGATTCTCAAAATTCAATTTTTCTGGTGCTTTTATTTCACTTGCTGAAGAGAAGTGATCAGCACTTTGGAGAGACAACCACCTGTAGCAAGTCTGGAATGTGGGAGCGTGTGGTAGTGGAAAAGATTGCATCAAGATGCAGACAATTTGCTAATTAAATGTGCCCTAATTTATATATGCATTGAAATTTGAAGTCTTCAGAATGTGTACGTGTTCCTTGTAGTCTTTTTCATCAGGGCACCAGCAGGAAGCATCTAATCTTCATCCATCTGTGCAAAGGTTCTTAGGGTGGTTTTCAGAAGTTATCCTGGGAAGTGGCAGTGAAACACAGCCTTACTCCCTTAGTCTTCTTCACATCGTTGATTCAGTTCAGCTCCAGTTTTAGCATATGCAAGACTTTTACCACTTGATAGATCATTCACCTATATCTTAGAGGGTAAGTGATTGTGCTGTGATCAGAACTTTTTTGGTTGTTTGGTTTCGGTGTGTTTTTTGGTCTCGAAACAAAGGTTTTGTAGGTCCTCTAAGATACTAAGTCTAAAGCTGTCTGTTACACAAAAAGATTAGTGCTTGTTTTCTTTTTTTTTTTTAAAAAAAGTCTGCATAGTTTCAGGGGGAAAGCCTGAAAATGTCTCTCCTGAATATTAAAAGACAGAGATTTAAAATTTCTTGAATTGAAAAAAACCCCAAACAAACAAACAAACCCACCAAAAAAACCCTTGCAAACCAACAACCCCCACCTCCCAAACTTTTATGTTTTTCAGTGCTACATAGGACAGGTATTGAAAAGCATCCTTGAAAATGCTGTTTCAAAGCTACTGCTACCTCAGCACAGAAGTTCAGAGGGTGAGGTCTGAGTTTTTTCCTCAGCAGTATTTCCAGGGCTTTAGTCTAGAAAAACTTGAAGTCATCTGCAGACCACACCTGGAGTACTGCATCCAGTTCTGGAGCCCCTATTAAAGAGCAATGTGGACATGGTGGAGACTGTCCAGAGAAGGGCCATGAGGATGCTCAAAGGGCTGCAGCAACTCTGCTGTGAGGAGGCACTGAAAGAGTTGAGGCTGTTCAGTTTGGAGAAGAGGAGGCTCTGCGGTGACCTTCTTGTGGCCTTCCAGTATCTGAAGAGGGTCTACAAAAAGGCTGGAGAGGGACTTTTTAGGTTATCAGGGAGTGACAGGAGTAGGGGGAATGGAGCAAAGCTGGAGGTGGGGAGATTCAGAGTGGATGTGAGGAGGAAGTTGTTGAGCATGAGAGTGGTGAGAGCCTGGAATGGGTTGCCCAGGGAGGTGGTTGAGGCCCCATCCCTGGAGGTGTTTGCAGCCTGTGTAGGGTAGGGTGTCTCTGGGCATGGCAGGGGGGTTGGAACTAGATGGTGCTTGTGGTCCCTTCCAGCCCTGACTGATTGTATGATTTACTGGAATATTACTGAACAAACCGTAACAACATAAAATGAAGTAAATGCAGCTCAACTGACAGTTGCCTGGAAAATATTTCTAATCTTTCTGTCACTGAAATCCCACCCATCTGCACTGATTTCCAAAAGTTGCTAGCAGTGGCTTTCCCACACAAGCGACATCCATCTAAAGAACAGAACTATCAAAGCATTGAATGCAGTAGGTCATACCTGCCAACTACATCAAGCATTACCAGCAGGGCAAGGGAGGGGATTCTCCCCCTTTTACTCTGCTCTCCTCAGACCCCACCTGCAGTACTGTCTGCAGTTCTGGAGCCCCCAGCACAAGAAGGACATGGAACTGCTGGAGAGAGTCCAGAGGAGGCCACGAAGATGATCAGAGGGCTGCAGCAGCTCTGCTATGAGGACAGGCTGAGGGAGTTGGGGCTTTTCAGCCTGGAGAAGAGAAGGCNTGGGAGGTGTCCCTGCCTATGGCACAGGGGGGTTGGAACTGGATGATCTTTGAGGTCCCTTCCAACCTAAACCATTCTATGATTCTATGGATGCTTCATTCAAGGTAAAAATCCTAGAAGCTGCTGGACAACATTCTGCCTGTTGCCTCTGTCGACTTTTAATTATGTTACGTTAGCAATAAGCTGCCCAAGCAGAGCACAAATGAGAGCTCGCAGCATGTCTGAGCAAAGTCTATTTTGAGCCTGCAATTCAGTCGGCACTCTGACAATGCCTGGGATTAAAATCCAAGACAGGCATGTTCTGTTCATAGAATCCAGTCAGGGTTGGAAGAGACCACAAGGATTATCCAGTTCCAACTCTCCTGCCTTGCAGTGCAGCGGGCACTGGGGCCCTCTCCTGTTGGTATTGCACTTGAACTGAGCTCGGTCTTGCTGTCACTAACATCCCAAAGTGCTTGAAGTCTTTAGTGTAATATTTAACTTCAGTTCAGAGAGGAAGCTTTCAGTAATAGTGTTGGTTTTTTTTTTTTTTTTTTTTTTTTTTTTCCCAAAACTAAATATAATTAGAAATTGACCTGAAACTTACGAATTCAACCCAGGCTGTTGGGTGGGTTTCTCCCTATTTACACAAAGCCTTCTTTGCCATTACTTGGTCAGGGTTCTTTTGGGGCTTGCCAAAGCTTGTAGCTGGGGTGGTTTTCCCTCAACAAGACTGCCATATCTTGGACTTGCCAGAGCTTATAGCTGGGGTGGTCTTCCCTCAACAAGACTGCCCTTTATTTACACTTCATAGAATGATAGAATCATAGAATCAGTCAGGGTTGGAAGGGACCACAGGCACCATCTAGTTCCAACCCCCTTGCTATGGGCAGGGACACCCAACCCTACATAAGGCTGCCCACAGCCTCATCCAGCCTGGCTTTAAACACCTCCAGGGATGGGGCCTCAACCACCTCCCTGGGGAACCCATTCCAGGCTCTCACCACTCTCATGCTCAACAACTTCCTCCTCACATCCAGTCTGAATCTCCCCACCTCCAGCTTTGCTCCATTCCCCCTAGTCCTGTCATTACCTGATAGCCTTAAAAGTCCCTCCCCAGCTTTTTTGTAGACCCTCTTCAGATACTCCCTGGCCCTGCTGCCCACACTTCTCCTGATGCAGCCCAGGCTCTGCTTGGCTTTCTGGGCTGCAAGTGCACACTGCTGCCTCATGTTGAGCTTCTTGTCCAACAGCACCCCCAAGTCCCTCTCCTCAGGGATGCTTTCCAGCCAGTCACTGCCCAACCTGTCTTCATGCTTGGGATTGCCTCAACCTAGCTGCAAGACCTTGCACTTGTTCTTGTTGAACCTCATGAGGTTGGCTTGTGCCCACCTCTCCTGCTTGGGGAAGTGTATGAAGGATTTGGTGTGGATGTTCTCTACCCTAACCTTGAGGGCATACTTGTGTAACTTTGCACTTGTCCCCCCATCAGAGAGTTTGACTCCTATTTACAATTTCAGTGGAACCTATTTTGGTTTGATTGTAATGACAGGACGAGGGGGAATGGGTTCAGACTGGCAGAGGGGAGATTTAAACGGGATATTAAGAAGTTCTTCACGGTGAGGTTGGTGAGACACTGGACAGGTTGCCCAGGGAGGTTGTGGCTGCTCCCTCCCTGGAGGTGTTCAAGGCCAGGCTGGATGAGGTCTTGAGTGTCCTGATCTAGTGGGAGGTGTCCCTGCCTATGGCACAGGGGGGTTGGAACTGGATGTGCTTTGAGGTCCCTTCCAACCTAAACCATTCTGATTCTATGAAGTAAAAGGAAGTTTGTCACATTTGGACCATTCTGTGATTCTGTGATTTATGAGCTGCTAATGGAAGTGGAAGAACCTGTTTACTTAATCAGATGCTGTTGAAGCTAATTACTGTGTTTAGTTTGGTTTTGTCACAGGGAAGAGAGGTGAGTGAAAATCCCCAGTCACAGAATGCTTATGCAAACACGTTGAGGTGTTTAGGCAGTTTCAAAGATTGGTGCAGTAAAGCAATGCTTGTGCTATCTCCAGTTCTTCCCACTTCTCCCCTTCCTGTTTTTCAGTGTTGCACGGCTCAGTTTACTGGGTATGATGCTTTGTGGATCACTAAGGAGACAGATTTTGGTTATTGATGATAACTGCTTTGTCACTTATGGATGAAACCATGGCAATGGGTACTTTGTGGGACAACTGGCTGGAGTAAGGAGGGCCTTGGACCTTCCTTCCACCATAGACAGCAATGGAAGAAAACTAGCCTGCAGTTTTTCAGTAGAAGTGCTTGTTTAAAGCATTTGTAACTTCTTGATTCTTGGAAGCAGTTTTTAGAGGGCTGTAAAGGGCGTTGCCATAAAGTGCAGTGCTATCAAAACATATGCTAGTAATGAAATGGCATTCGAGATGGGTTCCACAGCCTAACATAGAATGGTTTAGGTTGGAAGGGACCTCAGAGCTTATCCAGTTCCAACCCCCTGCCATAGGCAGGGACACCTCCCACTAGAACAGGATGCTCAAGACCTCATCCAACCTGGCCTTGAACACCTCCAGGCAGGGAGCAGCTACAACCTCCCTGGGCAATCTGTTCCAGTGTCTCACCACCCTCACTGCAAAGAACTTCCTGCTAATATCCCATTTAAATCTCCCCTCTGCCACCTTAAACCCATTACCTCTTGTCCTGTCCTAACTAGACTTTGTCAGTAGTCCCTCCCCAGCCTTCCTGTAGGCACCATTCAGATACTGGAAGGTTACTATAAGGTCTCCTGGAAGCCTTCTCTTCTCCAGGCTGAAAAGCCCCAACTCTCTCAGCCTGTCCTCATAGCAGTCCCTCTTCATGACCCTCCTCTGGACCAGCTCCAAGAGTTCCACATCCTTCTTTTGCTGGGGGCTCCAGAACTGCACACAGTACTCCAGGCTTACCTAAAACTGGATCCTGACTCTGTGGGCACAAAGCTTAGAGGTAACTCGCCAAGCACCCTGCAGTTAATGGAGGGCATTGTCTTAGCCCTGGAGGGACGGGAGCCAGGGGAACTCTTAAAAGGTCATAATGACCTTGCAGAAGGTGCTGGGGGAGTTGAAAGCAGGAACTGTGGAAGGATTGCAGCATTAGGGTCTTTTGTCTTGGGCTCTGGTTAAGGTGTGGGTGCACCTGGGGTTCGCTCCCGTTGTTGAGTGTCACATGGACACTTAAGTTAGCCAATGGTTACTTCTCCTCCTGTCATTACAAGACCTTGTGAACAGTCCCTCCCCAGCCCTCCTGTAGGCCCCCTTTAGATACTAGATGGCTACTAGGAGGTCTCCTGGAAGCCTTCTCTTCTCCAGACTGAAAAGCCCCAACTCTCTGTCCTCATAGCAGAGGTTCTCCAGCCCTTTGATCACCTTCACGGCCCTCCTCTGGACTCTCTCCAACAGTTCCACATACTCCTTATGGTGGGGGCTCCAGTACTGCACTCAGTACTCTAGGTGGGGTCTGAGATTGAAAACCTTTGTGTATTTCGTTACAGTTGGGAAACACTGTTAGTTGCAGACATGCTCCCACGGAGTAGCATAAATCTGACTTAAAACGTGTTGAGGTTACCGAGTGAAAAATCTTCTGTTGGAAGAACACCTGGGGTTCCAGGAGAAACTCTTCAGCAGAATGTCTCTTACTGGCAAAATTGTGTGAAGTTAAATACTACTGTTGCTCCTGGAGGATTTTAGCGTTACTAACAGTTTGTTTCTGCTGTTTTCCTCAGGCTGTGACATCGTGCCCTTAGCATAGTCTCCAAAATCAGTACAGAGCAAAACAAAATGCTAAGCCACTGAGCAAGTTTGTATTCATAGAATCATAGAATGGTTTAGGTTGGAAGAGACCTCAAAGATCATCCAGTTCCAACCCCCCTGTGCCACAGGCAGGGACACCTCCCACTAGATCAGGTCACTCAAGGCCTCATCCAGCCTGGCCTTGAACACATCCAGGGACAGAGCAGACAACCTCCCTGGGCAACCTGTGCCAGTGTCTCACCACCCTCACTGTGAAGAACTTCTTCCTAACATCCCATTCAAATCTCCCCTCTGCCAGTTTAAACCCATTCCCCCTCATCCTGTCATTACAAGACCTTGTGAACAGTCCCTCCCCAGCCTTCCTGTAGCCCCCTTCAGATACTGGAAGGTTGCTGTAAGGTCTCCTGGAAGCCTTCTCTTCTCCAGGCTGAAAAGCTCCAACTCCCTCAGCCTGTCCTCATAGCAGAGCTGCTGCAGCCCTCTGA